>JAQIBA010000035.1:314440-790835 GCA_028293925.1 Brueelia nebulosa
TGGATAAAATTGGCCCGCAAAAGTTATCTAAAAATAGCTACCAAAACACAACAAATGTGTCGTCTAATTTTTGGATCGTTATATCTCATAAACGGTGACTTTTAGGAAGAAAAGTATGAATACATTTTTTGTAGATAATTTTACGACCTACAATTTTTGTCTGAGCTAATGTTACGATAAAACTAACCGTTTTGCTGAAAATGGCGAAAAACTAATTTTTTGGCTTTTGTTCCCCGCCATTTTTTTCCCGATATTTTTGAGGACTTTTGACATTTTATGTATATTTTAATTATTTTGTATTTTATGTACATTTTATGTATTTATACTCTGTACAATTTGATCAAGTTTGAGCTTCTTAGAAATTAACGTAACTTCACTCCTCATTTTTGTGCTGATTTGACTCCACTATTTCCTTTCGAATCTTTTTAAACCACCAACAGACTAAAATTGGTGAAAAGTCATCAGGTCCATTTAGGCCGAATTACTGTCTTAAATCCTTTCCTCATTCGAGTTTCCCCATTTCCTTTTCGAAAAGCGGTTCAACAAGTCACAAATCAATCAACGTTGGCCGCGCACACTCCGCCCCGAGAACTCCCCAAGACGTCTATATTTACGCTAATTAATTCTTTCCAACGCGGAGAATTCCTCAGAATTTAACTCGGGGGGGTGAAAAGCCTTTCGCATCCCCCATTAAAAGCCATGAAAGAACGAAACACTAAAATGAGTTTGTATTACCGCGAGTACATGATGTAGAACATGGCCTCAAACGATCAATCAAGCAAACGCTTTGTGGCAAACAGGCTGTCGTCTTCCTCCCCATCCGTCCGCACCCCCACTCTATTCATTCCTTCATCCCCGATCTTTTTGTTTCTTTTCTCGAAAACCCCTTTTCCCGCGCTGATTAATGCCATGCGACAGCAGTCAAGGCATCGACCAAACTCATTTTGAGCCGAAGGGGTTGCAACTTTGCAGAGAGCAGAAAAACGGCCATTGAAATTTACGTTTGTTGGGGGAAAAGCGAGAAATTAAAATTTTGAGGAAATGACGTTTCCCTGATCTTAAGATCAAGGAAGATGAGCACCCCCTAAATTATCTCCATCATTCGGCTCGCAAGTAAATGAACATGTGGGGAAAAGACCCTCTGGGGACCACGGGGGAGTTCCCGTGGAAGCTGTAAATAAGTATTAGTACTTTGGGGAACAAATTTCGCCTTTCAGTGGGGGAATTTCGCCTAAAACCGTCATGGCCGACAACTGAGGCTTTGGGGTTTAATTCAGCCGAACATGAGCTCTCGTTCGCCGACCCTCATTATGCAGGTTTCGTGATTAACGGCCAACTCCTTCTAATTATTCCCCTCCTCCCCTTTCTTCCCGACTTTTCTTATCATCCGGAGAAACCCCCATCAACCGAAATCTGCATTTGTCCTGTTTTGGCTTCCTTACGTCCCGAAAGGTTAAAAATTAATGAAAATACTGCCGCGTAATTGTGTCGGATAAACATTTTAATGTGGAAATCGATTCTGTTGTGTTTTTGTCAGTGGAGACGGGGGAGAGTGTTGACCACGGGGGATGATTTATACTGACCCATGTTTATGCAAATACAACATTTTTATGTAAATGGTTATTGTTACACAATGTGTTCACATTTCTCGCGAGTTTTCTTCTGGTGGGAGGGAAGCTGCATTTGGTGTCAGTTGAGCCAGAAAATGAGCAATCGGAAAAGTCTATTTTAGAATTTTATTTAGGAATGAATTTCATTCGTAGAATTCGGAGAAAAGGAGAGAATCAAAATGGTGGGGTATTCCCACGGGGGAAGACACAATCCTCATTTTATTTATATTTAAATACAACCCCATAAGGCTTCGTCATCTATTGTCGGTGGAAAAAATCCGTGTTCTGATTATCATCGCGCCTAAAAATGAGAAAAAGTGATTTTGTGGAACGTAATTTGGAACATCTTGCTGTAATTGGTATTAAAAGTTTCTTCGGAGCAATAATAATGGCGGTGGATTAATATTTTTTATACGAGAACATTATTAATGCGATTTTCTGGGAGAACAGTGGGGGAGGGGGTGGAGGGCTTTAAAAACTTCATCCTTTCTTTTCCTCATCTTCACCCTTCGAGATAAAAACACGCCGCGTATAAAAATCGTTAAAGATTTCTGCTTTCCATTGGCCAACAGTTGCAAGTCTTAAATCGCTTGCATGCCTTTGGGAATTCTAATTTCTCCTCTCTAGGGAATTATACCCCTTTCCCTTCATCCCCTCAAAAACTCTTTCCCAAAGGAACTAATACTTTTTTACTTAAAATTACAAATCCTAAACCCGCTAAAAAACCAGAAAAAGTTAAACTCGTGTTATTAAGACGTCACTCTGGAATTTTAATGTTATCGAGGGGAGTGGGTGTCCCGACGGCATTTTTTTCTCCCCTTTGTCAAAATTTGTCGCCATGTTTTAGTAATTAAGATTTTTTAAATTTTTTATTGTCTTAAAAATTTATTCTCCCGTCTCCACAAAAAAAAGGAGAATAATTGTATCCTCAGTTATGGTGCATTATGAGATTTACTTGATCGTCGACATTATACTATTATATATACTAATGTATAAATCTGTTAAAGGAATGTGTGTGGGTGTGTGCACTCCGTTCTTTGTTACCTAAGATCTAAAGAACCACCGAACCGATTTCGACCGGACTTTTTCCAAAAGACGCGCATTTTTACAAAGAATTATCTGCGCTATGTCTCATTTCTCGAAAATCAGCAAAAGCCGGGAAATCTCCAGAAAACCTGTTTAGGTTTCGGGGAAAAACCAGATAACTTTATGCATTCCTTTCTCATGCTAAAGGGTCGATGTTCTTTTTTTTCGTTCGGGGACACTTTGAGTACAGTGGCCCCAAATTGGGGAACTAATGGAATTTGGGATTCCACATTCGATTGCCAAGTGGATATTGTATTTCCTGAAATACTGAATGCATCCACATTATTCATGGTTATATTCTTTGTGTTTTTATTCTATATAATTCTACATATAAATTATAATATTCCATGTGTATTTATTATATTCTTTGTGGGTTTATTAGTAGTTTTTTCAGTCTTAAAATCTTAATTTTTAGAACTCAGTACGATTTGGACAGTACAAAAGTACGATAGTACTTTACACAAAAGTAACTTAACTTAGAACAAAGTAATTAAACTAAAACTAAGTAAACCACAACAACTTAACTTATAACTTAACACTTAACTACAAAAAGTACGATACATACAGGACAAAAAAATGGCACGGTCTCAATAAACATTCTTCCACTACCATTTACCTTTGTTCAAACTCATTATATTCTACTGACAAATGATTATGTACTTGTTATTTTTCATAAATACAAAAACTGTACATAATTTTTATAGTTTATTGCAATGGGATTACCAAGGTGCGTTCATTTTTTCAGGAAATGTATTATTGTATCTGATATTAAAGTATATATATAAATATACAGTCCCAAGTCTCAGCGAGAGCGAAATTCGAGCTGTCAGAGGGAATTGGAGTGTGAAGCGCTCAGGGGGCGAAGTCCCCTAGTATAAAATAAATGTGTTTCAGAGTAGAAGTGATTAATATGAAAAGAAATTCAGCTAAGTTATAATGTTGTTGATAGGAAGGGGAGGAGAAGTTCGGTTTAACTAATTCAGCGATGACCAAACAACTCCCCTTTTAGGAGGAGGGTGTTTTAAGACTTATAATGATGAGCTCAGGGTGAAGTCCCGAGGGAGACGAGGGGGATTCTCTCCCGAAGCATAGGGTGCATAAAGCAGAGCCTGAATGGTTATCCGATACGTTAAAACCGAAATGAAATTCGGGTGCTACCCCATTAATTCTCGACGTTGTTCATTATCGGCAAACTTAGCCGCAATCCATGAGGAGGAGATAATAATGCAACGAAACCCTGAGAGGAAGGGTGGTCATTGCACTGTGATTCACAAAGGGCGGCCAACCACCCCCGAACCCTCTTCATTCCGACGCTTTATCCCGCCGAGGTTTTTTAATCAACTCATTTGCTCTTTCGCCCTCGGGCCGTCCCAGATTTACCCTGAAAAAGAATTTCAGGACATTTTCTGTCATTTCTCACGTGCGAACAATTTGCAGGAACGTTTTGATTTTTATTAAAATGGGACTCGTGTAATCAACTCCGGTTTAAATCAAAGCAAATGGGAGCTCCGACAGCGAAAACTAATTTTTTTTATTATTTCAGGCAATATTTTTTATTCATTTCGTATTTTTTTGCAGAGGCGTAAATTCATTATATTACCGCGGGCGCGGATGAGTATTTGTCAAAATTCAACTGTGTTGGAGGTCTTTTGCTGTGGTTCATGACAGCTTTAGCAAATTTGGCAACAGCAAAGAGAGCGTTTTGCTGTGGGAGCTCCATTTCGACGTGGAGGGAATGAAAATTCATTTGCCGGAAAACTCTAAACTGTATTATACTGTATGACGCTTTATTTATGCTCGTAAGAAAAATTGTCAGCAAAAATTAGTCGAACTGACATGAAAAAAAGAAGACTTGTTTGATGTAAGCTTTGAAAGGATGTCTCAGACGTGGAAAAAAATGAAAAAACCCGAGATTGATATATTTTTGTTAATTTTCCAAAATCAGAAAGGAAAATCACTTCGAATGAATATGAATAAAGTGAGAATTTTCCTTGTTTCCCTTCCGTAAAATTTTCCACAGAAAAAAGATCGATCTGAGATCCAAATAGGTTCATAAAATATTTTTCGAACTACGATTCTTCTATTATTTCGCCTATTTAATATTATCTTACAATCCTTCACCCTTTGCTTCATTGAGAATGCGGTTTTTCACTTTTTACCCCTTTCTTTATTCAACGACTGCGATTGTTTAAAACGATTTCGCATAAAAGTTAACTGAAAAAAATAAAGAAAGTAGAAAATGGACAAAAAAAAGAGGTAAAAACTACAATTTTAAATGTTATATTCCCTTAAATGTATTTTCCTCCCCTCTCCCCGCGAAAAAAATTACATGGCGCACAATTTTAAAATTCAATCTGTGGTAAATAGAAATTTCTCAGAAATGTTGGGGTAGTTCCACTGGGGGTGTTTCCACCGTATAAAATCCATTCGTTCCTTCCGGAACGATTCGAAAAGCTAACATTTCTACTTTCTGCTCTTTAAAATTTTTTTTGTATATTTATTAAAAGCTCTAATGATAATCGGGGTAGGAAAACGCAATTTTCCACCCTTTTTAATGGCCAATAAGGTGTTTTATTGGGATGATTGAAGGTTTTAATATAAGCAAATAAATGAGAGTCCATCACTGAAATTACGAATAATTGAAGTAATCGACCGACTACGTCAGCGCCCTCTTTTAATAAAACAAAAACACTTAATATTTCACGGGGGTGATTTTTTAGCTTTTCGATTAATTAAGGAAAGGGGGGTGCAGTTGTGGGTGTCACAATTTTTGGAGTTTTATCCCGGGTGGGACAGTCTGAGTTTGTTCGGGAGAATTTCCCCTTTGCTGAATTAGCAATACAGTCTGTGGTGGTTGCGAAAGCTCATAAGCAGACCGATAAAAGTTATGCGCACGCGCGTGGCTTATTTTCTCATTTTTCACTTGAAGAATTATTTGAAATTTTTTGAGAAGGACGGCAGGAAAAAAAAGATGTAAATTAGAGGAGGGGAGAACATCCTCGTTTGTTCTGTTTGGAGCTTTTGTTGTTGTAATGGAATAAAAGGAAATAAATTAGTCTTTCTATTCGGGGGAGGAGGGAGGGAAAGAAAGAAGGGAGAATGTGACGAGTGACTGTAAGTGGCTACACGATTTGAATACTCAAATTTTGGCTTTTCTGTCTGTCGTCCCTTCTCGCAATCCTTCGCCTGAACCCTTCGACCTTTTTTTCCCAATGTCACTACAGTTCAAAGAAGGAAGAATTTCAAAAAAAGCCTTTTTTTATACAATTGAATTCCACCACTGTCGGCCTGCATGGAGTAAGCAGACAGCTGAGACGTTTCTCGTGGACTTTCTTATTGTTCGTGGAACCGATATGTGGGAAAGAGGGAATTTTCCGGTTTTATTTTTGAAGGGTAATGCAGAGATTAAACACTCCTTTCAATCTGCGGCCAGCACACTTCACATGATTTGTCTCCTCTTTTGTTATTCTAATCATATTTTTCCAATACAATTTTTTTCTGTATTTAAAAAAGCTGTCGGTGGGCTTATTTGAGCTTATAACGCTGCTGAAACCGACCTGATAAAAACTATTTCAGGGGCGTAAAAAGAACTCTGTGTTACATTTGTGCGAACACAAATTGAAGGAAAACTTCATCACTATGTCGAGAAAACATTATCTTCTGCTGGAATGCTCATAAACAATTCAACCCATTTAAATTAATTAGAATAGCATAAAACAACTTCTGTGAAGAATTACACTGAAGCAGATTTTACGAAAGCCACGTCACACTCCCGAAAATTCCTCCCAAAAAACAGGAAGAGGACCAGGATAGAGTAAAACTGACCGAATAACCTCAGGGAAACAAGGTAAAGCTTTTAATTTGGAATTTGTCTCTGAGTGAGCGAACAAGAACGAGAAATGTTTTCTTGAAAATAATGAAAGGCAAAATGGTGGTAGTGAAGAGGGGGCGACAGCAGATGCGAGAAAAATTTAAACCCTTCCTTTTGCGAACGCCAAAAAAGGCGTTTAGAGAGTGAATTGCCTTAATCCGAAAATTCCTTTTCGGATTAGCTTTATTTTATTCGCCAGGGGTCAAATAAATTTTCAATGAGAAAGGAGATCACTTTCACCAAAGTGATTTCAATGCTCGGCTTCCAACCGGTGGAATTATGTTTTAAATTCAATTTGGTTTGGACATTTTGTCTCGGTCGACGTTTCTTCTCACTCTCTGCCTCATCTGGATTATTCTCTCAAAATAGAAAATCGCTTAACTGCGGAGAAGGTCGAACTGTGGCCTTCGGTCCCTCTTTAAATTTTCGCAGTTTGGCCCCACTGATTAATTAACTCTTATCGGTCGTTTGTCTACTCTCAGCCACCTATACTAGCTTATACAGTATAGCTGTACAAGCTAACTATCTGAATCTTATACTGTATGCATTCCTATATCAGTTTACGCTTTTCCTAAAGAACTAATACAGTACTCCATGGATTGGAGATACCACATGATGCAGACTTATAAAACATAATTTTTATACAAAAACATATCATTAGATGCCTGTATTGAATAAAGATATACCTAGAAAGATATCTAAGATATATCTAAAAATTCTCAAAAGAATTACTAAACGTTGTTTATCCATCGTAAACTAGCGCTTTATGTATTTTATGTATCCTTGCTCTTTCGACCGAAATTAATTCCCACCAATAGATACCCATCCCCAAATTTAATACGACCGCAAAGGGTTAAATAAAGACGTTAAAAGGGGTTAAAAAACTACAGTCTACCCCGAAATGCCCCGGGCAATTATTTCGGAAAAAACTTACTGTAAATTTTCGGTCCCTTTTTAAATTTTCGCAGTTTGGCCCCACTGATTAATCAAATAAAGACGGTTAAAAAAATACAGTCAATCCCGAAATGCCTCGGGCAATTATTTCATAAAAAAATTTACTGTGAAATATTCTCCATAAAGAGATTACAAGGATAAAATTGAGGAGAGAAATCTGTCAAAAAAAAGAAAATTGCTGCTGTGGAAATATTTTTAAAAAAAAACCTTAAAACCATAAGCAAAAAAGCGAGAATCAATGGCAAAATTCCAACCTCCTCGTCAATTATGAAAGGCCAAAAAAAGGTTTAAGAGGGAAATTAAAAATTATGTAAACAGGGTTTCGTAACGTAACCGCTTTTTTATTGTTTTTAATTTTGCCAAGTTTGAATTCTTGAGGGCAATTATTTAATAATCAAAGCAGGCACTTTAAAGGTATCCCTGCAAAAACTTTGAGGGGAAAAAAAAACCTTTTGTTTTAAATTTTATTTATTTATTTTGCGGCGAAAAAAGTTAACTTTGGGGGAATGCTAACTCGGTTAAATTTTGACGAAGTTTCCTCACCCTTTTTCCTGGAATTCACCCCCTTCGGGGGCGTTTGAAAAACCTGCGTTTAAATCTCCTTTTCCGAATCTACAGTAAAACAACTTTCCTGCAGTCTTCTGCTAAGCCGTGGGCGAGAAGTCTTCTTTCTTGGCGTGAAAGGGAAAAAAACTCCTCGGTGGGGGATCAGCAGTAAAGGCAAAGTTGCGCATTGGTTTAACCTATCTGAACTTTTTTTCCAGCGGATATTGGAGGGTTGAAAGCAGCATGAATTATTAGTAAAAACATGAGAAAAGTCGACTGAATAAAGGTTCTCATTGAGTCGAGAAAACATAAAGCGAAGGAAAACATCATACATAAATTATTATTAACCGCACACATCGCCGCCATCTCTTTTCGATGTTGTTAAGAAAGTTTCGAGCTTTAAAGAAAATGAAGGTTTTTTCGGTTGGAAAAATCAAAACCAAACTTTTGGAAATTTTAAGAGAGACTTTTGCGAAGTCTGCGCAATTAATACATTCTGGTTATACAGTCATGTTAGGTTTTTAAAAGCGAATGAAAGCCCAAAAACTTGATTCGAAATGAAAAGCCTTAGTTCCCCCGAAAGTCGGATATTTTTTATGCGAGGGAAGTGTTAGCACATGGATATCGGGTGAAAACAAGGAATTCGGTAACTTGCCAAGAGCTCCTCCCTCTTTCTGGAAGAGGGAAGGCGAAGGAGAACATGAAGCACGGTATTGTAAGGCGATATCATCAAGACCAGATTTTAGACGACCTTTCCAGGAGAAGATCAAAGGAAATTCAATATCCGATTAAATATTTCGAGAAAGAAGTGTCAAAATGAGCGGAAGGAAGCAGAAAAGGTTTTAGAGTTGGAGAGGCTGAGTGTAGTGGAAGGGGCTCAACTGACACCAACAAGAATTCAAATTTGTATCCTCCGATAAATAGATGAAATATTTTGACTAACGAAATTATGGAAATTTTGAAATCCAATAAGATATTTACAGACCGCACCGTCCTCCGTTTCCACCCCTTAACCCGTTGTGTTTTCTTCTTCCCCCAGAGTCTGTTTCTTCACTCATGGCTGCATTACAATGCCCTGACCGTTCAGGGCTAAAAGGTAGGCGCGATTCGGCGACTGTTTTCGGAAACCCTAATATTTAAACAAAAGGTAAGCAGATTAACGTTGAGATGATCAGCAGTGGTGGCATCGCATTTTGCCATTTCTTCCTAAATGTGAAAAACTTATTAGGCCAATTTTTACTGATTATTCCCTCAAAAGATAACATCATAAATCCAATTATTAACCCTTAGCGGTCGTATGTCTGCTCTCAGCCACCACGGCAAGGAACTATACGAATATATACGAATCTTATACTGTATGCATTCCTATATCAGTTTACACTTTTCCTGAGGGAACCTCAATGCCTGACGAACCTATTCACAAACTAATACGGCGAATTAATTACTGTATCATAATGTATGTCTTATACTGTATGCTTTCCTGTATCAGTTTACACTTTTCCTAAATGAACCTCAATACCTAAAGAACCTATTCACGAACTAATATCGATTGGAGATAACGAAATCCAATCTAAGCAAAACTTGTCAACATAGAAGATAATGGATATAAAATTAATAAATATAATATAAAATTTAAATATTTAATTACTTTACTTTTCATTTAACCCGCTTCTCCGTTAGGCTCGCGGGGTTTTTGCTGAACTTCTTGTTCGCCTGCATTGCGCCTGAATTAACTTGTAAGGTACTGTAGCGGGTGGCGAGTCCACTGACAGTACTTCAATTATAATTATACATATAATATTATAAATATTATTAATATCATTATAATTTTTATACAGAAACATATCACTAGATGCCTGTATTCAATATCTAGAGGTATCTAAGACATATCAAATTCGCAAAAGACTTACTGAATCTTGTTTATCCATCGTACAATTCTTGTGTTATGTATCCCTGCTCTTTCGACGGAAATTAATTCCGACCCATAGATACCCATCCCCAAATTTTGGTACATACCGCAAAGGGTTAATAAGCTGATTTTGAAAGAAATTGTCCAGCGCACCCATCACGCCAGCATTCCCATTCGCGTCCATATTTGAATGGACTCCTCCCAATGTGGCCGTCCCGGCAGAAAATTCATCAGAGCAAACGCAATTCCCCTCAAAAATCTTAATTAAGTTATTCAAAAATTTCTCTCGACTAATGAAATAATTGAGAAGAGGTTTCAGAGGATAAAAAAGGAAAGGAAAGAAGAAAAACCTTCGCTCTTCCTCCCCCTCCCGCCCCTCCCCGCCCGCCCCCCCCACCCGTTTGTCGTTTTAAAACAACACTCGAAACCCAAAAAGTTTATTTGTCGGAAGGAAAACGGTTGAAATAATATTTAAGTAGGCCTATCGGGGTAAAAGGTGGAAATGAAATTAAAATGAGGGAAGATGAAAGGAGAAAAAGAAGAGAACGGCGAGGAAGGGCGAAGAGCCTTCGGCCCGGGTCAAACGGACCCGAGGTCGGGGGTCACCCGCCTCGCGTTTAATTATCAACGTGCAAATATTCTCTCGCTTTCCCATTTACATTCGAACTCGTATTTCACCAAAACAATATTTTCCCGTGAAAAAATTAATAAAAAGGTGAAATTAATATGTCCGCGTGGTTTTTCAAGATTTAGAGAAGGATTCTCATGCATTTAAACCATCTCTTTTTCGACCCTTTTTCACTCTTCTGCTTTCTTTCGGGATGCATGTGACTCCAAACCAGAATTTGAGTCTCACGTGAGGACCACCCCCCACCCCGAAAATCGAAGACCACAAGAAGAGTTAAAAGTCGGAGTCTCAAATTAAGAGTTGAACCCCCCGAGAATTGTTTCTTTCGTTTTTTATTTATTTATTTATTTAAAAAAGTTGGGTGAAAATCTTATTTTTAAAGACTTGCATTTCTCTTTGAACTTTTTAATAAAGTTTTCCAGTTAAAATTAAAAATAAATTTAAGAATTTCTGCCGTCAATTCCTCTTTCCCTGAATTATATCGACTTTAATTCAACAAACTTTTAGGATTTCGGGAAGGGTGGGCGAGGAGAAGAGAAAAAATTATAATTCCAAGTTATTGCTTTTTTCCCTTAGTTTCCAACCCCTCTAACGTCTCCTACCTTTTTTTAGCTTTGAAGAAACTCATTTTTGGTTTCTCTTGATAAAGTTAATTCTGAATTTTTTCCTTTTTTTTTTTTTGTAAAATATATCGGGAATTTTTACTGTTTTTCCCCGGGTTTGGGAATTCTCTTGGGATGCACCGTATTAGTCCTGCACGAAAAACTTTAATAGAGTTCTGTACCTCTTAATAAATTAAACTAAATAAAACTGGAAACCGTTTCTTAAAGTCAAAAGAACCCAAACTGAAATGATTAAAAGTGCCCTCTGGACGGCTTCTTCAGGAACTAATTTTATGGAATTTAATCTTAACGTTTTAAATTTTCATCATTTACTGTAAATTAAATGTCAACCGATGAATTGGTTTACATTTTCCTCTTTTAAACTCTTCGACAAGAGTACAGCCATTGCCTTTTAAATTAATAGTTTTAATGGGGGTTTTCATAGATTAACACAGTGATGCCCAACCTATGGGCCGCGGTCCATATCCGGCCCGTGAAGGTGTTGCATGTGGCCCGCTCTTTTATTCCTATATTCACATACGTATTTGGTGATTTTAAATTCTTTCTTAACTTTCAAGAACATTTTAACTTTACGCTTACACTTTCGAATCCATTCGAATGCAGTCATTTTGACCGCTTCTGTCAGTAGAAGTCAAAAGGACTGCTTGCATAATAATGTAAAAAGGGTAATAGCCTGAAAAAAGAGGCAAAGGGAATAGTGAGTGAGAGCAGGAAACTAGACAAAAGAAGAAAATGAGAAGAAAGAGAAAAGGAGCATATGAGAAAAAGAGTAAAGGGAAAAAATGAGAAGAAAGTGAAAAAGAGAAAAATGGAAGATGAGAAGAGAGTAAAAACTAATATTAATAAATCCATATTTAATTTTCGCATACGTTGTGGCCCGCGAAATTACACCAAACTCAACTTTGGCCCGCACATTATCAAAGGTTGGCCATCACTGGTTCAACAACATTTTTACACCAGCTATGAAAAACAAAAATGGCTGAGCATCTTCAAAGCATCCGTTGGAAGCACAAACAGACGGACAATGGAATGAATTTGGGTGGATGTTTTCGACTCAGGCCATTCCTGAGTCGAAACCACCCACCACCGGCGTCAAATATCGGATTTTTCATCCCCCCGCCCTCCTTTGGCAGGCAAAGGGTCGGAAAGCAGTTAAGACTTTCATCCCCGCAAACTCCGACTTGGTAAAATTCGGTTGATCGAGGGTGGATAAAATGTTTAGGGTTGTGGGCGATGGCGTCTAGCACGCGTCGCATCTGTCACAGGGATGTAATCAGTGGCGGCTTATGCCGATTAAAATCACCAACTGTTCCTGTTTTGACGAACTGTTTGGAATTGCATAATGAAAATGAACCTCTTTCTGCTGTACTTCCCTCAACCCTTCTCGATGTCCTTTTCGGAACTCTAATTTTTACCCCAAATTTATTCTTCCTAATCCGCACACACACACACGCTGAAGATAAAACCCCGGTTCATCTTTCACATTATTTGGGAATATGTACTTCAAATTATGCAAAACCACAAAAGTCTTCTCCCACTGATTATTATCTGCGGATAAATTAAAACCAAAATGCAGGGGGTTCCGATGAGCCTAAAAAACATCGACATTCGGGGGTAAGATATAAACTTGCAAAAGTTTCTCCTAAAAGCTTTCCATCTGAAATTATTACTTTTAAGCAAAATACACTCTGCAACAGATGGAGCGTCTTCTTTCCCGAGCGGAAGTGAGAGGAGGCAAAATAAATTTTTTCTCCAACAGCTTTTGTTTATAATGCCCCCATACAGCTTGCTTTTTTAAATAATAAATATGTTTTACAACGAGTAATATATTTTGCAAATTTGGAAGGTATTAAAGGGTTTTGATTTTGAATACTTAAATCAGTTGTTTCCAACCTTTTTGTACCGGCGCCCCCCTTTAAAAAACAAATTATTGCGTCCCGTTAATTTATCTAAAAATCAAATTTCATAAATACTCAACTGATATAATTTATTTAATTGGCTACAAAATAATAAACAATACCGTGTAAATGTTGGAAATAACGAAATACAACTCAGCAGGCTCTCGCTAGAGTTCGCGTTAGGCGTAGTTTTGAAACAAGAGCTCGCGTTAGGCGAAGTTTTGAAACATTAGAGTTTGCGTTAGGCAAATTTCATGGTGAAGTGACCGTTAGGAGTCCTTTCCTTTTTCCTAAAAAGTTAAATTTTTTCCTTCACCCCCTTTTCCATTACCTTCCTAATAGAATTATTTTGAAAGCGGATTTGTCGCGAGGAAGGTAGGTGGTTAGTGGGAGTCATCCGTTAGCGAATGAATGGGGATAAAATTTTTTCTTGGAAATTTTCACAGTAAAAATGTAATATATTTATTGTAAGAAATATAATAACAGAACAAAAAAAGAATATTTATTTTGCAACAGTTTCACACCCCACAGGTTGGAAACCACTGATTTAATTAATTTACTGAGAATTTACTAATTATAAATTGTACTAATTACTAAATTTAGTAATTTACTGAGAAAAAACTCTTCTTATTTTTGCATTTTGTTCGGGAATGCCCGTTTTTAAGTAACATTTTTATAAATGAATTGACAAAGATAATTTGGCAATCAATGGTGTCTCTCGAATGGAAGGAAGGCGAGCGAATTCAAACCAATTCAGAAGCACACATTCCGTTTCCGCCTTTCATCTCGATACTTCATCCCCGTTTATAAGAAAGTAATCGAGTAATTAATTACCATCTGAAACCTAAACTTTGTAGAATTCAAGTGGAAGGGCTTTCGGAGTAAATTTTCTATTCCGGAGAGGAATAGGGAGACTATTCGATCTCCTCTACAGTTACAGTTAATTAAATTTAATTTCCATAATTTCGGAAGGAATGACGCAGACCTTTGGAACGTGGGCCGAGGTCGTCCGGCTTCTCTTTCACAAAGCCTCCAGCCATTTTCTAATGAGGCAATCAATGTGAACATTCACACCATTTCGGTTTATACTCGGGAGCAAACGCTCAAAGGAAAAGCCCTGAATGGCTCGCCAAATAATGGGATTTCTCTTCACAGATTTAATCCTGGCGGAAACATGCCAAAGTGAAAAAGACGTGCACTAAGCGTGAACCTTTCAAACCCTTTAAGGCACATAGGAAATGAGAAAATTTCGGAATAGAAAAAGACCCAAGAACCAGACAAAGAAGATTATCTGTTTTCGCTCAACCGTGAACATGGAATCCGTGCATTTTACAAAAATAAAGGCCACGGAAAGAGGAACAGGAGTTTAAATTTTTACTCTTCACTTTTGGAAAATAACCATAAAATGGGGGAGGGGGTTAAACAAACACGGGAAGATTTGTTTTTGTACAAAAGTCAAACTTTTCCTGAGCTATCCCGCTGCGAATGGCTTTCGACCCCGTATGTAAATGCGGTTTCTAACGAGCTTCAGAAAGGAAACCCTCAACAAAAGGAAAGGGTTAGACAGTGCACCTTTTATGCCGTTTTTCAATCACTGAATGATGCCTCAGCAGCCTTTTCCTTTTTTCTGAATCATTCCTGACAGTCACGCAATGTTCGCACCCACATTTTGAGTGAGTGGAGAGATAAACTTCCCTCTCGGATTTCACCAAGATAATGGTTCGAATTCATTCAGCTGTCTTTATATTTATTTCTGTTTCCTTCAGAAGCGCCAAAGAAACCCAAATGATTTCCATTGAAAATTCAAGTCAAAGGAAAAATCACCGGGGGAAGAGTGTGAGAAATTGATGCAAAATAAAATATTCAATAAAAAATTTAATTAATTAAAAATTCAAAAGTTGAGGAAGAAAATTTCTCCGAGCGAATCTAATTATAATTCAAAGCTTCACTAAAAACAACAGGAAGCTGAAGTGGTTCACAAATTATTTTTTTGTCCTCGCTGTGTAAGCGTCTTAAACTTGGCAAAAGCTTCATGTAATCTCTTTGGCCCTTTCTTCCAGTCTAATCTTTTCTTGAAAAAACTTATTTTATACAAAACCATAAATTAAAATCTTTATTTCAAATTAATTAATCTTCGAAAATGGTGTTATTCTGTGTCAATTCGAGAATCTTTAGCCACCATTTTTAGAATAAAACAAACAGCGACGTCGAAATTTAACACAACCCCAAAATACAACATACAAATACATTTCCGTGAGAAATGACAATTTCTATTCTGTTCTTAAAACGCTGATTCAGAACATTCTAAAGTGGATGTACGTCGAGACCGCGGGGGTAAGCAAAGTTTACGTTCTACAAAATTACCTTTTATATTCATTTCTTTTTATCTGTGGTCGAAATCTTGAAAGTTTGCCGCATCATTCGCGACGGGAATTAAAAAAACGTTTTATCATAACTTTCATTCCATCACAGCTTTAGAAAAATCACATTATATTCCAGCGGTGTTCAGAACAATACTTTTCTTTATTATTAAAACCTATTAGTGATACTCTGGAGGTATGAAAAAATAAGTACGGTTGCTGACAACAACTGCAATGTGAGTGTCCAAATGATTGTGAAGATGATAAAAAATCTAATTATCATTTAATTGTAATTTGAATTTCCATTCCATTGAATCGATTAAGACTCACCTGTGTTAGCCCCTATAAGAGTAACGTTAACCATGAGAAACCCAAATACGAGCCAATATGTCGACATAAAAATCCTCATCATTTTTATCAGAAAAACTTCATCATAACTCAATCGCAAATGGATTTTACAAGGCGACATTTTCTATAAAGAATGCGACTCTCATTTTTAACTGCGATCGGGAAGGGAAAAAAACTCGCGAAATTCACTCGACTATAACGTGGGTTCTTTCCGTCGTGAAAAACATCGCAGAGCCGATAAAACACCGCCTGAGAGCGAAGTAGAACAGCCTCGAAAGCTCCGATCCACTCGAATGACTGTCGAAAGAGAAATCGCGAAGGCTGCGGCTCCGCGTCGGTCAGAAAACGGTTGACGACCAATTAGCGTCGAGTTCCCTAATGTGCACTCAGCCAATGAGATAGTCTTAGTTCAGAGGGGGTGGGCTTTTCTTTCTTCTCAAGAAACTACTTCTTGTACCGGCTTACAACAAATGGAAAATTCCTATGATTTTGGGGCCTTCGATGGTGAAATGCTTTGTCGGAGTAATTGTTGCTTCCGATGGGTTTCTGACACTTTTGTAATCATGTAATGACATTATTACAGTGATGCCAATCTTTCATAATATGCGGGCCAAACTTGAGTTTGGTGTAATTTCGCGGGCCACAACGTATGCGAAAATTAAATATGGATTTTTAATATTAGTTTTTACACTCTTCTCATTTTCTCTTTTTCTCTTTCTTCTCATTTTCTTCTTTTCTCTACGTTCCTGCTCTCACGGCTATTGCCTTTGCCTCTTTTTTCCGGCTTTACCCTTTTTACATTTTTATGCAAGCAGTCCTTTTGACTTATATCACCGAATGGATTCGAAAGCGTAAACGTAAATTTAAAATTTTGCCGAAAGGTAAGAAAGAATTTCAAATTGAAGTTATTCTAATATTAGAATAACCCTTTATTTAAAAATTAAAATGGACTAAAATCACCAAATACGTCTGTGAATTTAGGAATAAAAGAGCGGGCCACATGCAACACCTTCACGGGCCGGATATGGCCCAAGGGCCGTAGGTTGGGTACCATCACTGGTTTAGGAGATATAAAAACTTAACCCTTTGCGGTCGGTATGTCTGCTCTCAGCCACCACAGCAAGGAACTATACGAATTTATACGAATCTTATACTGTATGCATTCCTATATCAGTTTAAACTTTTCCTCAATTTCTATTATACCTTTTCGTCAACTAATACGATGCTCCATCCATTGGAGATAACATAAGTTCGCAGATATCATTGTATTTATGACTAATTCCAGAGACTCTCTCCTGTTATAAATATGACTATTTATTAGTGACATATCTAATTAGCATAATATATGTCATCCCTGCTCTTTCGACAGAAATTAATTCCGGCCAATAGATACCCATACACAAATTTTATACGACCGAAAAGGGTTAATTTCGACTAATAGATACCCATCCCCAAATTTTATACCACTTCAAAGGGCTAACATTTCTCTGAGTTATCCAACAAATTTCTTTTCTGGATATTTTTTCCAGTTAAAATATTCAACAATCTCCTTTTGCTGTGTTTACCTATCATCGGGGGAAGGAGCGGAGCTCGGTTTTAGAATCTCATTATCCCGACTCAAATCTTCATCAGCAACTCAGATGAACTTCCCTCCTTATTAATCAATCAGGCGAAAATCAAAATAAACTTAAAGTTGAAACTGGTTTTAAAGTGAGCGAATTTTCGCAAGCAGACGATGGCCGATGATATGAGGCAAGAAAAGCAAGTCATCCGTTGTAACGATTACTTCAAACAACAGCGAAAATTAATTCTGTAGGTTGAGACCGCCGCAGGGGGTCCTCACTCACGAAGGCGAGGAAAAGAAAAATAAAGTTTTTTCCTTTTATATTAATTATTAAATTTCCCCGGGAATTTTCACTTCTTTCAGGAGTCACTCCACGGGAATTTTAATTTCGCCAAAATGATGCCGAAGTTAAGGGATAAATTTGATGGACCGGCTCAGTCATAAAGTCAAAAAACGGGAAGAAATCTGAAGGAAAGCAACTGGTGCACAGAATTGCCAATATCTGAAAATAAACTAAATCAAAAATGAATTGAGAATCTCTTGGGAAATGATGTTAATGCATTTTTCAACCCCCGGAGACCCACCCCATCGTGATGTCTTTTACAGGTGAGTCTTTCATTCGCTTCTCTTTCCTTCTGGTTTTGTTTAATTTCACCTCCTTTAAATTCCCCACTGACTTTTCTGCCTTTTTTTTATCATTCTTTGACAAATTTTATCGCAATTACTTTTCTTAATGTAAACCGTAAATTCGAATGTGTTTCTTTCGGGGTGAAGGAAAATCTTGGAAAATTATCAGAGTAGTGCACTTTGAAAGGCTCTTTCCCCGAGGGAACTGGTTACAATCCCGGTAGTAATAATTAATGAAAAGAGTAAAAATGAAAATGAAAAAGTCAATATGGCGACAGATTTTCCGGAAGCTCTTCATCTGCAATTGGAAAAGGGGAGCAAAAATTACTGCAACAGTTTTCAACTTTCCAATTTTTTCAATATCCGGTACTGTGCAATCAAGCGTTCGGGATTTTTCTTTTTTTCCAAAATCAGTGACTCTCTCTCTCTCTCTTCTTTTTTTTGACTTCGTTTCCGCGACTTGAGAATTTCAGAAGCAAACATGTTCTTTCTCGGGCGCCTGCGCTCCGTTTCAGGCAAAGATTCCAAACGAATTTTCAGGAAATTTTTTTTTTTCTAAAACGTTTCGAAAAAGTTTGTGAAACTTTTAACTCCTACTGAAAATCAAACTGAGAAAAAAGCCCAGGGCCAAAAGGAAGCAGAGAAAGTTTTGAATTTTACCAGTTCTCGATAAGTTTTACCGGTCGTTTTACGTCAGAAGAAAAAAAGCAAAAATTTGATTTGAAATCTAAATTTCATAAATTTAAAGGTGATGAAATTCTAGAAGGGTTGAACATTTGAGGTGGCAAAATTTAAGTTCATCTGCTTTACAATTCTGCACTTTTTATGCTATAAATGCTAACGATAAAGCTTTCTAATTAGAATCTAATGTAGTATAACCGTGAGAGCAGGAACGTAGAGAAAAGAAGAAAATTAGAAAAAAGAGAAAAGGAGAAAATGTGAGAAAATGTGAAAAAGGGAAAAAGGGAAAAATGAGAAAAAGTAAAGAGGAGAAGAAGAGAGAAAGAGAAAAGAAGAAAATGAGAAGAAAGAGAAAAAGGGGAAAATGAGGAAAAGTAAAGAGGAGAAGAAGAGAAAAGGGAAAAATGAGAAGAGAAAAGAGGAGAAATGAGAAGAAATAGAAAAGGATAAAATGAGAAGAGAGAGAAAAGGGGAAAAGGAGAAAAAGAGAAAAAGGGAAAATGAGAAGAGAGTAAAAACTAATTATAAAAGGTCCATATTTAATTTTCGCATACGCTGTGGCCCGCCAAATTACACCAAACTCAACTTTGGCCCGCACATTACCGAAGGTTGGCCATCACTGTCCTAAACTAACACCCACATAATTACGAAATCTGAGTAAAAATAAGCAGACTGTTTATGAAATGGATTATCGGATATTAACATGACAGTTTTTCAGTAATGAAACGACATTTCCACCTCTTCTGTACAAATGTAATTTTCTGGGAGCGAAATCTAATAACGAAAAGTGAGAATAATGGGCAACAATAGTTACATTCAAGTTTGGCACACCCGGCGAAATCTCATTTCCGGCTTCCGCATCATCTGCGCCCCTTGACAGCCGATCAGATCAACAAAAACTTTTTTTTCATTTTTAAACAACTTATCTCAATCATGTTACGGGCTCTGATGGAACCACGCAGACGTGGAAATAACTCAACAAGACTTGCGGGTCACCTGTCAAAATCAGTTTTTCAGATTTCTATAAATTTCTTCGGCTGCGCGGGGGGGAGGGGGATTTTCTTGGACTTTTTCTTCGATTACCTCCCCTGGATCTGCTAACGATAAATTTTCTCATTCGCAACCCTTTCAAAAAAAAACTGCTCTGGCCCACTGAAAAATTACAAATTAAACAGCTTTAAGTATGAAATTATTCAGAGCGTTCTTTCCTTAAACTTTGTTTATTACTTATTTATTTATTTTTCGTTTCGGCCTATGTTGGACCACTATAATTCAACAGCCGCTTTTCTTCCTTTTTCGCCCAATACTCTTTCATTCTTTTTCTATCTTCTTCTTTCCTTTCTATGGTCCATTTGGCTCCTGTTTTTAGCTTTTCTTTTACTTTGAATTGGTGTTATTTATTTATTTGAATGTTAAATTAATTATTGAATGTTAAATTTATTTATTTGAATGTTAAATTTATTTCTTTGAATGTTTGTGAATTAATATATATTGAATTTGACTTTGAATTTATTTATTTATTTTTTTCATTTACATTTTTTAGTTACATTTAAGTTTTGTACTTATTTAGTTCTTTATTTTTTAGCAACTTTATATTTAATTTTAGTTAGTCTTTTTTTATTTATTGTCTTAATTTTTAGCCCACTTTACAGGCCGATCTGTGTTTATGTTATTTATTTATTTGATACTATTTTAGTTTTATAGTAATTATTTTAGTATTTAAATTATTTAATTTTTAGTAATTATTTATTTAGCCCTTTTACAGGCCTCCTGTGTTTATATTACTTATTTAGTTACAGATCTGTAATTTTGTTTATATAGTGGATTAAATAAGTGGAATTATACAGTGAATTGTATGTACAAGGTCTTGATGTAACTTAAATGAATTATTATGTGCATATAGGAAATGTATAAATTTGATAAAATTTGTAAAAATAAAATAAAATTTAAAATATACAAAACTTTGAGGACATCCGACCAAACTCTGCCTGAAACCTTCAAGAATGAAACCAACGAGCGAAGGAAAAAGTTTTTCCCAATTTTTATTTAAGAAAATAAAATTGAGAAATATTTTTGGCACAGGCGTTCCCTCGAAAAAAAAAAATAAATTTCTTCTGGTAATTAAAGCCGCAAGAATGAGCAGGAAAAGAATTTAGAAACAAGTAATGAGAAGAAGCCAAATGTTCGGGACGAGCCAAACGAGCAAAATTTTGGGGCATTAAAGCGAAGAGAAGCGAGGAGGAGGGATGAAAAATCCTTAGCCAAGGGTTTCCCTGCCATAATTCACGCCGCCTCGTTTTCCCTTAAACGTCTGATTAAAAGAGGCGGTGGTGATGGGGTTGAAATTCGGGAGAGAATGAGATCGGAGCTGCCTTCGTGATTGAGAAATGAGATTAAACCCGAAACATGCCATGTCTTTGTTTCGCTTATTAGGGAAGTGCTTACGCGTTAACTTTTTAATCAAAACTCAAAAATTAACAAAAAACGATCCGGGGAATGAGGGGAAGAGGGATCAAGAGGGTTCCCAAAGACGTGAAATCAGCTCTTTTCCCGGTGGCCATTTCACTAAAAAGTGGCCTTCGTTAGTTGTGAAAACCCGTGGAGATGTGAAATTTTAATCAAATTTTTTCTCCACTTTAAGGGGGTTTGCTCATCCCGGGCTTTTATTAATTATGTGAAATTTGCGAGTCATGGCTAAATTGTTTACTTTTTAAAGAGGTTTTTTCCAAAGGTAATTTGGATTCTGTTTGCCGATGGACGAACCCTTCGCAGAGAGTTAAAGTCTTCGCACCTCTTTCCTGCAATGAAGATTTAATTTTTTAATAATCATTGTAACTCTTTTCAAAAACCACAACTCCTCGTTCCGGAAAACCTCCCCTTTATTCAATCATTCTGAAACCTAAAAGGTTAAGGTTTAAATAGTGGAAAGGGTTAGATAAACTTAATATCATAAGCGATACAATTAACGATAAAAATTAAATAAACGTTCTTGATCTACCACAAAGTTGTTTTTCTATTCTATTTTATGAAAAAAGCTTTTCTCTCTCCGCTTATGGCTACTGCATGCGGTGAAATATCTTCGAAAAAGCTCAAAAACAAAAAACACTCCACTGTCCACAATATGATTCTATGGCGGTGTCATAAATTCCAGAATTCCACAAGCAAAATAAAAGCAAAATTTCGTTCATGTTCATTCGAAAAAAACAAAAAAAAGTTTTTAGGAGAAATAAACATCGCAAAGATTGTTTTACATAAATACATTTTTCTAACATTAATCCACCCTTCAATTCCAAAAGTCTTGTTGACTCGTCCTTAATAATATCTGTAAATAATATAAATATTTATTTAAATATTTTACTTAATTTATTTTTCCCCTGTAGGCATTGGGGTTTTCATAATGTACGAAACTTTAACAGTCACTAAAACCATCACAATTACAATTTTGACATTTCAGTCAATTCACTTCAATACAATCTTAATTATTTAAATATTTTAATATTCAAATTCTTAACCCGTTAAGCGGATATGACGTATATATACGGATAATGATTTTTCTTGGTTTATTTAATAAGTAAGACGATTATATACTGGTAATCGAGGGAGGGTAGGAGCATTGCAAGATTCAAATTGAATATACATAAAGATACTATAAAGTGTCTTTCATTTTTTCTCTACTCTTCAATGTGTATACATTACTCTTTGTATCTTTTATAAGCTGTAATAAACATAACCTAAAATAATCTAAAATAATACTAAATATAAAATATAAAAATATTATTCAATGGATATGACGTATATATACGCCAGCTGCTGCAAATACAGGAACCACTACTCGCAACTTATTGAGCCTATTAACGGGTTAATTTTAGGGTCAATAATTCCATCTATAAATTTATTTTAAGTAATAAAAATTATGTTATTATAATATCCACGGAGACTTTTTTTGATAATTAATTTATCATTAATGTTTTTGAAAACCTAAGAAGCGAGACGAAAAGTCAAGTTTCCCAGTCAGCAATAAACTAAAAAAGATTTTTAAAGAATTGTATAAACATACTTTTGAAGGCGTTTTAAATTTTATTTTTCAATTTTATGGCTTTACACCCCATTTTTTGTGTTATAATATTTCCTTTTGGAAATTCTGCTCAACGCTTTTCCTTGTTTTTGTAATAAACACTCATAAATGTATACAAAAATTTACATTTTATTTTTCTTTTTAGAGGTAATATTAATGTACAATTTCTCAGTATTTTATCCAATTCTGTGATTAATCTCAATTTGTATAAATTTAATTTAAATAGTGCGATCATCGTTTGGGTCAAAAGTGGAGGAAAATGATGTCACCCCCCCTTTCCAATAACCCCTCTTTCGCTGTGGAAGTCCTCAGTTTTATTCCTCGGAAAAATTCAAACTGAGATTTGACTTCAACCTGAGGATTTCAAAGGGAAAAAAATAGTGGATCATTTGGGAAAATCACCCCTTTCCAATTCCCCATTCACCTTCTCTCACTTGCTTAACCGCGGGAACCAGGTACTAAAAACGATTCGAGGGTGACGCGATCATTCTTTAAAAGTCTCGTTACCTTCGCTGCGTGACTCGAATTTTTCCTCGAAAACAACACAAACCACACCCGTTTGCGCGGTAACACTTTTTCCCTTCTCTTTTATCCACTTGAGTCTTTTCTGGGGGGGTTGAAAATGAGGTTAAAAAATTTTATTTTTAATTTTGACCTTTGTTTGGTTTTCAGTTGGAAAGAATTGGGTCACTGCGAAGATATTTGGAATGCTAAAGTGTGAATTATCTGGAGGATATTTAAAACTAAATATGGGCGGAAAAAAAGATAACCTTTAGAGGAAAGAATTTTATCTGTAAAGGTAGGAATAGCTGATTCAGTAAGGTTATGGGTCCGCAGAGTAAAAAAAGGCTCAGTGGAAAGAAAAAGAAAAAACATTTTTTCTATGAAACTTTTAAATTAAATTTTTTGTTGGGATTGATTCAGGTTAAGAGATTTTATTTTGTAATAGAATTGAAGCAATTTTCACCCAAAAGCTTCATCCCCAGCTTATTTTTTTATTATTCTTCCCCTCACCTCTCTTTCGACGCCAACCGCACCCGACATTCGACGACATGGTGATTTTCATTTCATTTTAAAAGGAAATTCTGACGCGAACACTCTTACCTGATGGGGAAAACACTGGGGGGCACGACCCATTGCTCCCAATTTCAGCTCCGTGGAGCTTTATAATTTTTGTCTTTTCACGAGCATATGCTCAGCACTCACGAAAGCTTCCGAATTAAGTGAACAACTTCACTGTAAATGACTTAATAAAAAATGTCTTTTCTCGAACGGTTTAAAACCTTAGTACTCAACCCTTTTCTTACTGGGCCAAACTTCCGTTGATAACATCGCGACAGGGCCACTGGACCATGTAACCAAAAAAAAGGTACTTCCAAAATATCATTTTCGAATACAATAATAATATAAATACAATAATAAATAATATAATAATAGTAATATAAAAATAAATAAATATAATACAATCCCAAAAAAATATTCTTCTTTTCTTCTGTTATTATATTTCTTATAATAAATATATTATATTTTTACATAGTATTGTTGGCCCATTAAATAAATTTTAATATCAGTTGAGTATTTATGAAATTTGATTTTTAGATAAATTAATGGGACGCAATTTTTTTTAAAAAGGGGGGCGCCGGTACAAAAAGGTGGGAAACTACTGCATTATTTGATTCTTCTTATTTTTTTTTGTAAGGCATAAACCCATCCTTTCCACATTTTCACTGCTGATCTCGACTGGGCCACTCGGGAGGGCTCGCTGGGCCAAATTTGGGCCACAGGTTGAGTATCAACGGTTTAAAACATCCCCAGACTGAAGTGAAATTTGAATTTTCATCATCTCATTGGTCAGAAGGCCGAGACAATCGAAGAAAAAAACGAAGACAAAATGCGAACAAAGGGAAAGAGTTGCAAAATTTTTTATTTTCTCTTCGGTAACGTCATTACTAGGATCTTCGACCCGAATAATCAGTTTAGAGAATTCCGATTTCCTCAGAAGAAAGTTTGAATTTGAATTTGGTAAAACAAAAGTTTTCGCGAAGAAACTCCCTTTCGCCTCTTTCAAAGGTTCCTTAATGGATAAAACCAACAGAAAAAGTGAGACGCGTAACTTATGCCGATGATTCGGTTGTCAATTTCCTCGGGAAACAATCGTATGTTATCTCTGCAATTCGCCAACTTTTAATAAGAGGGGCGAACAAAAGATGTTGGCTGAATAAATTTCACATCAAATTCTTTTCTTATTTTTATTATATGTTTACTCTTTTATCCCCCGAACGTCTCCCTCTTTTCCACTATTACTGCATTTTTATTTTCGTTATTAATGCAATTTGTGTCATTGTTGCAGACTTCTTTTTGTTTGCATTAAAATAGTGTTGATGAGTTTTTTAAAAATGAAATCGCAATTAAACTTGTTGACTACTGATTGAGAAATATAATGAACAATGATGCGAATGGTTGCACTTTCGACCCGTTTTGGATCTTTGTTTTGTCGTAAAGTAATGTGGATTTTGCGTTTTATAATCGGTTCGAAATGTTTCTGCTCAATGAAAGAATTGTTTCATTTATCGCTCTCAAATGCATTTTTAAACGGTTTTATTTAACTTGGTTTTCGTGTTTGTCTGTTTGTCTGTCGGGTGTCTGTCTGTCTGTCGGTTGTCTGTCTGTCTGTCTGTTTGTCTGTCGGTTGTCTGTCTGTCTGTTGTCTGTCTATCTGTCTGTTTGTCTGTCTGTTGTCTGTCTATCTGTCTGTTTGTCTGTCTGTCTGTCGGTTGTCTGCCTGTCTGCCTGTCTGTTGTCTGTCTATCTGTCGGTTGTCTGTCTGTCTGTCTGTTGTCTGTCTGTCTGTCTGTCTGCAAAGACCGAGAATCAAAACTTCGAGGCGAAATTTGACCCGTTTCCCTCGAACCGATTTCTTTCAAATTTTGCACACACTTTCGTTTTGGTTGACAATTCAAATTTCAAATTTTTTAAATTAGTGCTCAGATAAAAATAAAAAATTCCCAAAATATAATTAATTGGTCAACTTACGATTCCTTAAAGGAGATAACCTTATCTCAGGCCGATGAATGAGCGCATTGTAAATATATTCTGCTATCACTTTACAACTCAGATAAAAATAAAAATATAATAATAACATTCTGGATATTGCCACCCTCTGCAGTTTTTATCCGGAGATCGGACTCCATACAGAGTGCTCTTTTGTTTTATGTTTTTTCTTTTTAATATAAAACTAAGAAGTAAAAAATTCAAAAAAATTAAAAAAGTATTTTTAAAGTTAAACGGTTTTAAACAAATAACTCACTAACTTTTATTTGTAAATAATGTGCGTTTTCCCACGGCTGTGAATGTTGAATTCCTCTTCCATTCTCTCACGCAGAGACACCCGAGTCTATCTGTCCTAATTGGAAAAGAAAAGTCAGACAAAGAAAACAGTGATTAAAGAATAAAAAATGGAGATGACAATTTAAAAAATTTCAACTCCCATCAAGAAACGGGGAACATTGATCGGCAGCTAACAGAACCTTTAGACATTTCCTCCCCTCCCCGGTCCTTCTCCCCTTATGACTGGACTCACTCTGAATACTGATTATTCTGAGGGTAAATTCACCATCTGCTTCCCTTCTATATTACCCTATTTTCACCCCGTCACAAACTCCGGGGAAAATTTCTTTGGGTCGATTCTTTCATTTTCCAATGAAAGGTGTCCCCTTCGGTTCCCCTCAAGGAAAGGTAGAGGTCTCAGCTATAATCCGTCACAGCGTGAACCCCCGGCGGGGTTTTAGGCGCTATTTTCGGTTTAATAATTTGGTTCCTGTTAATTGTCATAAATTGCTAGGATTTAGGGGATGAAACCAAAACCGAAACTGTCCTTATTTCCATACCGTGATTAATTCTGACAGGGGGGATTATTTCGGGGGAGGAATGCGAATCGGGAACCGAAGGGGCGACAGATTCGTTCTTTATAATTAACTTTACATATATTTACAATTCGATTTCCTCAATTTTAAATGTGTAAATTCTATTATTCGGACTGCGGTTGTGTTATTGACTCATTTCGGTTTTCTTTTATTTTACGAAACCCAGGTTGGATAAGTCCGACATTATCCGAATGCTTTGGGAAATGGAATATGCATCCAGTTTCGCATGCAGGAATTGTATTGCTTCCCGGGGAAGCAGAGGGAATTAGGAGAACTCACGGATGAAATTCGCATGCGAAGACACTAAAGCCAAATACTCCACTCGATAAAAAAATAAACAAAAAAATTAAATCCTGCTTATGGCTTCCAGAGGATTTTTCATCCCGTGCAATCCCTGTTTCGCCCCTCCTCCCCTTCCCGTTCAATTTTGTCTTATCGCGACTTATCTCCGCAACAGCTTCGCCGGATGAGTTAAAAATTAAACGGGGCATACATTTTATATTTTTCCCTGTCGATCTGCAAAAGAAAAGCGGTAAAGCACACATTCGTGTCCTCCCTCTCACTTCGCCCGCACTTAAAATAATGGAAAACAAAATACCCGAAATTGAATGATTTGACTTCGGGAGAAAATCCCTCGTCTTAACTCCTCAAAAAAATCCCTTAAAAATCACTCGATAATCCATCCACTCCTTCAGAACCTGTTAAGTCACAGTCCAAAAGAGTGCAATATTTTAATTGAAAAAAAATGAAATTAATTAAGATAATCTTAATTAAGTGAAGTTAATAAAAAAGTTGTTTTAAGAGCTTTCGCCCAATTAAAAATTTCCGTTGGTTGCCGAAGAAAAATTAAAATGAGGAGACGTTACGCTGTGTTAGTCATATTGTTTTACCGAAGTATAAGAATAAAGTTTTCTTCATTGTCGGATTTCACACAAACTCCTCACAATTAAGACAAACACTCACCATTTTAGGGTTTTTCTTCAATCGGTCTAACACAGTTATTTGTTATCCCATCTTGTACAGTCCTTTGCGGTCCCTGAGGGACTCATCTGTAAACCTCACAAATATTAGATCGCAGTCAAAATCCCAATCCGGTGCTGGAAAAGTCAGCTTCATCAACATTATCTTCTAATTACTGTTTTTTTCTAGTTGAAAGAATAAAAATGAATCTTCCAGACTTTATGTAATTTTCAAACATTCTAACAATCGAAGTAAATGTTTCTTTACCCCCCAAAAAAACATCTGTTTAAGGGGTGGGGGTGGCTTTTTTGTTTTCTATCAAAGGAAAAAGGCGGGAAATTCATAGTGATCGTAACTGAGCCTTTCATTATACGATTTTACTTTAATTCGACGGTTAATATTAAAACTTATATTGTGTGAATGTCTAATTTTGAAAATTTTGCTGAATTTTGGAAAGTAATAAAAATGTCAGTTTAGTTATTTCTCCGTCTTATAATATTAGGCGTCTCCAATTTACAATATTTTGACCGAAGCTCTCTATTAGTTACTTTTAAATCATTCAGGTGGTTTTGCAACGAACTCGTTTCTTTGCTGACCGCTTCTATGTCAGAATCGACAGCTTTGACTTTCTTCAAAAGTGATAACTTCTTGTACAGATAAGCTGCTTCGGCATCGTTGAATTTTTCCATTTCGGTTCTTTTGAATTCTTCCAATTTGCTTTCGACTTCTCCCTTCGCCGCATCCATTACTTTCTGATGACGTTCTTTTTCGTCCATCATCGCTTTCAAATCATCCTGCGCTTCCTTTATCATTCTATTCAGTTTGGCCACCTTACTTTCGTTAAATGTTATAAACTCCTTCGTCTCCTCTTCTATACTTCTCAGTTCTTCGGCTATGCATGACCTCCTATGCTCCAATTCCCTCTTGAACAGTAACAGCGAAGACAGGTGTTTGGAATATTTACCGATGCAAGGGTCAAGATCACTCTGTTGTGCACTGTACTGATTTATTTCGAAGTTTCTCAAATTGCGAAGCTTTTGTTGTAATTGTATTATAGTTTGCGAAGCTTTTTCCGGCGCATTTTCACTATTTTCCAGACTCGTGTTTGGGTTTTCTGAATTTTCTTGCACTTTAGACAAGGACATTCGTACACCGAATTTATTTATGAATAATTTCACTTATAAATTTTGAATTTGCCAAATATTTTTTTTGTTTGTATACATTTTTATATAAAAACAAAGCGGAAGATTTTATTTTTTAAAACTGCCAACATAAAAAACTTGAGAAGAATTTCCGGGTTTTCAGGAAACGAATTAATCCCGGATGGTCTTTTAACCCAAAAAGGAAAAAAAGAATAGAAAAAAAGGAAAGGATGATGATAAAAACGCAAAAAGGTAGAGAAGTGCTATGGTCGTATCCAAAAAAATTTCCTTATATTTTTGACTGAACTGCTGATTTTCTCCGAATTCCGAACAGACAAAAAATTACCGAAAGGTAATACCGCAACATAAAGAGGTGGTGAACCTTAACAAAATAGAATTTCAGATCACGGCCAAAAGAGAAAACAAAAAACATCAAGAGAAAAAATCGAAGAACGGAGGGAAAATTGATAGCGAAGGTTCGAGAAGAAAAAGTTTTGGAGCAATTAACAATGAAACAAACTTTTGTGGAAACTTTGTTAATTGAACAGAGGAAAAACCTTTCTTCCTTAAAAAATAATAAAAATGAACACCGTTTTTTTTCTGTTTAAACTCAAATTAGATTTTAATAGGTTTGCCAACTTTTTTACCCTCATCATTTTTCGCCAATTATAACTTTCATTTTTTTACTTGAATATACTTCGATAATTTTTAGGGGGTGGTATTTTCGGGGTGGATCTTATTTTAAAATTTGCTGAGATGCTGATTTTTTGATTTCTGACATTCAACCCTTCGACCGCTCATTTTATTGTACCTTAGAATTTTCCTGGCGCATAAATTGATAAAAAATAACTCCCCTTACTATTATTTGTAGAAGAACTACCCCCTTAAAATTACTTTTGTAGATATATCGTTCGTCATGTGGGAAATCAAAGCCCATTTTTAATAAAAAAATGTCTGCGGAAATATACAACTGAATTCGTAATTAAATCAATAATCAATTTGATAATCAGTAATTTTTTTGAAAAGCGGACATGTTGACCGGGACTTGTTTGTTTTAATAAGGAATTACTCTTTGAAATTAAAAATGTCTAAGTTTGACCGATCTCTCGTAAGCTAAGTGCAGAAAAAATGAAGCAGGTACGCTCTTATAGACTCCACTTCACGTTCACAATCACGTAATTTGTTTCTTCTCTTGTTTGCAAACGGAACCTTTAACCTTTCAAATCGAATTTTTATCCCCGGGTTCGATCTTTGTTAACTTGTCAATATATTTGTTGAAAGAGGACTTGTGAGAAGCTTTTCTTAATGTTTAAAGTTTACTTTGCTCAAACTCAACAAAATAAAATCTCTTTTCGTTATTACGAGGTTTTAAATGATACTTTACTCTGATCGACTTTGTTTTCATTGAGTGTTTCCGATTCAGTTTATTATTCCATAATTTCACTTTACAATTTTGATTAATTCAGACATTTAAAGGAAAAATAACGGCAGTTGCCAATTTAAATTGCCATATGTGACATAACTGCTTTCAAAATTTATTAACATCTCATTCGGAAACTCGAGTTATGTACATAACAATTCTAAGCCTTAATTGGCCCCCACAGGATTTCTTTTTAGGATAAATTATGAACACAGTTCTTTTGTTTTAGATTGAGTGCATTGTAAATTTTTACTTTTTAATTAACCGACTGTTGCTTCAAAATAAAGCTACATAATAAGACACTGTCATCGGAAGTATGCGTTTGTGCAAATTTGGCGAAAACTGATGTAAACATTAAGAGACGATCATAGACAGACAGACACACGGATTCGAAAATGAAAACAATTTCCGATTTTAATACTTCGGTGACAAAACTTTTTTTAAACACTTCCAGTACACAAATAATAATAATTGTATAATTTGGACCTGAAATCTGCATTTAAATGTGCATCACTGAACCAATTTTTCTAAAATTAAACCTTATTTCTCAAAAATTTCATATCCAATGCAGGCAAACAACCAACAAACAGTTAAATAAATTTATATATTAAAAAAATAATTAAAATTTTCTTAAATGAAAAAGACTTTTTTAAATTTTGGATTCAACAGTGGTTTTTATCAATATTTTTGATTTTATCACCAACATCAGACTTCGGAGAAACTTCAGCGATAAAATCAAAACCACAGAATGAACCCGTTCGAATGAAAACTTTAATTCGCAGCCAAAGCGAGCCCGAGTTTTTCTCTTAAATGACGGATACAATTTTTGAGTGCATACAGCCTCCATCAGGGGTGCCAAATTAATGACGTAAAAGCTAGCAAGGTTCAACACTTTCCAAAACACTGATCGGTTACTTCAACATCAACATTAAATATAAACATAATATAAAAAGTGCATTGAAAGGTTTGTAAAATTTAAACCTTAGTGAGGCAGAGAATTTAAGAGATCTAAAGCCCTGAGAAGGCACAGGAGGAACCACTGATCAATTTTGAGAATAACTATGTGTCCCCAAAAGGATGAATGCCTTAACTGAGAGTGAAATCATTTGTTAAGTGTTAAATGAAGAGGCATGAATTCTCAGTGTGTTCGTTCTTTGTCACATAAGAGTAATAATTACAGGGGAAGAATCTCCTGTAAGTGCTGACTGCACAGTTGTGTATGTGATAATAAATTAAAGAATCCAAAAAGCAAAGGAAATTGTTAATGTTTTTTTTTAGATTAGATTGCACAAGAAAGTGTTCACCCGAAGAACAACAGTCTCCAAAGCATTTTTCGATTAAGACTTATACTATTTGAGACTTTCTGAATACTCAACTACTGAAAAGACTTGTTTTGTTTTATAACCCAATAACGTCAAACTTAGCTTGACACCCCTCGACTGCTTTTCTTCTCAGACAATCGTGTAAAGAAATAAAAATCTCATTTAAAATCGGCGAATAGAATAAAGAAAAACACCAATGCAAGCATCATCAAGTAGTTCTTAATTAAACATACCCAAGCACAAAGTCCCGGAAAATAATTCATCGATCAGGTTGACCTCGAAAACTATGCTAATTCTTTATATATTTGCTTTCAACATGTCTTTATTTTACATTTCACTTCCATATTAATTCCTATACAGTATCGATAATTTACAGATTTATTTTTAAATAATTCCGTGAATTTGGCGAGTGAGATTGCCGACTGCCTCACTAAATTTACATCAAAGTTTTCGATACAAACTTACACCACCAATCCCTCTTCGAAGGTTTTTCCTTTTGAAAACCTCTCATTCTTAAGCTCAAATATAAACAGGACATTTTTGTCCTGTTGTTCTTTCCATAACCGAAGCAAACACCACTTACAAAGGCCGACTGACTGGGGCCATTTTTGGGGGTTTCTATTAACCCTTTAAAAACGGCAACAACGAAATGTTGCAATGAGACAGACATTCGGGGGCATTTTAACATCGCACCCTTCATGATTTGACCCCAAATGATGGAATGTCTTGCAAAGTACTCTGCCAAACTCTTCAAAGATTTCAATAAAAAATAGCAATAAAAAGAGACTTTTAATGCTACACAATAAATCGACAGTTTTTAATAAAATATACAATTACTCAAAACTTTTACTTGGAACATCGATATGCAATACTTAAAGAATTAATTGAAAAAAAAGGCTTAAGTCATGGGTGACTCCACAAATGGTCATTTCATTGCACACTTTTTCTTATTAACAAATCGGTGACACATTTCAAACTCTCTTATTTTCTCACTGTTTACGGATAATTAATAAATGCGAAATCACTGAAATTTTGTTCAAAAATATATTCAAAACTTACCCGGATTTTTTTTATAATCGACGAATATATAAAACATCGGATGAGAGTAATACTTTTTTTTTGGAGACGTAATTCCAAATTTGGCCCAAAAGTTGAGGCTTTCCTCGAGCCTCTTTTAGGTGGTTTCATTAAATTAATAATAAATTCATTTGAAAAGGAACTCCCACAATACAGAAGAATCAAGAAGAAAGTGAACCACATAATTACCAAAATTAATTACGAAAACGTTTAAACACACCACTTTTATGAGCATCAAATTGGCACTAACCTTCCATTTTTTTTTTTTATTTTATACACCCATTTCTCAAAATGATTTGATGATGCTTTTATTTATATTAAAAACCATTTCTACACAGAAAATAAAATTAATAATTAAAAAAATCAATTGGTGCGCACTTTTCGATGAAAAAACCTAAAGCAAACACTGTTAATTATGATTTTGTACTTGAATCCCAGTTCCTAGCACACTGTATCACTTAGCTAACAAACTCTTGCTTCTTTTTATTAAATAAGCATGAAATTAGTTTTGATTAAATAAAAAAAATTAATTAATCAGGAATAAAGTACAGTCGATCAGTTCGAGTCAATAATTGTAATAATAATAATAATAATAGTAATAATAATAAGATAATAATAACAACGATATTTTTACATCAATAATTTGTAAAAAGTGAAAAATCCTTTAGTCGTGGCACTTAAGACTGTATGACAGGAATACAGAAGACGCAAAATGTATGCAAGTGAACAAAACTTAATTTATATCGAAGAAATAAAATAAAATTAAAAAAAAAAAAACACCAGCGAAAATTTCTTATTTGTTTTTTATTACAATTATTATTAATATTATTAATATTAAAATTATTATTATTATTATTATTATTATTACTTTAAATTTAATTACTTAAAAAAGTTTCACTTCACCACACTTTTATTGGTTCCCTTTAACAGTTAATATTTTTTTGTTTTTTTTTTTTTGAAATTTCAAACTCACTTTCTTTGTTTGCGGTTCATAGATTATAAAATAACGCAGAATTTTCTACGATTCCCTATCCGCAAAAGTGGTTTCTTTCTTTTATCTTTTCCCCTTTGTTCTTTCTGCAACAAAAAAAAAAAATTACAAAAATAAAAAAGTTAGTCGCTGAGTGAAATTAAACAAAAATTGTTCAATGGGAAAATAATAAAATATTCTATGTAAATAATTAACGTTATTAAATACATATGGAAGTGTCCACTTTGTCGACTTAAATCATTAACAAAAATAAATGTATTTTTCCGTTATTATTTTATTAAAATGTGTAAACGTTCGATCTCACAAAATTATATTTCAAATATCGAACTTTCAAAATGGGAATTATCAAATGAATTTCGAAATTATCTAAAAGTTATAAAAATGATGCTTACATCTTTACGTATTTCTCTAACAAGAGTATAAAAAGCATCGTCCACCGCCTGCCGGGTTTTGGCAGACGTCTCTACAAAGGGAATACCGTATTGCTTTGCCATATCTAGCGCCTGGTTTTTATCCACAGATCTCTGCAAGTCGCATTTATTGCCAACCACTAAAACAAACACACAATTTAAAGTTTAATAAAAAAATTAACAAATCCTTCTTCGCGCGGGGATAAACCCGAACATTATTGTATTAGCGGATACTCACAAACCATAGGCACTTCCTCTGCATCTTTAACTCGTTTGATTTGTTCCCTATAGATGCTAATATCCTCAAATGACTTTGTATTATTAACAGCAAAAACTAAAAGAAAGCCCTCCCCAGTCCGCATGTATTGATCTCTCATGGCACTATATTCCTCTTGACCTGCTGTGTCCAGTATATCCAGCAGACACGTCTCTCCATCAATAACAACTTGCTTGCGGTATGAATCCTCTGCAAAACATTATATTACACCAAATTCAGTTTGAATTTCAGCAGTGCCAATGAAATTATCTCAGTGTAAGAGACTCACCTATTGTTGGATCGTATTCATCCACGAAGCTAAAAAGAAAAGTAAAATTACATCATTAACATATAAAATTAACAAAATGGGAAATAACTAAAAAATGTAGGAATAATGGAAATTAAAATGTAGAAAGTAAGAAACCAACAACAAGCATAAATGTGGGAATTTTTTTTTCAAGAGGGGCCAGCTGAAAAAAAATAGATAAATAAATAAACCCTTTTTCCCTGTAAAACCTACAAGTCGTGAATTCCATCACATAAAGCATAAATTGTAGTGGCTGAAACTGAAATTATGATTTAATTTTGCTTCTAAAAATTATAAACATTTGCTGTATGTTAACTGTAAATGTTTTTGCCACTCATAAAAAGCAGCTAAAATTTGAAAAACTAAATGTACTTGTGTTAGCAGATAATTAACATTAAAAACAAAGGAATTTTAAAACTAATTTTGCTTCTAAAAATGATTTTCAAAAAAACCTATACTTACTGATTTTGTATAAGCTGGATTGTCAAGGCACTTTTTCCTACACCACCAGCTGAAATATAAACATGAGATATAAACACTGTGAACATTATCCAGCAATTTCTTCAAACACTTATTTATAAGCAATAACAAAAAAATAGTTTGTTATTACCATAATTAAAACTTGAAAAAATATTTACTGTGCCAGTGAAATGCAGTATAACAATAAAATTCTGCATACAAATAAACAAATATCTCATAATTTATTCATTACTTGGAAATGTTTCCCTAATTTAAACATTTTGTTTAAACTGTGCAAAGTCCTGAGAAAATAAATATAATAGAATAATTTTTATTTACAATTGCTGAGTTTTTTATAATAATAATTATGCTTAGAAAATTTTGAAATTATTAATAAGAAAATATCTCATAATTTATGACCCTTTTAGACAAAATTTATATAATCCACACATTTTAATGCAATCAAAAGCATAAACCGATTTAAGTAACAAAAATTATCTCACAAAATAATCTCAATTTCATATTTTAAGAAATGCAAAGTACTCCACAACCAAATAAACTCTGAATAATCACCAGCAACAACAATTAAACAAATTTTTGATAATTACTTGTAGGGCAATACCTTTACAGCTAATGAAAACTAACCAATAACTTAATTTTTTTATTTCACTTCTGCATTTTAACTAATTTTTACTGAGAAAAACATATTTTATGAATAACAACCAGAAAAATAAGTATAAAAGATTCACTTAAAGCATTTAATTGATAATATTAATAATAAATGTCAAAAGATCAATAATCAGTAATTTTTCCCGGTAATGAAATCATGAAACATTATATATTTAGTGGAAAAGGCGAATGGTTATTAAATATGTTTTTGAATTCTTTTGGTGGAAATTCGATAGGAAAATTTTTCAATCTTACAATCTTACATGTATTATAAATTTGAGAGAAGTATTTCAGTTTTTTTTTTTTTAAAGAAAGGTACTCCTCCAAAGGTAAAATTAATTAAAAATTTACAAGGATTTAGACTCATAAATTATTATGGAATTATGAGATTAACATTGCAAAACCTAATACTGTAAATGCAGTTTTATATTAAATTTCATTAATTATTTAAATAATTTCAATTCAAAAAACAATTATGGTTATGTTAAGTCAACAAAAATGAAGCATTTGAATATTTAATTAATTCAATGCTGCTTTGGATGGTTCAACTCCATTAAAACTAAGAAGTTTTCATTTAGAAATAACAAAAATTAAAATTTAATAATTATTTACGGCTATTAAAAACGGAATCACATTGGTGCATTCGAAAGAGTGAATCACTAATAAATTTCCTCGTATCGTTTATTCAAGCACAAATTCTTGCATTCAGTTAACCAAATGAACTCATCTAATTCATTTCAGGAACAATAATTCTTTACCACTTTGGAAAAAATAATTAAAACGGAGTGGTCAGAATGTTTTCAAAATAATTAAAACCCTCAACAAATAACAATTTTAATGTGAGAACTAATAAATGATCGGCATTTATTATTTATATATGACATTTAAACGCTCACAACAGGCAGACATCGACTAGTATTGGATAAGGGGCGTGCCAAAACATGCAAAAGAAACAAACCTCCTACAACAACGAGTTTGTACTCTGTCATGTTGAAAGAAGCTGGGGTGCAGCACTCCGTGATTGCAGCACAGTTTAAAGAAATAATTTCGCTGAGAATCCAGAATAATAGAAAATCCCTTCATGGATTCATGCGTTGGTTGATTCCTCAGCGCCCACTTGTAATCCTTGAGAATATGTAAAAACTTTGTAAATATCCCTGTTGTCAAATATTTCCTTTGAATTTTATTAGGGATTTTTGTCGCCCACACGTTAAACTCAGTGACGCTACTTAGTTGCCCGGGCAACAAAACTTGTAAACAATAATGAATACTATTGAACGTTTTTCTATTACGTTTAGGAATTTTTTGAATTTCTATATAAAATGGCAACTTCCAGTATTACTCCCAAAGTGTTTTTCTCCCTCCGGACGGACGTTAAGAAAAACGCTCATTATGTTACTGATTTTCAAATTCTTTATTCGGCGGGTTCTGTACTGATAATGCAAAATTATTATGAGAAAAGGCAGAGATATATTAATTTATATGAGGGGAGCCTTTACTTGGAAATGATTGAGGTTTCACAAAGCAGGTGATGGAAATGTTTTAACGTAGTGAACATAATTTCAATAGGTTATTGTTATAACTACGTTTGAATCCACGTAATGAAATAATTAAGTATAATGTATGATCAAGATCGGTGTTTTCAAATTTCATCCTAATTGAGAGTATAATTATAATTATTTTTTTTATTTACAGGAAATTAGCCGCTATTATTGAAAATGGTGAAAAAGGACAAATATTAGTGCTGGACATGAAAACTCTTAAAAAAAAAAGAACTTTAAATCTTCCTCCTGATTCAAAAACCAATAGATTTGAAACTATCGCATTCACACACGATGATGTTTATATTTTAGCAATTACAGGTGAACCAGATTGGAACTTAGTTACTTATAAATGGGCAAAAGGAAAAGTAACTGGCATCAGTAAGGCTATAGTCACTTCTAATCCCTCTGCAACTGTGACTCAGGTTAGCTTTTTTTTTTGTGACTCAATTTAATTTTTTCAAAATTAATGGCTACAGAGGAGAAACTTTTTAGATTTATTGTTCACCAACTGATACATCAGAAATCTTTTTAATTGGCCAAAGCTGCTTTAGATTACTTACAATGACAGAAACTGTTTGGAGACAATATGGCTTTCAAAAGGCCGATCAAATTAATATTACTTCAGCTACTTGGCTTACTAATTGCAGAGTTGTCTGTGGTACTGGAGATGGAAAGATTTTTTTTATTGAAAGTGGAGATTTTAAAGGTGTTTACAGTGCTCTTTCTGTAAATTTGATCACTCTGAAAGAAAAAGATGAGTATGTAATTTTAAATATTAATATGTACTTGTGAGGCTATATTAAAGTTGCATTAAATACTCTTTGATATAATAAATGAATATTTAATTTTTTAGGACCAGTAATTTAGGTTCATCCAGCTTACTCTTAACTAGAGTTGCATCAGAAGGAAGTATAGAAAATGAAGACATTGCTGTGAGAGCATTGATTGCCTTCAGTAAAGGTTTTGCCTACTCATGCAGATCAGGCTTGGTTCATTTATTTGAAAACCAGGGAAGCAACAAATACAAAAAAAGAAATATTTACCAGATAATAGATAATGATTTATTACATTTGCCTCAATATGAGCTGAACATAGTAAAGCATTTGTCAATCAATGTATCTCAAGATCAGCTTTTGGCCACAACAAACAGAGCTCAGCTCTACACTGTTCGCCTGTGGGGTCCAGACATGAATGTGGTAAGTAAATTGGACCTGAGTAATTAACAATTTTTAGAGAGGAAAAAATAAAACTGTGTTGATTCAAGGCACCTGAGATACCATTTAAAAATTTGGGAGAACCATTACATCATGGCCCCATTAATGGCCTGTCTATGTGTATGTGGAAGCCAATATTTGCAACTTCTGGGGAATTGGATCAAACAATTCGTCTGTGGAATTTTGAAACAGAAACTGTGCTAATTGTGAAACATTACTCTGAAAAAATTCTCTCCATCAATCTTCACCCCACTGGTAATAAAAATAACTAAAGAATTACAACCACCAGTAATAGTTAATAAACACAAACTTTTAATATTAGTTAGAAGAGCAGAACACTGAGTTTAGGGCAGAATCCATTATTTTAGGCCTCTTTTTAAGTAATTAACATTTAGTTTTTTGTTTTTAAAGGTAATTTCATTTCAATTTGTAATGCCGATAAAATAATAATTGCCATTATATTGATTAACGACATTCAGTCTTTTCGCACTCTGCCGATAAAAAATTGCGAAATTTGTCGATTTAGTTCTCATGGGCATTACTTTGCTGCTGTTCATCAGGGAATCATTGATATATATGGAACTGTACTGATGACAAATGCTTTCACCTTTAAGGGACACATAGGTAAAGTTAGTATCAGTTATGAACCGTTAGTTCAGGATATACTCATTCTGTTTCACTTGTGACAATGTAAAAATTAGGAAAAATTATTTTTATAATTTAATCATTTGATTATATCAATTCAAGTTAGTTTGGAAAACAGATGAGGTATGAGTCATAATAATAAAAATGAATGTTAAACCCCAGATAAACGCACTGAAATGGATAATGGATGATAAAAGGATCGCGACGTGCAGCTCAGAAGGAGAGATTTTCCTATGGGACGTTGTCAACGGAACATTAATAAAAGATATACAAACACCGGACGTAAACTACTCCGACATCGCCCTTTCCTCTGATGGCAAATATATATATGCAGTTGGAAGCGATGGTTTATTAAGACAGTTTGTGGACGGCAATGTAATTTTTATATATTTTAATCATTCCCAGTAAATGAGGGTTATAATATTTAATTCCTTTTTTTTCATTTCAGCTTACAAGATCTGTTAGATTTGGGCAAAACAATTTACAAAACATTCAAATGTCTGAATCAAACCTGATGTTCTTAACGGGAGATGTCGTTTTGTCCGTTAAAATGCCCCTTATTGATAACCCCGAGTACAGTTCTTATCATTACCACGCGGGTAAAATAACAAAGGTATGCCATATTTGACTGAATGACAATGTGGCCTTCAGTGTCAGGCTTCTTGAATTTGAAATTTGAGAGATTTTATGATGTCTGATTTTTCTTGGCGGAATTTGCAGACATTTTAATGATAATGTACCCTTTCAGTTAAAACTTTCAATCGATGACCAAACCTTAATAACGATTTCTGCCAAAGGAGCGGTCTTAATATGGAAATTAAGTATGGCGGAAACGAAGAGCATGCCAATGGACAAAAATTTCATGACCTCGACGGAGATTTTAATAAACAAGGTGGAGCTTCAAGAAAAAATTTCAAAAATAAAAGATTTATCCCAGAAATTATACGAATTGGAGCTGGGTCAAGTGAAGGAAATACGCGACACCGAAAGTGCGTTTTGCGACAAGATGAAAGAAATTCACGAAAACTACACTCACTCCATTGAAGAGCTCAGGGAGAAAATTCAGCAGACCGAATCCTCTCAGGAAGATCAACTGGCGGAAATAAAAAAAGACATCGATAATTTGAAAAAAAAACAGAAGAAGGAGAACGATGACATGGTTGAGAATTACACGAGTAAATTATTGGTGGAGTACGAGAAAGTTCGAGCGTTGGATGTTCTTAAAGAGGAAACGATCACAAACTTCGAAAGAAGAGTCGCTGAATTGGAGCGATCGAAAGAGGAGGAGACAAACGAGTTAATAAGTGTTTACGAGCAAAAGTTGGTCGATGTGAATAATCTCCTGAAGCAGGTTTGTGTTCGTTTTTAGTGTCTTTTGTACCATTCCTGGCTCACTTCATTTCAAACCGTCTTCCGCTACAGGTGTACGAGGAGAATGCGAAAAGCTTGGTGGAGCACGATAAAATCAAACAACGTCTGGAGGAAGACACCGACCGGGAAATAGTCGAGACCAGAGCCAAATACGAAGGTCTGTTAAAAGAAGAGAGAGAACAAAACGTTTTCCTCCGAGACGAGACGACTCACATGAGAAAAAAGCATGCGGAGGCTCAAAAGGAGCGAGACGAGATTTTTGGAAAACTGGAGTCAGTGCAGGCGCAGATTTTGAGGTGTCAGTCGAATATTTTCGCATTGGAAAAGGACGTGGCGGATTTGAAGGCGGAAATCGTTGAGAGAGACACGGCCATAGCGGAGAAGGACGAAACTATATTTTCTCTCAAGAAAAAAATACAAGAGCTGGACAAGTTTAAATTCGTTTTGGATTACAAGATAAAAGAGTTAAGGAAACAGATCGACCCCAAAGACAGGGAAATCAAAGAAAAGAAGGAGCAAATAGCAGATGTAAATAATGGGCATTCACTTATTGTCAATTATAGTGTTAACTATATATTTATACAAAAATTGTTTTTTTCCAGATGGAAATCGAATTAGATAATCTTAAGAAAATTAATTCTTCTCTTGAGCTTCAATTAACCGAATTAAGAGAAAAGATAAATGGAACAGAGAGAGAGTTGAACGCTTATGAGAAGAGGAACTTATCGGGAATAAATACAATGAGGCAGATTAAAGTGGACATATATTCACTATATCACACAGCGAATGACTTCAAAAAACTCAAAGATGGCATCAGGGTAAGATATTCCTATAATATTCATAAAAAGTGTAAAGTCTTTATGCAAAACATCTGGACCGATTCAAAACGAAAGGAGAATCGGTATACCACATTTAGAATAAAAATTTTTATACTGCTTTATTTTTCTAAAAATCTCTCGTCGAATAATTTGTTTCAGGATTTATATCATAAGTATCATGAATGCGACATCGTAAACTGGGACCAATTCGGCGAATCTGATCTCCAAAAAGAATTGTTAATACAAAGAGAATTTCTTGAGAAAACGATTAAAGCCCTCAACAGTACCTTAAAAAAGGGACAGAAAAATAGAAGTGACCCAAAGAAAGTTATTCGGGCAAGTGCTGTTGTTCTCAATGACTGAGGATCTGAAATTATAGTTCAGTTCCTTTAATGAAATTTGCTCTTTGCAGGATAATGTGGTACTTCTCGAAGAATTGAATGCGGTTCGAAGGGAGTTAAAAGAAGCGCACTCGACGGTTCTGAGTTTGGAAGCTCTGATCAGAGCGAAAGGCAAACGGGTTTTGGTGCCAAGCGAAGCTTTCAAGAAACTCCAGCAAACTCTGGAACAGCAAAACAAAGTAAAACATATGTATCAGGCGGTGATCGACAATGCAGAGGAAGAAACTAAAGATTTAGGCATCAAGGTGAGAAAAATGCAGGAAAAACTGAGGGGACTCGTGCAATCTGGGTTAAATTAATGCAATTTGAAAAGGCTGAATTGTAAATGTACATTTCTGCAGTACCCGAATGGGACAGTTATCAAAAGCATTTTAAGTCAGCTACACAGATATAAGCAATACACAAAATATCTCTATCTGTAAATATGAATTTGCTTAATATACACTAAAATTTGAAACTAAAGACTGGAATTGTTTAAAATTACCTCTGCAGGAATAAAAAAAACGAATAGCAATTTTTATATTTGATCAATAATTTCTATTACGTCTACTTTTGGTGCCTTTTTGGCATAAGCAATGCCCAATCATAATGTTCTCGTAAAATTATCTCGAATGCGAATATATCCATCCAGATTTCACTTAATTATTAACTCCTTCGGCGAATTAAAAGCTTATTATAAAGGGTTGGAGAGCGCAATACTCTTCTTGATTAGGTTTACTTCGTCAAAAGGCACTCTATACCATCACTAAGTTTCATCAGTCACACTCTGAAGTATTCATTAGTAAAAATTTGTCAAAATGCAAAACCGGAATTGAACCCACCACTTTATAACACCTTAAAACCCGTATCTGTTCATCAGATTTATTGTATATAGCTGTAGCTCTAAATTACTGAGTAGTTAGTCATTCGAGTTAGAGATTAGCGAGGAGATTCTGGTGCTGATCGATTTCTTTAAGTAAGGAATTGGCCATAGTTTCAGGACTGGCTTCTTTATTTAAGAAATCGCTGAGTAGTTGCCTCGCCGGTTTTCCCCCGCCGTGCCTCAGGCATTCTTGTCTGTAACGTTCCCCCTGTTCCCTACTGAAGGGATCGTCTTTGAAGTACGTCTGCCAAATGCAGGATGCTATCGATTTGGACAAAAGGTACGAATAGTATTTAGCACCGTAGCCAACTAAATGAGAAAATCGTAATTGCCATGCTGTATTCTTCACGGGCTCCAAAATGGAGTACTCTTTTTGGATTTCATAAAAAGCGTCGCATGTTGAAAAGCCCAAAGGATGAGCTCCGTGGAGTTTTTGATCTAAAACAGAATAAAGAACTTGGGTTTGAGTTTCGGTGGCGTTCAATAAGTGTTTTGCCTGGCAAATTTTCTGCACGATTTCATCACTCATCGGTTCTTTTGTTTGAAAATGCTTAGCGAAAGTCCGTAAAACTCTCGGATCGGAGAGGAAATATTCCATCAATATGCTGGGAACTTCTGCGAAATCGGTGCAGCATCGAGTACCGGTCACGTGTTGGTGTTTCGTGCGAGCCAACATGGAGTGGAGGGCGTGACCCATTTCGTGCGCCAGGTTGTCCACCTGGGAGGGCGAAAGCAGGCACGGCGAAGACCACTGCGGCACCTGCAGGTTGAGCATGAGCACCACTATCGGGTTTTGATACGAACCATCGGGTAACTCCCTGCCCCCTCTGATTGTAAAATGACAGTCTTGATTGGGCTTTCCGTTTCGCTGATAAAAATCACAGAAGATATGACCGAGCAATCCTTCCGTTTCGTGAACGACCGCGAGCTTGTACACATCCGGAGACCAAGCTTCTTTGGGGGTGATGTCTTCACAGATTAAACTGATTCCGAAGAGCCGCTGGGTTAGGTGATTAATGCCCTCCATGCAGGCTCCCAAACAAAAGTAACAACTTATGTCATTGAGCTCCACTTTCAAATAGTCTTTCTTCACTTGACTCACATAATAGCCGACGTCCCAAAGGTTGACTTTTGTACTCGACGGACGTTCCCTTTGTTTTATTCGTAATAAGTACTTCAGATCTTCTCTTGCTCTTGGTTTTAATTCTTCATTAAGTTTATCTAAGAATGAACTGACAAATTCCGGAGTATTCGCAACTGTACTTTTAATGGCTCTGTGAGCATATGTGGGGAACCCACAGAGAACAGCTAATAAGTGTCTTGCTTGAAGTAATTCATTTAGTAGCTGCTCCTGGAAGGGATCTGGATGAAGATATAATTTATATGCAACCTCCCTTATGAATTCATTGGGTGACTCACTGTACAAACCACTAATTACAATATTATTCCCATTGTTTGAGAAACAGTTTCTTAAGGATTTGGGCACTGCACTGGCAGGCACTACCTTGGGACTGGATGCATGCTGCATAAAAACCTGACTTATGTTAAGGACCTTCTCATTCAATTTGACAACTTTCTCTCTGTCTGCCTCAGGCAAGTGAATTCCAGATTGTTCAAAATCAAAAAGAAAAAGTTTAGAAACATGGTCATCCACATCTGTGGTGGGTATAATGTCCCCATTTTCAATTACCCCCTTCAGAGAGTCATATATGGATCTATTGGTGTTTAACATCTCAACAACTCCATTTATATCCAAACAGGCTGATTCAGCTGCCTCTCTGAACTTTGGATCAGGGTGAGCCATTCTGATGAACTCTGCCAAATCGGCCACTTGGCAAAGAGTATCAGAGAGATCATCAAATATGTCAACCATCTTGCGAGACCTTTCATGAGAAAGGCTCTCTCTGACAAGCTCTTCTGCTCTTAAGCATGCTTCCTCCTTGAAAAGGTAAAACCCTTTATGAGAGGATAACAGATCTATTCCAAATAAACCGGAATCCTTGCCCAGGTTCAAGTCCAGTTTTTTTCCAGGAAGACTGTTGAAAGCAACTCCTAAGGGTGACCATGTTGTCACATTCTTTATACTGAAGTTGAACAAACTCTTAGTGCAGAGTTTCCTAGTTAAATTTCTTGAATACATCTTCACCTGAAAAATAATAAAATTTTATAATTAAAAATAAAAAGTATTAAAATAAACTCTCAAAAAATTACATATTCCACAATAAAAATTTGAATGCATACACTTAATTATATTATTATTTTACCACTTTTACTTAAATGCTCTGATAACTTTAAAAATCAATAATTTTATTCAGCATATTCATTTATAAGCAATGTAAGCACTTTATAAAAGCTCAACAGAAGAATAAAATTAATGTGATTCAAAAGGCAAAATTTGGTATTTCACTGCATATTTTGTTATATTTATCAAATAAAAATTTAAAAATAAATTGAGTGGCAGGCTACCAACCGGTGCTATCACGTTAATTATCAGTAAAACTCAAACCTAAAAAAAATATTTTTAATTTTTTGTCTTTGAAATTGAACCATAACAATATAATAAATTAATAAGTGATTAAAAATCTCATTAAAAAAATAAACAGATTTACCTCATTTATGTAAATTACGGTTGGTAGTGAAAAATTTTTGAATTATTAAAATCGTTTTTAGTCCCTAATCTCAATAGCATAATATTATAGTATTTAAGAACTTTTAAAATGAAGTCCATAACGATCTTGTAGCAGAAGATATTTAAATTTTGTTTTCAATTCGTAGCAGGCGGTGGTGAACTGTTGGATTGATTTCGTTTCTTTTTTTTTAATCAAGCAGCTGATTTTTGTAAACAAGGAAAATGTCCGAGTCAAATGCTGGATCTTCCGCCACAGAAAGGCAGCCAGTTTCTGAGATTGACAGTGGAAAATGTGACGAGATAGAACCAGAGGCTAAAAAAATTAAACTTTCTGTTAATATTGGAAAAAATGAAAAACTTGAACAAAGGCTTGGAGGAATTCTGTGTTGCGCAGTTTGTTTAGACCTTCCAAATGCAGCAGTTTATCAGGTATGATAATGGCTTACTTTTAAATTGGTTTCAAATAGTTCCACTGAACTTAATTTAATCACAGATGTCAGATTTTTATTTCACATCAATTATAATAAAAAGTATTGTACACGTCCTTAATTGCGAAACACTGACTTAAATTGGATAATGGAATCTTTAACAGGGAAAATGACTTCTGAGAGTATATTTTATTTAACGGTTTTTGGAGTAAAAATTTTAATTAAAATTTTATTAGAAATTTTCACTGCTGTCTGTTAAGGCTGTATTAAAATCTATTTTTATAAACAGACAAACAATCTGAATGTTCTTAATTTCTGTGATACACAAGATAAATTCCAGAGCCTTTTTTCTGCAGGTTCATAAGTTTAATTAACTGAAAAAATATTTTTTTAATGAGTATTGTAAATTACAAAACTATAGTCAGTCCAACAGCCATTTTCTCTGCAATAATTTGGGTTCTTTTTTTTAAATCTCTTAATATTTTTGCTTTCATTTTTAACTTTCTAAAATTTACTTACAGTGCAGCAATGGCCACTTAATGTGTGCTGGATGTATAACCCATCTCCTGGCAGATGCAAGACTCAGAGATGAATCAGCTACATGTCCAACCTGCAGAGTGGAATTTTCTCGGCAATCTGCAATGAGAAATTTAGCTGTGGAAAAAGCTGTCAGTGAACTGCCAATGGAATGTCAGTTTTGCAATAAGGAATTTCCAAGAAATTCTTTAGAAAGGCATGAGAATCAGGGTTGTGAAAAAAGGTATCAACCATTTCAATCAAAAAAAAATATTCCTTTTTTACATTATTTATTTTTTTGATTATTTTCTTATTTCAGAATAACTGTTTGCAAGTACAGTCAAATAGGATGTCCCTGGAGAGGACCCAATCATGAATATCCAGAACATGAAAAAGGTTGCACCCATCCAAGTAAAACAGGTGCAGAAGTAATGGATGCATTACAGCTGATGGAGCAAAAGTTTGTGGAGGAGAAAAAATTATACGATGGGATATTTGAACTTCTTTCATTTGAAAAAATTGCCATAAATGGTAAAAATAAACTACCAATATGTATACTGAACCTTGAGCTTTAATGACCTTACAAATTGGTTGTAACTGCTTTCAGATCTTCAAATGAAACCCTATAGAACAGATGAGTTCTTTCATAAACTATTTTATGAAACAAATCGATTCTCATCCTTCAATCACCAGTGGGTTGTCAAGGCAAGAATAAATAATTTCCAATCGGATCCGGCCCACAGTTCCGAAAGAGACATGACCTACCAGGTAATGTGTTAAATTTATCAATTAAACCAAATTGGGGTAAGTACCATCTGAATCCCCACCCTGTCTCTCCTCCCCCGTTCGACTTTCCTCTCACCCCTGCCTCTCTTCACCCATTTTTCCTCCTCCCTTGTTTTTCTTTTAGCAGGGTGATGCTTTTATGAAAAACGGATAACTGGAATCGATCGGATATTAGAAACGAATTCGTTAAGAGGTACGTTGGAGCTTAGGTAGAAATAAAATTGTTGACTTTTTCAGCTGCCATTCTACGAGTTGGTCTCCCTTATGCAAGTGTTTGCCTTTTTTCTTTTATCAAACTATTAGAAAATTATATGTGGAACTCTTATAAAATAAACTCTCCTCAAATATTGAACTTTTGATCCGACTGAAAATAAAATCCCCACTTATCGTTAATTATTCCACGGTTTTATTTACGATGTTTATTTTATTTATGAATAATTTCTTTGATTTAGTTAATAATGAAGAATAAACCGACTTTTCAAATGACAATCCACTACCTGATTGTAAAAGGGCCGTTCGGAGACATGAAAGTCAAGCCCAAGATATACAAATATGATTTTACAGAAGAAGAAAGCGAAAGCCCTTACACCCATCTTCCGCTTCAGGACACATGCGAATGTAATCGCTTGTTGGCGTGCAAAGCGATTAATTTCCGGTGAGTTGGGACTCATTTTTGGTTATGGGAAAAACAAAAAGTTTCAAACTAAAATGAGGAAAATTATTCGTGGAAAAACTTCTTGTTTTTTATTATTTGATTACCCAAAAGTGATATTATTTATACTTTAAAGAACTTTTTTGTTCCCAAAATTTTCCCCATATTACCGTTATAAATACACAGTAAAGACTCGGAAAGTTATTAAAAAATTTATTTTTAAAATGAATAATTAATTAATTACATTACCTTATGTACCTCCTCTCGCTTATTAATGATCCTCGTTGATTTTCAGATTAATTATGTTCTTGGTCTCGAAGTGAACTTCCTTTGGTAAGTTTGTTGATGGTTCGCCTATGAAAGCTTTATGTAGATACTGTAAAACACTTAAATCATGTATAACATATACAACTCGTTTCATGTTCAGTAACAGCTTCACATATATATTGTGTTGGTTTGCTTTTCTTTTATATTTATATATATATATTATATATTTATATTTGACCCTTGTTTTGCCCTGCGGCCATTAGATATTTTTTTCTTTTAAATAGTCTAATTCCGAAAACATAAATGAGTTATTAAAGCCATAATTTTATTATTATAATTATCATTATATATTAAATATTATAATTAAGATTCATTTTGTTTTGTTTTTTCTTTCTAAATTTTATTTATTAGAGATTTAATTTATACGTTCGAATACTCACTTTTTACATATACAGAACAAACTCGATATATAATTATATCTAGAATTTAAGTTTTTAAATTTTACGTTTGAATATAATTTATAATTTCATATAAAAATATTCCTCCTCGACTCAGTTAAATCACATCTAATGAAGTATAAATTTTGTATTCAGATTGCTTATAAATAATATATAATAATTGGTTCGTATTTTGGACTTTTCATTTTTATTCCCATTTCAGAATCCTTTTTATTCTTTTATATAAAGTATTCAAAAGGCTCTCTATTCTTTTTTTTCTAATATATAAATCCTTCCAAGTATAATCTTCAGACCTTTGATAAGAATATTTTTTCAGATGACCCAATTTTATACATTAAAAAATTGACTGTATTTTATCGCGAAAAGATTTTTCGGTCTTATGGCATTATAGAATTGAATACAATAATTTGATTTAGAGTATATAAAAAGTATAGTTGATAATATAGCAGAGGCCAAAGGCTGTAAAGTTACGATATTAATGATCCAGAAAGAGTTATGTATGTATTAATGGTTTTGTATGAAAATTATATATTCTGCTTTCCATATTTTTATAAGTTTAATTGGATTTTTTTGAGGAGTAAAAAAATTATATTTTTTGAGGAATAAAAATAAAACTATTTTCTTGTAAATAATATTTTATAAATAAATTCTCGCCTCTAAGGAAATTTTCGTATTTCAATAAATCAAACAAACTGTAACAAATTTTAAAGTTAATAAGGTTTTGCTTTGTGTTTGTTTCTTGATTTAGACATTTTCTTCAGATGAGATGAGCATTTTTCTGAAGCTTCCCCGGGCTTCCATACGCTAATGCAGCCGCTCTCTCCGGCCGTGAATAACATTTTGCTCTGAAATCAAAATGGCGTCGGTTAATTAATCAGACGTGAGACTGATTTTAAAAAAATGAACTTACATCGTGGTTGTATGTACTGGTCCTTACAATTTGACGATTTCCTATGAACTCAGTTGTGCTTACTATTTTATTTTTTTCAATTTCTAACATTTTCAAACACTCCCTGAAATTAAAATGTTTGAGTGAAACTTTACAAAAATAAATTAAAAATTAAAAAAAAAAAACAAAATACCCTTTTCCAGCAGATGAAGCAGCCAAAAGAAACAAATTTCCATTTGACTTTTGATGAACATCTATAAAGTAACAATCATCTGAGTTTGTCCTCTGAAAAGCTTCAGCAATTTCATCCCTTGTGAAGCTGACTTCTGGTCCTGCTCCCTCCATGTTCCACAACTGCACCACTTCTGTATGAGTGAGACAACTCAAATTGTTGTCTTTATGCCACCTCACTTTGGCTACAGAGGATTCTGTGTTAAGGCTGTGCCTCAAAGCATCATCTTCTGTTGCTTCACAAATATCAAATAAGTTTATCAGACCATCTGTAGAACCTGTGGCTACAAGCTCAGTTTTTTCCGGATTAAAGGCAATCTGAAATAAAATTTCAACTGCTTATTTTAATTCTCTAAATATTATAATTAAGGTTTGCTCACCTGTGTGAGATCATCTGTGTGGGATTCCCAATAACCACCTAAAAGTTTCCTTGCCCTGATATCCCAGAAGAGAATGAAGGCATCACCATCATAGAGTTCAGTTCCGGCACAGATGAATCTGTCATCACAGGAAACATCAAAACAGGACAATGGTTTAACCCCACTCTCATCTTTGAGTTCTTTCACACAGTTTTGCCTTCTTAAATCCCACACCCTTATTCTTCCATCTAGTGATGATGTATACACCAAGTTTTCAGACTTTGGGCTAAATCTAACATTAGTGACTGACTTTTCATGGCCTTGAAGTACAGATAGTAAAGAGAATTGTGTGCTTGAAAGATTATAAGTCATGCAAGTCTTATTTGATAGTGCAACCGCAAACCTTAAATGGTTGGAACACCTAAAAAAAAATTCTGAATTAACAAATTTCATAGCATTTAAAGCATTACTTTTTCCAATAATTGATTGAGCAATAAAAAATTTAGTAAGGTTTTTTCATTCTTTTGTTTCCTTCAAACTTTATTCCCATCCCAGGGGGTATATACCACAAAAAGTACAAAACAATCCATACGTTTCAATAAGATTCCGCAATACAGCTTTTTTTTAATAATGTATTTTAAACTTCCCATCTCCCAACTATTTCATACCATCATAACTCACTGTTTTATTGACATGTCCGTAATGTACACTTTATCCAAACCCACGGCCTGTTCTACGGCGACGTGATATGAATAGTCCGAAGTATCGCTCTTTCTCACATCATTAATGAATTCATCCGTGTTTGGGCTACTGCTTATCCCTAAAGACTCCAGTTTTTCTGTAACGGAAATACAATTTTAATCCTGCTGAATTAAATTTAAAGGCGGTTATGTGAGGACATTTCGGAAAAAAGCTAAAATTGTAGATTCGCTCAATTCCTAACGCTAACAAAATGCTGGTTTTTCGTAAACGATCAATAGTATAATAAATTTACAACCTAAATCGCTTGAATCTGCCATTTTTTAATCAACTGGCATTTACATTAGTGCAGACAAGGGTTTAATATTTTCAATCCGACTTTCAAAATATTGTTTGATTCCTCACGTGAGAAGTTACAATAGCTGCCCGTGAACGATTCTAATGCCACGTCAGATTCTCGATGAGTGAGGGAACGGATTTCCCTTCATTTTACTTTTTTTATTTTTAATTTCTTTCCACGTTTTATTTTACTTGAGCCTCCTATTTGACTGCCTCTGTTCATACCTAAACTTGGAAACAATTTTCAACCGATCTGATTTCTCTCAAATATCCTTAAAATATAATATTTCTAATTTACAGTTTCTGTCTATAACATACAGTAATTAAAAAGAAAGCAAAAAGTCTAATAAAAGGTTTATAAGTCTAGTAATTTCCTAAAAAGTCTTGTAATTAATATACATTAAATGAGGAGGCTCCAGTTTGTCTGGAAAGGGAAATGGATAAAAAAAATCAAAATTTTCTAATTAAATTTTATTTAAGCAAAAATGCGAAATACAAAAAATTTTTATTTTTCAGAATCACAATACTTAATTATACAGTTTATTTATTGTCGTTGTTGGAAGATTCGGCTGAAAAATTTGAAGTTAATAACCTTAAATAAACTTATTCTCATTTTTAAAACTATCGAGAAACTTACTGTAATTAATTGTGCTTTAAATATATGTATAGTATTTATAATTAACTATCATATTATTATTGTCGATTTGAGAATAAGTGATTTTAATAACAATTTTGTGAGCCAATTTACGAATACCCTCTGAAATTTCTAAAAAGCAATACAGAAGCTTATAAACAAATTACGCATTATCTGCCTTTTTTTAGCATCTCAATGACCGCTTGAGTTGGTGATTGAACAGATGTTGTTGCCATCGCATTAATCTTCCTGCCGATGGAAAATAAATTTTAAAAACTTTGGGTAAATAATTTATTTTCCAGTCAGAGCAACAAAAGGATGTCAAAAACCCTTTCGACCCAAACGGTCTTTAAGCAGCACAAAAGCACATAAAATATCCTCCCCGAATATTTTTCAGCAAAAACGGAAACATAAACCCAAAGTGACTAACTCTTATCTCAACGAAATCTAAATTTTCAACAGTTCCGGTAAAAAATAACAATTCCTATAAAAAGCACGTGCGAATTGACGCACGTTTATTGCTGTCTTTCTTACCGCAATGTTCGAAAAAATTCTAGCAGGAAGCACTTACGTTGATTTTGTGCGCAGCCCTAACACAATATCTACAAAATATTTTATACGACTAATATGTCCTATGATATTATACCGTTGATGAAAATTCAACTAAATCCCTATTTGTTGTTGTGATTGTAATCGCATTTTTTTGGAAAAGCCTTGAATTCGACTTTATTTTTTCCTCTTTATTTGGACTCGTAGCGTAGAATCAATGAAAGCTCTCCAATTGATATTTCGGGACGAATTCCGCATTTTTTACATTAGAATTATCAGTAAAAATAAAAGATGCGAAGAAATTGAAAATTACACTTTTGTTCGATTTCGTTTTCCCATTGGATCTTCTCCGGGAACAGTCGATGCTGTTAAAAGTTATTGTCTTCGGCTTTTGGATTAAATTAAAATGATTTTGATGTCGGAAGAAGGAAAATAGTGAAAATGCTCAATTTTCAATTCTCCTTAACCTATTCAGAACTATCATCATCAACTATAAAGTTTCCCATTGGTCTAATCAAAAGCTCATTATTTCTTTGAAAATCGTTCCTATTTATAAACCCTAAACAATCCTACAATCGCCTCTACTGCTCTAATTAAATTTTATTATATTCAAACTATTGCCTTCTGAACGCGTTCATTTGGAACACACGACTCAAATGGATCATTCTGACTTGTCTAAGTCTTTCTAATGGAAGATTTTTTCCCTTATTAAAAAAATATTGAAGAGAGTAATACATTTGAAAATCAACAATATTCTTTCACAAAAAAATATAAAATTTCATTCAAATTATAAATAATTTTTTTTTTAATTTCATCGCCAACAATAACGGGCCTTTGATTAATTTTTCGATTTACAGAACCCAATAGCAGATGCTGAACAAACCCTTTGCGGGGGTTTCATCCCCATTTGGCCAATGTTCGACTTTTGGTCCTTTGCACTCACGAAGAGATTCAGTATTTGCTTTTTTCCAGGGAGAACAAACTCAGTGAATTTTGGGTATAAAAATAAGTATAAGATATTCATCCCTGAACTGCAGCGAATTTTCATACCCACAATATAACAACCCTCGATTTGAATGATTAAAAATTTAATTCATTTAAAACAAACGGTTAAAACTCAGATGATTAAAATAATGGCTTGAATTTAATTAAACAAGTGAAACATATTGCAAAGGGTTAACATTAAAGCGTAATTGGTTGGTTCTGCAGTTCTGCTAAAGGTTGTGTCTCTCTGCCAAAAGAGAAACAGAAAAGGGCCCGACATTTATAGCTTTTCCTTTCTACCTGTTTTCCTTACATTGTTTTTCACTAACAATCATCTTTAATTTATTTACCGTTAAAATTATTTTTATTCATTCGGCATAAAAATTAAAACTTTTTTTTCATAAAATCGAGGAAGACTTCAAAATTTTGTTTCTTTTTTTATAATTACAAAACATTTTAACCCTTTTCGGTCATATGTCTGCTCTCAACCACCACAGAAAGGAACTATACGAATATATACGAATCTTATACTGTATGCATTCCTATATCAGTTTATACTTTTTTTAAGCGAACCTCAATGTCTGACGAACCTATTCACGAACTAATACGGTGAATTAGTTACTGTAGCATACTGTATGCATTCCTGTATCAGTTTAAACTTTTCCTGAGGGAACCTCTACTAATGCGATGTTCCATTGATTCGAGATAATATAATTATAAATTGTATTTAGTAGTAATTAGAGATTCTCTCTTGTTAAAATATGACTAAATATTAGTGAATATTATGTATATGTATCCCTGCTCTTTCCAAACAAATTAATTCCGACCAATAGATACCCATACACAAATTTTATACGACCGCAAAGGGTTAAAATGGAGTCCAAAATAAATAAAAGAAATCAGTGCCGAGCAGGATTTTTTTTTCAGAAAAGAAGGGAAATTGAGCGATTGGTCCACCGCGATTAAGAATTTCTTGTGCGAGAAAATAAAGATCTCCAAAGTTTTTGCAAATGCAACAACTTGAAAGAAAGAATATTTCATTTTATTATTTCGGGTATGAATTGGGAGTGAAATGCGAACGTCAAAAATTTGAATCAACGCCATTTTAATGTTTCTGCGATACCGGAAAATGGACGAAGGCCGACTGTTTTTAGGGTAAAAAATACAAAACAAATATTTTGAAGAGTTAAATTAAAGTACGCACAGGTTGAGTGAATCCCTTCCTGAATTTTCATATAACATGACAATCATGACAGGTTGAAAAACCGTGAGGAAATTCACAAGTTTTCAAACTCTGGCGATACTTCATTACCTGTTTCCACTTCCCTTTTTCCTGCTGACAGCCACATTCATTTGCCCGCACTGATTTCTTTCCTTCGAGATGAGCATCATTGCATCGTTATCAAGGATAAGATAGAGTGGATAAACCGTTCAGCTTCTTAAACTTCACACTCTATTCGTTCTGTCATGAAGAAGACTCCAAATTTATGGGAAAACACTGAAAAATAATAAAGACTTATTATTCCGTCTCTCTTCCACTTGAGGTATAATTACGACTTTTGGGGATGCTCATCTCGATTTCCCACATTTTGGATTTGAATCTGAATCGGAATAAACAATCGGTTTTACAGTTTAAATTATTTTCTTAAAGGCAGCTACAGTCAACAAACCTACAAATAGGCTTAAAAAATATTGTCTCGCGAAGGTTTTTCCCTTATTTTAAGTACAGATTATATAAAAAGCTGCTATATATGTAAAAAAAATGAACAAAGTCAAATCCTTTAATTGTAAATTTTAATGAAAATGAGCGCGCGCCGCTTTTCCGGAGAGGGAGTTGAGGTTTTCCCATAAAATATAATAGTAAACTCGCTAACAGGCGAATATTTGGCGATGGGCGGTTTTGGGACTTTCCCGTCCTCTCCTGAGCACTCAAATGCAAATTTAATTAATTAAAATAGTAGGGTTATTAAGTCCATCGGAGCTGATCGAAAGGGTAATTTTTTATAATGGATTGCATGTGACAAAATGCGCCGGTAAAGACTGACTGTATTAAGCTTGTGGCTGCTTTTAATCCCACCGGGGGATTTTCATTTTTAAAAACTTTACCTAATAATTTAAAAAAATTTTCGAATCTTAATAAAAAATATAATGGAAGACAGCGACTCTTCGAGAGCACGCTTTCATTTATTTTTAAGACAGGTTTGACTTGGTTCACAACTCTTTTTGATTTGAATCTCATTTGGGGTTAAAAACATCTCTAGACGGTTTTGGCTCTGAATAAGCAGTGATTGCATCTCTTACAAACACCACCGGTGAGCTGATAATATTTGAAGAAATTGAGGAAGTCAACATCGCCCGATAAATACAGAAAGTGAAAGAGTTAAATAATAATTTAAAAAGAAAACACCTGATGGGAGGAAGGGAGAGAAAAATTGGTCCGACCTCTGCCACGGCTTAATTTAAACTCCATCCCTTAATTTAATCTCATCCTTCCAAATTTAACATGGTTGATGCTTTACCCGAGAATTAGAGTAAATCCCTTTAGAAAAATTTATTATAACCCAAACAACACCTGCCGCCTTTTGTTTTTTTTTTTAACTAATTTTTATTATCGTAAATTTTTCACGAAGAGATAACAAAATGGAGAGATTGCCTTAAACTCATCCATCTTGGGACACCTCGGGATCTCACAAACTCTTAATGGCAAATATTCATCTTTTCTTGAAAAATCCATCGAGGATACCAAGTGGGGAAATGTAATTTTTTTATTAAAAAGCGAACTCATTAATTATGAAAGAGGAGGATGAGAATGTATCCAATAGATGTGTGGTTCTATCGCAAACTGGTGTATTATCTGATTGGTGGCTCTCTTTGTCAGATTGCGATGATTTCTGCTCGTCTACAAACTATTATTACACATACACTTCTCTGTAGGTTTTTTCATTGGTGTAATTGACCTTGACTGAAAAAATATTTGAGCTTTTTTCGGAAAATTCCCCCTCGGGGATGGAATGAAACATTTGGGTCCGAGACTTGGCCTGATACTAAGTAACAAACGTGGTCGGGTCCATTTCTTCCAAATCTCGACCTTTCGTCTCGGGGATAAAGAAAATGACGAAACATAATCCGGTGATTGAGATGGCGCTGTAGAACCAAAAAGCTCCGTAGAGGCCGAACAACTGCTGAAAGTCAACGAAAGTTTTCACCCCAATAAACGCACAGAGATAACTGAACGATGACGCTATCGCACTTCCGATCCCTCTGTATTCCAGTGGGAAGAGCTCAGCAATGAGCAACCAAGATATCGGACTTATTCCTAAAGAAAAGGCGACTGTGAAGACTAAAACGCAGAGAAGTGGAATCCAGTCGTACTGAGCGGCAGCCACGTCTGTGAATAGGTAGCTGTTCCCTTTGCGAATGTCCTGATAGTAAGAGTAGGAACCGAAACCGGCTAGAGCCATCGACATGAACACGCTGCTGGCAATGAGCAGGGGCAGACGACCGACAATGTCGATGAGAAGCCCCGAAAGCAAAGACGCGAGCAGCTGAACGAAGCCAACGGAAACCGCCCCCCCGTGCGGGTTCATCCCTCCGAACGTCTTCCGGAAAATGGTCACCGCATAAAAATTAAACGAATTCACGCCGGAAAACCTTTGGAAGAACATGAGCCCGCAGGTGATCAAAACGGGTTTCGACAGCTGAACAGCGATCCGCCTTAGGTTTTTCCTCCTCGCTCTGTTCAGTTGCGCCCTCGCGAGTATATTGGTGTGGATGGTGGCTAACTCCTTATGGACGTCCACATTGGGTCCTCTGAGCCACTGGAGCGACTCTTTTGCTTCTTCGTCTCGGCCGGCGAGCACCAAATAACTGGGAGTTTCCGGTATGTAAAAGGTGACAGCAAAGAGCATGATGGGAGCTGCTGACACCAGCATGGCGAGTTCCCTCCAGTTGAGGTAGGCGCCGAAAGCAAAGCTTATCAGAGTTCCGATGTGTCCGACAATTTTGAGCACGGCACTGAGACACCCTCTGATGTCGGGCACCGATATTTCACTAATGTATACCTGCAAAAGATTTCCCAAAGAACGAAATGGAGCGAGAGAAGTGAAAAAAAGTCAAAATGGATTTTGTTTTCGACTTGAATACAAAATGAATTATTGAAATTTTAACGGCTTTTCAGTGAACGTATAAACATTTTATATAAATTCAGTTACTGAACTCTTTCATAAATGCTGAATATCTTCAAATCAATGGAACGCTCGATTCCATTTAGTTTTTTATTTTTTACGTCATTAGAAGCGCAGCTTAATTAAGATTTCATTTTGAGATAACACAGATGAAAAAATGATTTATGACACTTTAATGCCCAATTTGGAATGATGGATTGCAATAAAAAATCCTAAATTTTCGCTTAAATCTAATGAAATTTCGCTGACTGTGCGAATTCCACACCCAACGCCACCACGCCCAAACTCATTTATACACACTAGTGGGCTTCGCCCCCTCTGTCAGCTCGGGCTTCGCCCTCGCTGGGACTTGGAGCCGTACATCTATAATTTAATATCAGATAGAGGAATACATTTCCTGAAAAACTGAATGCACCTTGATAATCCCATTGCACTAAACTATAAAAATTATGTACAATTTTTGTATTTATGAAAAATAACAAGTACATAATTATGTGTCAGTAGAATATAATGAGTTTGAACAAAAGTAAATGGCAGTGGAAGAAAGTTTATTGAGGTCGTATCATTTTTTTGTCCTGTCTGTATCGTACTTTTTCTAATTAAGTGTTAAGTTGTAAGTTAAGTTGTTGTGGTTTACTTTCTTGTAGTTTATTTACTTTGTTGTAAGTTAAGTTACTTTTGTGTAAAGTACTATCGCACTTTTGTACTGTACAAATCGTACTGAGTCCTAAAAGTTAAGATTTTAAGACTGAAAAAACTACTAAGGCGAAACCCACTCTAACTTCTATCAATTCTACAACAAATTCTCTGAAAATCTGGAGAATACTCTGAAAAACCACTACCACTAAATCCACACAAACTAATTACTATCAAATCTTAAAACAATTCGCTGAAAATTAGGTGAAAATTAATACAAAAAGAATATAAACATAAGCAACGTGGATGCATTCAGTATTTCAGGCATATAATATCCACAGGGCAATCGAATGTGGAACCCCGAATTCCTAGTTCCCAAATCCCAAATTCCATTAGTTCCCCAAGTCATTGTACTTAAAGTGGCCCCGAACGCAAAAAAAAGAACATCAACCCTTTAACACGAGAAAGGAATTCGTAAAGTTATCTGGTTTTTCCCGAAACCTAAAAAGGTTTTCTGGAGCTTTCTCGGTTTTTGCTTATTATCGAGAAATGAGACATAGCGCAGATCCTTCTTTGGAAAAATGCGCGTCTTTTGGAAAAAGTCCGGTCGAAATCGGTTCAGTGGTTCCATAGATCATAGGTAATAAAGAATGGAGTGCACACACACACACACACAATCTTCTGCCAGCCACTCACTCGTACCCCTAAGAAATAAAGCAATCAACATCCACTTGAATTAGTACCTGAGTTACAAGAAGCACGATAGCGCAACAGAACCCGCCGACGAAAGCCGTGACGAACATGACCTCAACGCTCGTTGCGAAAACAGTGACGAGCCATGAGAGGGAAAACGGAAGTGACGTAGCCAGAATTACTTTTCTTCTTCCGAACCTCATGGCCATACCTCCGAGAAGTCCCCCGAACAAAGCTCCCAGAAGAGACAGACTGGCTATCCACGAAGCCTGCTGGGGGGATACCGAAAAACTGGATATGTTGTGGGGGTGCAGCTGTTGCTCTTCGAGGGAAGCGATGGCCGGGGAGCTGTAGCCTTTGCCGAGACCTGCTGCAAAGGAGCCGAGTGACACTGCCAAGGTAGCGAGCAGCTGAAAATAAATTGGTCATTGCATGGCCACCATACGATGCAAAAAGAGGTGCGGGCCGATTATTGAAATGACGATGTGATTGATTGGCCTTTGCTCGCGACCAAATTAAACCCTCAGCAATGTTTCTGCATGAGTTGTAAACTGACTAGTTTGGGTGCCTTCGAACTGTGAATGGAGTTTTCCCGCAGTTTGAAAACTGTGGTTTCATTTCCATGATGAAGTCAACGAACTGTATATTTAACCGAGTGGATTGGACATTTTCCTTTCGCTTCCTGTCATTCCCTATCTACTTGCGTTAATAACCGGAAAAAAATTCCCTGACAGGGCCAATAAAAGTTTTTCATCAAACCGATGCAGTTCGTAATTTAAATTAATTTAAAAATAAAAAAAAAACCTGAAGCTCAATGAAAAAAGCAAACAGAACTTTCGAACTGAGAATTTTCTCTCGAAAATAATATTTTCCTTCTCTTGGGATTTTTTCCGAAGCTCTCGTCTCGCAAATAAACCCGAAGTCTCATCTGGGGTTTTTTTTTTATATATTTGAATTTCTTTATTTTGCTCAATTTTTTAAATTCTTTTTTTCCGGGTCGCCTCACCTGTGAAAAATGCTGCGTCGCACTTTCCAGACAGATGTTCATAGTTCTAGGCATTTCGGTTCTGGAAGGAAAGGCCAGGCGTTGACAATCGAGCAGTCTTCTTCTTTCTTCCCCGTTGGCGACATTGGTAGCGGCTGTTTTGCTGTGGGAAAAATAAAAAACTGCCAAACAATGGTTGGGAGTGGGGTGTAATCAAACAACAAACGGTTACTTCAGAGGGGAATAAAATGTTTAGAGCCAATTTTGAAATAAGAACTGTTTTTCTTAGAGATTTTATTTTCCCTTATTGAGGCCACGATAACAAATGGTACACTGTTGTGTATAAATAACGGTCAACAAATTTATTTTTTATGACCGTAAATTCTTTAACAAAGTGAAACAAGTTTAACTCTAAATATTAGTTGAATAGTTGAAAGGATTCGTGGACTCTGAGACCTCCTGCGGTAGTAAAGACCACAAAGTAAATTTAAATAATAATAAAAAAAATTAAAAAGCTATTTTTAAAGTAAAATGGTTTTATTTCAAGTGCACTAAAAAGTAAAAAAATAATTTGTGATCAATTTTTTTGTTTATAAAACCCTGGGGTATTATACAGTATTGAAATTGTACAGGTCGACAGAACTTGTAATATCGCCCCACAGTTTTATGGACAAAAAAAATTCGGCTTTTTTTGTCATCCATGTATTTATTTATACTCTTGTATCAGAAATTATTTTTTTAATTTTTAGTGCACTTGAAATAAAACCGTTTAACTTTAAAAATATTTGTTTTATTTTTTACTTTTTAGTTTTACGTTATTTCTTTTTATACAAGAAAAAACATAAAACTAAAAGCACTCTGTGTGGAGTCCAATCTCCGGACAAAAACTGTCGAGGGTGTCAATATCCAGAATGTTATTATTATATTTTTATTTTTATCTGAGTTGTAAAGTGATAGCAGAATATATTTACAATGCGGTCATTCATCGGCATGAGATAAGGTTATCTCCTTTAATTAATCGCAAGTTGACCAATTAATTAGATTTTGGGAATTTTATTTATTTTTAACTGAGCACTAATTTAAAAAATAATTGAAGAAATTTGAATTATCAGCCAAAACGAAAGTGTGTGCAAAATTTGAAAGAAATCAGTCTGAGGGAAACTGGTCAAATTTCGCCCCAAAGTTTTGATTCTCGGTCTTTGCAGGCAGACAGACAAACAGACAAACAACAGAAAAATAAACAGAAAAACAGACAGAGCAGACAAACAAACAAACAGAATAACAGACAGACAGACACGAAAACCAAGTTAAATTTAAAAAAAAACCCGTTTAAAAACGTAAACCATTAAAAATAATATAAAATTTAAGGAATATGTCAGTTCGGTTTTCTCAATCACAGAAGAAACCTCACAAAGACGAGAGACGCACTGACTAATCCAATATCCGTTAAAAGTTTTATATTCCGCAATAGAAAAACATTCGCACCGGAAGTCTGAAAAGCAAAGGGAGGACCACATATGAAATTCCAGATTCTCGCAGATTGGAAGGCACAATCTATTTCATTTCCGATTTTTCTCGAAAAAGAGGAAAGAGCACAAAATGAAATAAAAAAAAAACTTTGCGAGAACGGGAACAGAAATTCTGATACTCGACGAAGTGACTTTTTCAAGCTTTTCTCCCATTTTATATTTAATTTTTAACATTGGAGGAATTTTTAATGACGGCGGTGATAAAAGAGAACGGTTTCTCAAAACTCAATTCTAAAAAATGGCGACGATTTTTATTTTCTATTAATTATCTTACATAATTTTTATTGCTTTTGAATCTTTAGGCCTGCGTTTTTATCCAGAAATAATGAAAGACATTGCCCAATTTTGTTTTCTCTTTTCTTTTTTACTTTCTACGTGGCAGACAATTATTATATATTACTGACAGTCACTTTATTTCTCTATTTCAATGACTGGAGAGCTTTTTTAACGGACTCATATTTTCCCTGAAAATCGAATTAAACGCGTAATTAAGTAAAATCAGCAAAAAGAAAATTGCACAACGCTTTGTTGCTTTACCAAATCTGGAAAATTTATTTTCCCCGTATTTAAAACTTCTATTTTTGAAACTGTTTTTGCGCTCTTTTCCATCTTTTCATTTCCTGTATTTCTCTTTCTGAATTTACTTTCAATGTAAAATTATTTTTTGAGTATTTTTTTCCTCATTTCGACATTGCGTGATTTATGCATTTTCTCCGTTTTTTTTTAGGGAATCTTTTTCATTAGGCTTTTTCAAAAGTTGTACGTGATAATTCAGTGTGCAGGGATGACATGCATATGTAATAAACACGAGACTGTGTCCCTTAGCCCTGATTGGTGCTAAAAAGATTGCTCGTAGAAGACAAAAGCTGTTTCGTAATTGAAGCATTGTGTCGTTCATTTAATAAAACTCGTGTTTGATCAACCTTTAACCTGTCCGCCCTGAACAGCCACTCTCCAACAAAACATACAAATTAAGCTCAGTCTCAATCTCTAAAACCAATAGAGGCATTAATTTAATTAGGAGTCCCACTGGAAATAATTAACAGGAGCCAGAAAAGCTCCGGAGCGCAGAAGCTTTCTCTCGGACGCCGAAAACCGAATTCTCTGTACCTCTCCCCCTCCCTCCTCCATTAAATTCAGTTTGAACTTTCCGCGATTATATCTCATTTCCCTCGACTACAGAATTTATATTTCCAACGCTTGCAGACATTATTTTGGAAACGTCGAAGATATATTTCCAATGCCCTTCACCCTTTGCCCCGTTCTTCCTATTTCAAAATGTAAAATCCATTACCGATCAAATTAATTTGCAATTTAAGTAAAAAAATAGATTTTTAAAAATACGGATATTCAAAAAAAATTCGGAGATCGGAAAACGAAGTAAACGGAAATCGCTTTCTCATAATCGAAAATGAGAAAATCCACTCAAATTGTGTGAGCGACGCTTTTGTATACGTTCGATTTTCACAGAATAAATACTCTCACGAGTATATATTGATTCCTAATGATTTTGCGATTACAATTAAAGTAAAAATTTTTATTTATTAACCCTTTGCGGTCGTATGTCTATTCTCAGCCATCACAACAAGGGACTCTACGAATATATACGATTCTTATACTGTATGCATTCCTATATCAGTTTACACTTTTCCTGAGGGAACCTCAATGCCTGAAGAACCTATTCACGAACTAATACGGTGAATTACTTACTGTAGCATACTGTATGTCTTATACTGTAGGCATTCCTGTCTCAGTTTAAACTTTTCCTCAATTTTTATTAAACCTTTTCATCAACTAATACAGATAATTTGCAGAAACATTGTATAATTCCAAAGGATATTTTCTAAATTGTATTTATGAGTAATTAGAGATTCTCTCTTGTTAAAATACTGTATTACTAAATATTAGTGAATATTATGTAAATGTATCCCTGCTCTTTCCAAACAAATTAATTCCGTCCAATAGATACCCATACACAAATTTTATACAACCGAAAAGGGTTAATTTCGACCAATAGATACCCATACACAAATTTCATACGACCGCAAAGGGTTACAATGGGTAGATAAAATTTTCCTTCGGATTTAGAATAGAAAATAGAACAGGAAATATTCTAAATTAAAGTGTGTTCTGTTTAAAGGACTTAAATACTTTTTGCAGATGAAAAAATTTAAATTAAGTAAGTGAAACCTTTGCTGTCGACAAATTAAGTGATTCGATACACCCCTTCCGCTTCCACTGCAAGTGGAAAACACAAAATTACTAAAAAAGGTTTTCCTCGAGGGGATGAAAGAATATCGCCTGAAATTGGGGCAGCGCGGAGCTTTTCCCGAATCTCTCAAAATTCCAGAGTCCAAAGATATGGAGAATCATTTTCAAATACATCCTCGGCCAACAGTTGGTCTTCAGTCAATAAATAAAAAGGCCGTTTCGAGGAAAATGAGGAGGGGGGAGGGAAAATTAATATGCTAGACTTCTTGAGTTTATTAAATTCTGGAAAACTGCCATTTCTGCTGGAGGCACACACAGCGACGAAACATTTTCCGGAATTTGGGAAAACTGTAAAAGGATTTCAAACGAGGTGGGCGTCTGCACTGTCGCGTTTTCCTTTTATTTATTTTTTTTTATAAGGCTTTGAAGTTTAAATTTTCCTTTGTATGTCCTCGATTTTTAACTTTTCTATTTCTTATCGAAAATTATCATCAAATCAATAAATATCTGAAGTGATGTTGATTTGAAAAAAGATACTATGAAATATTCGGGGATCTCTCAAAAATTCGAAAAGTAGAAAATCTTTCAGCAAATTGGATGGCTTAAAAGGAAGGAAAGCCATTTTAAAATTTAAAATACTGACTGCCTCTCAGACGTTATCTTTTTATGTATAACTTAAACCCAAACTGGAATTTTCCGAAAAAGGTTTTATAACGGCAGTAACCCCTTTCATCCATTTTAAGGATACCTCACCTCCCCCTCTAAGTTTCATTATTTCCGGCTGCTGTGAATATCACCCTCAGAACGACCGAACTTATAGGTAATGACCTCTTTTCGCAAAAAGCAAAAGTTCACCTGTCGAACACAACTTCACACAATTCTGTAACGTCAGAAACAAAAGGACGTCTCATTTGGGTTTGCGGACAGTGCCAACCTTTCAGCAATTTTCATCATATCTGACTGTCTATAATTAAAACTGACACATGTCTATAATTAAAAGTGGAGAAATCTCGATAAATAAAATCGGTGTGACTCCAGCGACATAAAATTTTATAGCAGGAGCTCTTACGGCCCCTGAAAACTCCCGTAATAAAATTACCCGCAGCCGACAAAAAATCACTTTACTACAGAGAAAGTTATAAAACGTGGTAGAAGCTGAGTGGTACACGCTGGAAAAAAAAAATCGGAAATGGAGAAAAACATTATTGACTGACCTAGATTTTCCAGAATAATCCGTTTCCTCGGTTTTCCACAATTGTAAAGAGAAAAGGTAAACAAACTCACTTCATTATTTTTCAATCCTTCGATGTCAACTGGAAAAATCCGGAGTCTTTCCTCTGCGGACAAAAAAAAAGGTGAAAAGAAAAAGGTGGTTTCAAACTTAAAATCAATGAGAAACAAAACAGCCACCACCAATCCGAGAAGTTTAACTGAACTACATCTGCAATTTCTGCAACGGCGGCGATTCGGGACTTGCGCGGAAAGCCGCCCGTTCGAAAGCTCGCGAATGAGCACCGTTTTGTGTAAACATTTTTTGACTAATGTCTGACAAGCTAATGATTTACCTCAAGTGACAGCAAAAAATTGAAAAATTTTCACTGGCTTTCACGACGTTTTCATTCCCGGGAAGAAAATGACTCCGCCTGTGGAAAACCGATTTTAGACACCGCCATTGTCTCCTTTGTCATTGCGTTCCGTTATTTTCCGACTTAGAACGTCAAATTTTTCCTTTGATTCGCGATATGTGATCTAAAATCGAATTTCCCGTCCCCTCTCTCTTTGCAATGAGCAGTCTCCAGCGAAAGTTTAAATTTAAATAATTTTCCAAATGAAAAATTACCGAAGCAAAACCGAAAATGGAGTCCCACACGTCCGAAGAGAATGGCGAAATAATCAAGAGGCGTTTCGACCAAATAATCACATCGTCCCTTTTTAATTAAAATATTGTGACTTGAATTACAATAAAATTAATTACGTTAGAGCTAATTAATGAGCGTTGAAATTATTTGCATCGCTGCAATGCCGGCTCATCGTTCAATAAGTGAAAGCTTTTTTCAGTTTTGCCTAAATTTAGATTTTGAACTTTTGGGGGTAAATTTTGCTGAAAAGAAAAATTTTTAATCTTCAAACTTAGGCTAATCAGCAATGGTGTTGCTCACCGGTTTCAGCTGGAAAGCTGAATACTCTTTAAATAAATTAAAACGAAAAATGATTCATAAAATAATATTAATTAACTGTAATTAATTACAGTAATAACGAACAGTTCGTCATGATACATTTTCTCGGTTGAATAAAATTACATAAACGTTGTGAAATAGTTTTGGAGGAAAATCAGAAAAGCAAAGGAGGAAAAGGATGGGGAGGAGGATAAGGAGAACGAAAGGGAGGACAGCAGTAATTTACACTTGTCATGACGCCCTGTCGTTTCCTCATTCATTTTCATTCTATCCTTGGAATCATGTCACTAAAAAATTTTTTCTCCCGGAATTCATCTTCTTTATCTATCATAAGTAAGTAAGGGAGCATCAAATGCCAACATAATTTTTCAATCATGATTTTTACCGTTTCCAATTAGCCTAATTGTTTTTCTCTGATCCTTTGAGTTATGAAAGGTTTTCATGTCATCACAGTGGCGGACTCTCGCGGACTTTTTGCAAATTTTAAAAACGAATTCTAAAATTTTACTTCAGTTTCCAGTGATTATTTTTTTGCATAAAATATTCAAATAATAGTGTAATCTCTAGAGGTTTTTCTTCAACTTTTAAAACTAAAATTCGATTTTCCAGGAGGTCCATTGAGAATTTTTAAGACCTTCCAAAACAAACAGTAACACCAATAATTACTTTCAGTTCTATATCTCATTTATCGATTTTAAAATTAAATTTATAACACTTTATATGATACAAAATTAGCGAAATGAACTGAATACAATCATTTTATTCTACTTAATTTCATGGTAAGTCTATTTCCTCAGAAATGCAAAATTTTCTAATAAATTCAATCATTTTAAAAGCATTAACCTCTGTTTCTTCCATTTTAAGCTGAAACAGTTAACCACATCTTAATGAAAACCGCACTTCAATGGAAATCCTTAAGGTCGTAAAAGGATGAAATACCAAACAGTAAAAAAATAGTTCTCCGGCAAAACTACAATGTGAATAGTGACGAAAAATATACATTTATGCAAAAATATTATTTAGATGAGAACCGACAGTTTTAATGGGAAAAGCAGTTCCTTTCACTGTACCCGTGGGAGAAATTTCCCCCTTTAGTTTCGCAAGACTTTGTTTCTTCCTAAAACACCAACCGAACATCTGTCAAATGCAAGATTGTACCTTCAATTTTGTATGGAGAAGAAAATAAATTTCCACGGGTGGAAAATCCCCCTTTCAAAAGTCCTGCGTCTTTCGCCATTGGTTTTACGAACCGAATTGAGGAAGCTTTAAAATAACTGCGGAATATATCCTTCTACTGCACGGAAAGATATAAAAAAGCGACGCTTTGTAAGATCAAATAACAGGAAACGACTAAAGAGAACAAAAAGAAAACCCATTCATTTTTCCATAAGCCTCTTTTCTCTGACTAAAACTGTAAAACAATAATAAAACCGAATGAAAAGAATTCTATGCCACTCTCCTCCCCTTTCTCTCTTTATTCTTTTTATTCTCTCAAGATCTCAGATTTGTCACGGCAGATGAAAAGGTTTAAATTGTGAAAACGAGAGAGAGGGGGGGGGGGAAGAGAAAGAGCTGACCAAGTCCCGATTTGCCGGGCTCAAAACATAATCCGGATTTGTAAGAAAACTCATCTTTGATTTTCTTCCCGAGAGTAAAATCGTGAATTTAGTTCAACACCGGACATCAATGACATCGGCTTAACTCAATTACTTACACCCTTTAACCTTTTGCGCCCTCTCGTCCCTCCCCCGTTCAGAGAAAATATTTCTATTCATCCCCCCGTCTCCATCCAACCGTTCGGAATTAATTTCGGATCTGCAAATTTCGATTAGGCATTTGATTTGACCTCGCGGCCCGGCAGCGTTTCCACGGGGATAAACATCATTCCGTCTGCATTTCGTTCACAATTAATCCGCAGGGGATGAGGGGGGAGGAGAGGGGAGAGAGAGGAGAGAAGGAGAAAGTCATATAAAGCACTAATGAAGGGAGCAAACGCAAATCCGGAGGGAGCAGAGCGGACGAAAATTTGCCTCTGTCCGTCGGTCTTCCCGGGGTGGGTAGTTAATGAGGGAGAAGAATTTAATTGACTTTCAACCATCCCCGAGGGTTTTTCTCTGGAGTGTAGCCTGACTTGAGATTTCTATTTAATTTCACTCGCTTTTAAAAATTCAAAAAAAGGAAAGCTGCTCGCGAGAGTAGAGATTCAGTTGTTCCTCTATAGATTCACGGATTACAGGGGGTAATTGTACCCCTGAAAAGATTGCTTTCAACATTCGCGACCCAATTATTATTACAGCGCCCCCCTCCCCCTGACACAACAGCAATGTGTGTATGTAATAGTAAAGTACCTTAAGTATTTTAACATTAAACTTACAGTTCAACCTTAAATACAAATCCTGCAACTTACCGAGAATACGTAAGTTCTAATTCTAATAATAATTAATATTATTAAACTTATTTTTAATTTAGTATTGATAATTTTGTGCGCAGTATTAACCCTTTGCGGGTGTATAAAATTTGGGATATGGGTATCTATTGGTGGGAATTAATTTCTATCGAAAAGAGCAGGAATACATATACATAATATTCAGTAATATTTTAACAAGAGAGAATGTCTAATTACTGATAAATATACTAATTACTGCATATAAAATATTCTTTGGAATTCCACAATGTATTTATCTCTTTAATATCTATACATTATCTTATTATATACTTATATTGTAATCGATGGAGCATTGTATTAGTTGATGAAAAGGTTTAATAGAAATTGAGGAAAAGTTTAAACTGATATAGGAATGCATACAGTATAAGATTCGTATATATTCGTATAGTTCCTTGCTGTGGTGGCTGAGAGCAGACATACGACCGCTAAGGGTTAATACAGTCCTGTTTATAAGTGTACCTACTATATCGGTGTTAATATGTATTTTATTTTTGATTATTTTAGAGTTTTAGTAAATTATTCGATGTTAGTGTTTTTTTATGATATTCTCGCGCACCCTCATTAATATTAAAACGCCCCCCATAGGTTGAGAAACGCTGCTATAAGGTCAAGACCAAATCCATAAGCGAGAAAGCAGAACCATTGCATTTGAGCTGACTTTGAAGTTTGAGTAAACAGCGACGTCCATTCAGTTTCACCCCGAAAGTCAACATAAAAGGGAAACCGTTATCTAGGGCAAAAGTTTTATCAGTCCCGCAGAAAATACCATTCTGCTCGTCAGTTTCCGGAGTGAAAGGATATTAAATTTTAGCTTGAGACGGTGGCAGACGACAGTCTTTCTTCCGTATCTGATTCGCCGGAGAAACTTATATTTATCAATAACTGCCTCATCGGAAATAAATTCGACTAATTAAAATAATTCGGTAAAAATTTTGTAATTTCAATGAATACGAATAAAAATTTATTTTGAAAAGGAAAACATGGAATAAAAAGTTTTACTATGAGATTTAATGAGGTTTATCTCCCTGGGCGCTGCCATAAACTTCCTCTTCTTCCCTAACATCTCCTCGGAATTCCCTTCCAATGGGATCGTAAGCTTTTTAATGCTTCTTCTCAGCAAAGCGCAAAACTCTTTAATTTATTTTTTATTTAAATCATTTAAAAAAGTCTTGGTTTGCTGCTGTCGCTGAACTCCGACCGAAATTCACCCATTTTTCACTCAAAAAACTTTCCCCCTTTTTGTTTTGTGAGATGGAAATTGAAAATTAAAAGAGGGAAGGAGTGAAATTGAAAAAATAATTAACAAAAAAGAGGTAATCACAGCCGAATGAATCTAATTCTTCGTTTTTCAACACTGCAATCATCAGAGCACTCTTTAAAAACTTTTCTTTTTTTTTGGGGAAAATCCTCCACACCCCGAAAATAATCCACAAGTGGAACTCATAGCTGAGTTTAATAAATTAGAATTTCATTTTGATAATGATCATGAGCATGACGTGGGTTTAACGGGAGTGTAACGGTTTCAAAACCGCACATGACAGTGCGATTGTTCTATTTGTTTTATCCGTTTTCTCATTTGTTCAGGAGGCTGCCTATTAATCTTCAGGAGAACAATCCGAAGGGAAGCGGAGAGAAGGGGGGAGGGGGAGAGGAGGAGGGGGAGGGAGAGAAGAGAAAAAGATGGAATTTTCCACGTCACCCCCGGAAAGAGCGGTAGAATTTTAATTTTGAGTTACGTTTGCCGAATCGAACGAATTTCTTGAAGGATTGTGAAAATTCCTCATAAATTTTCCGCCCCCCAAATTTTCCCCCCCCCCCCCCGGGGGCAGTTTTTATTCTTTCCTTTTTCTTTCGTAAATGAGTGGAATGAGAAAATCCCGACTCTTTTTTTTTGCGGAGGAATGATTTTAATGTTTATTTGGGAAATTTTTTTTTGAGAACTTTCGAAGCGGCAATGGAAAGCGGAAAGCTTAATTCTTTTATGAAACCGGAGTTTCTTCCACGGCATTTTTTCGGGGGTAAATAATAGGAAAATCATTTTTGATTTCTTTGAAACTCTCAAAGAGTTTCTCTGCAGAGGCAAAATTTTCCATCCAAATACTCTTATTTCAGCGCTTCCATTTACGAAGCCTAATAATCCGGCTTTTTATTGATCTCGTAAGGATGTTTGAGCATTTTGTAATTTTATTTCGAAGCTCATTTTATTTTTTATACCTTTTCATGAGGCAAAGATGATTTTTAACGATTTATAAACGCGATGTTATAGACGGTAATAAAAAAGATTTCACGGGAATTCAAAAAAGAGGATGAGAAAACTAAAAAGGGAAGATTTTCCATAACTGTCGGTTCGAAGGAGGCGCATTTTGATAATTACAATTTCTCAGGAAAAACGTTTTAAAAAGATTAAAGCGTGTGACCAATTTCTTTATTATTTTTACGGGGGGAAAACTTGCGTAAATCTTAACAAGTCAAAAGCATTAGGTTTCTTTTCCTCCTCCCACCCCCTCCCCCTCGCACACTTGGGGTTTTAATAAAGTAAAAAAATATTATCATTTTCAGCACGAATCCTCGACAGAAAGCGTGACCGAAAAAGTAAATTTTTGGAATCCGATACGAGTGTAAGGTTTTGGTTTTCTAACTCTTTTTTATTGACAAAGACATTTTGAGAGCGCTCGTTGCTGAAATTGAGTTACTCGCCAGGAGAAAAAATGGATATACAGTAAAACTGTACGTCTCGTTTTATGCTTTTTATGTAATACGAGAAACAACGAGAAGAATTTTTAGGTTTAAAATGGATTTTTTTCACGAAAGAAGTCGTGGCACCGACAAAGGCTACGAATAATAATACGTAAGATAATAATAATATGATAATTTACCCTTATCTCGCGCGAGGGCATTAAGGGAGTATAAGCAACTAATTTTTTATAAACAACAATCAAAACAAGATTATAAATAATGTACAGATCTAAAGATAAACAGGCACCAGATCAGCTGTAACTTTTAAAGTAAATAAAATATGCAGAATTAACAATTAAATATGAGATTATAAGTCAGATAAAAAACTTAATGTTACCATTAAGTAACATAGATTAAATAAATATCATAACAAAAATTGTCAGTAAATTAAATATAAAATTATAAGTTAAATGAATAAAACATTAAAGAACATAGATTAAATAAATATTATAATAAAAATTAAATAAAATCTAAGCAGTCAATAAGTTAAATATAAATTTAAGAGCTAAATAAACCTAATGTTAAGTAACATAAAATTAAAAATAAAAAACATAACATAAATTAAATAAATAACATAACAAAAATGAAATAAAATAAAGATCAATGAATTCAATATAAATTTGTGAGTTAAATATACATAAAAAGGGGAAATAATTAATTGTAATGTTGTAAATTATAAATAGTAAAAAAATAAAATCATCTAGCGACTATAATAAACTGATTTTAAATTCCTGTTTTACATACAAAAACGGATATTTTATGTGAATAACTGGTACAACATCTACGCAAGGAAACTTATTTTGTATTTCGAAAGAAAGAGCAAAGATTCTGATTTAGCAGTATTTGTTAAATCCTTAAAAACTACACAATTAAGTCATTTCCCGAGATTCGAGCACATAATTTAGTCCGAACCAATTGACGGAACACTGAGATTCTGAGTAAAATTGTAGTTCAGTTGAATAAGTCACCCTTGCAGAAACAGCGACCATTATTAGTAGTAAAAGCGGAGAGCAGAATTTACATTTCAACCCTTAAATAAATAAAGGTATTGTTTACATTAAGGCCGACTAAATAAACACATAACCGCCAATTATTGCTAATTAGAGCAGACGCCGCATGCATTTTCTCTTTTGCAGTTTTCAGAACAAATTTCGTCCTTTTCAGAGAGAACGAACTCGATTGTGCCTCTCATGAAGTTAGTCAGGAACATAATAAAATAAAATCTAAAGGAGGTTAATATTTAATAACAATAATTGATGTTTTGAAGGAGAAATTAATCAGCTTATGAATAGTACTTCACCACTTTCGTGCATAAATCCAAATTTATCGTGGGGGAAAGCAGGTGGTGAAAAATTATCATAACTCATTTTCTACCCTAATTATTCAACATCTTTCCTACTCTATTCAACAGTAACAACCTCTCAGTTTGCAGGAGATTATATTTCGCATCAAAGTCATAATCCTTTAACAAAAATATTCATTTTGGCATTTACAAAACAACGCAGAATTTGTTTTATTTTGCATCGAAAACAAGCGCAAATGGGTTCTCGCTGCTTTCCTTCAAATTCTTTCTATAAAACCTCTTCTAATTTCTCTTAATTATTTCTTGCGGGATTCACGTGATTAAAGAAGCCTTTCATGTGCATTGGCACAAAATCGCCCGAGCAGTTAAGGTTTTGCGGATTTTCAAAAGCCAAATACCGTTGAATGAAAATACCCAGTGCCACATCTGTTGGATTTGCTAGAAATTTGATTGTGCTTAACTTTATACGAGTTGAAATCCTCCGGTGTATTGGGCAACAAAACTTGAGGGCTTTTCTTTCAGTTTATCCAACTCCCTCAGTCTGTGACGACGATGCGATTCGCATTTGTTTATGATGTTATTACACTAAGTTTCCCCAAAAAGCGGACAGACGATTATTCTATTTTGACGCAGATTTTTACGCTCGACAGAAAAGAACGAACTGTTGTGTAAAAAAACTCCACTCTTTTTAGAAAATTTATCTTTGATGAAAATTAAGCTCCTCTAATTAGGGTTTTCCGGTCAGTTAAAGAGGACCAAACATTAACATTATCCCGTGGAAATAATTTTTGAATAAGGAAAAAATTCTTTCCTTTTTTTAAACACAGGAGGGAATTCTTTCGGGGAGAAAGCACTAATTAACAATTCTCAAAATCAGCAGAGGACAGTGAGTACCTGAAGTTATCATCAATCAATTTCTTGTGTATACTTGCAGACACCCCAATTGGCCGATTAATTTTAAATAACGTCCACAAATAAATTACATAAAAAAACCGTTATATTCACAACGTAAACCGACATAAAACCACAAAAACATCAACGAATTTTTCAAAAAATGGCAGAAACTCACGATTAAAGCGGAACACCCCCCAAAAAAATGACCGAGAGAACAAAGCGACTTATCTGCAATATACGGCGAGTTATAATAAGTGAATGTGTGGTTTTTCGGGAGTCGACGTTCAAATATAAATGCCCGAATAATAGGTCAAGTTTTTTCTGGTATCACAAAGACAAAGTGAGTTAATCTTTCGAGAAGGGGTTGGAAGGTCTCCCTATTTTCCTACGGAATTTCCCGATCCACATCTGTTGGTAAGCAAGTTTCCTCCGAGGATTTTTCCAGTTATCGAATTCTTCAGTCACCACTAGACTCAAAAATGGCTGGTTGAACAATGGGGAAAGGGGAGTTCCCACTTTAGTGGAACCGACAAAAGGTGATGGTATGGTAAAACCTGCGAACCAGGAGTCAGTCTGTAAGTAGAAGTTATACTGTTAAGAAAGATTTTGAATGGGGAGGAGGGGAAAGGCGAAAATCTCTGAATAAAAGCCTAAGTCTTAGAGAGATTTATCTCGAACACAACACGGAGGCAGGTGGATGCCCACACTGATGAGAGAAATTGGACGCTGAGGCAAAAGCTCGTTTGCGCAAACGTGGTACAAGTAGTACATCGATTGCCGGTCTCACTTCACATCGTACTCGGTTGTGAATGAACGCTGTTCTGGTGAGCGGATTTTTCATGGTCGCGTATTCGCCCCATCAGATGGAAACTTCGCAAAGAGGGATTTTATTAGGAAAGAAAACGGAAAGTCGGTTCCTTCGTCATGCGAAGACGGTTCTTCCGGTGGGCCGTGTTCAGATGTAATGTGGCGGTTTCCGGTTCGGGAAATTTAAATTTCTGCCGGATCCGAAGAGTTTTGTTCGACTGAGTTGTTCTTTCGGAAAAGAGGAGACTGGGGATGGGAAATCGGGCGCGTGATTTGGAAGGGAGGAAAACTTTCCTGGGGTAGTTATTGGTTTCACGTGATAGACTCCGAACAATGAATAAGGGATGAGAGAGAGGCTGTTCATTCTTACCTGGCTTAACTTACTGCTAATTAAGGGTAAGTGCTAAATTTAAGCAGAGTCCAGAGGTTCTTTTTTGGTCGGGCCAACTCTCGGGAATTATGGTAATTTTGGGAGGGTTAGGAGGAGGGGAAGGGGTTGAACGGAAGAGTTATCTTTTGAGTTTTACGCAGAGAAGCGTAACTATTAAGACAAATTACAACCGCGTTAGAATTAATTTGTCATTTGGGATTATAAATTATTTTATGTTTTTAAAAAACTGAATTTTAAAGTTGCGATGGCGATTAATGGTTTACGATGAACACGTAGTACGATCGATTGGAAATTTATTAATCTACCACTAAGAATAGGAGTGTTGTGTGTTCTGTGTCTGAAAGAATGTTCCCTGAAAAAGTTTCGATGCCGATTGCAAATTAGGATTTTCAATCACAAAACGTTTCTAACACCGTATTTATAAAATCCTGACAGTTATACATCAGACATTTATAAATTTGTGATCCACAACTTCTCAGTGACCACCCGAACAATTGGCGAACCGGACCTGATACAACGAAGAAATACAATAAAATTAAGACAAATATAAAACCACAAAAAAACGCCCCAATGAGTGTTCCACACAGCATTCAGTACCACAATTTGGTTCAAACTCAGAATTTAAAAAGATCTTCCCTTAACGAAAACCGATTCCCCTCCTTTAATATTTTACGAAACAATTCAAAAAAAAAATTAACTCTCCTAAATTTCCTGAAAATGAATTATTGTGTTTAATAATTTAAGCTCTTTTAAGTCATGGAAGTTCTTTGGAAAATAATTAAAACCATTTCTTAAGCGATTTCCTCATTTCCTTTCGGTATCAGGCAAAGCTTAACAAGAAAAGAACTTAAGAAATTGAGAGGAAACAATTTGAATCTCACTAATACATTTTAATTTTGAAAAGTGAGAAAACATTTTAGCAGACTTCTCTTCGGTAAACAGAGGGGAGGGCGGGCAGACATGGGGAAGAGGCGTCACAAGCATTGTAATGCTCTTACCACTTACAAGACCAAGAGAGCTCTCAAAGATATAGAAGCACTTAATAATTCACAGAGTCTCTTCTCTCATGCTCTCCCCAGTAAACATAACGTTACCCAAATCTCAAACTTTCTGTTTCCTCCCGATATTATTTTGAACAAATCGAGAGACGGGGGTTGAAAGGAAAAAGAATTCATGCATGAGAAATAAATCCGAAAGTGATTTTTCTATTTTAAATATAAGCAGAAAACCGTCTGTCAGGGGATTCTGTCTCACCCCCATGGAAGGAAAACTTCGGCGCCGGAACACTTAATGTGCGATTTAAATACAAAAAGAAAACTGTCTACAAAGATGGAGGAAAAACTTTTAAGGGAGTTCCACTGGACGTGACAGAAAACTTTCGGGGGAGGAAAAAACATTTGCTGTATGAGAAACCTCACAGAAATAAAGGTGAAAATAATGGTGATCTCTTGAAGGGGTGGGCAACGGACATCAGTAAAAACTCTGCAATTCAACAAACTTTCGGGGATTAGAAAGAAAGTGGGGGGGGGGAGGGAAACGGGGGTGGAAAGGATAAGCCTAGAAACTAAGTTGCACTTTTACTTACTTTCCGCGAAGGAAATTAAAACCATGTCTTTGTATTGTTATCTTTTGAAAGTCCCAGCAGGAATTTTCTTTTGGGCCAGAAGAGCTTTTATTTCTTGTCTCGAACGTATTCCCTTTCTGCTTTTCAAACAATTTTTGTTTCTTTTAGTTTCCTATTCTTTAGCGTTTACGGTTCAGTAACGCGCTCGAGTGTTTTTTATTTTCAATTAAATATAATTCCAGTGAGGAATTTCTAGTTAGGGTTTTTTTTTGTTTTTCAAGATAAATGAATAAGTTATTAGAAAGAAAATTTTTAAATTCGGTTTTAATTAAAAAGTGCTAAAAAGTCAAAAATATTATTTTGAACGGACTGCTTTTTTAATTTCTACTATCTGCCGACTGTTATTAAATGTTTAATTTTTTACAGTCATTAATTTTTGTTCCTTTTTTTTTTTTAAATATTTCTCGCGGAAGGAAAATCCAATTTCATGGCTTTTTTTCAGTTTTAATCTTTTATTGTACGTATAAACAAAATTATAACAACTGTTTTCAGTTATAATCCTTTTCCTTTTTTCGTAATTAATGCGAAATAAAAATAAATTATACATTTTTATCTAATTCAGTAGTTATCCGGCAAAACACACAAATCTTTTGCTCAATGGTCGGCAGATATCAGAACGACTCAGTAAGCAACAAAGACCTTTTTCTGAGACAACCCCAAACCAGCAGTCTTTAGAGAAAAGAATAGAGAATGGCATAAATAAACAATTAAGAAGATATATCTGATTCAATATTACGAGAGGACTCGGGACCCAAATCGCATCAAAGTTAAGTCTGCTGCCTCATCTGTATTCAACAACAATCCCTCCCAGCTCGGCTTCCCTCCACTTTTCCCCCGAAAATTCTACTCAAAAATCTATTTTATTTACTTTTTCCTACAAAAAAAAACAAAATTTCACGATCATTGTAGCATGAGAACACATTTTTCATTTTTTTTTAGTAATTTATATGACTTATTTTATCATTCAAACAAAATGAATTACAAAAAAAATTGAAACTAATTTTCCGTTTCGACAGAAGCAGCTGATGCAGTGTTTTTACTCGTTAACTGCATGGAAATAGGAGAGGTTATTTCATGTTGCTCTTAAAAGGGTAAACGACTCGAGCTTACCCTTTTCGGAATATCTCTTTGAGGTTCATTTGTTTTTGACATTTGGTGACAATCTGGTATTAATTGTTTTTCATTAAGGAATACCCTTTGCTACTGATCATATACAGCAATCCTTTTTAAATTTACAAAACCAAAAGGTAAAATAAATATCATAAATATTATATGGGTGATTCCACGTGAAAGGGTCGGTGGCCACAGGTCGACTCCCTCCGATTTTCTTCAAATTTGACAGGTTTGTACCTTAGTGCCTTGGATGAAAAACCCCCAAAATTTTAGTTCGATATCTCCATCCTTTCCGGAGATATGGCCCTTTCAATAGAAAATGACGTTGAGGTTTCCATGAGAGGGCCAATGCAGTTGGTAGCCGCTGTTGACATGGGTACTTTGGGGGGGCAATTTCACCCCCTCAGAGTGGTTTCTCTAAAAATTAAACTGGGTGCGTTCGAAAGCTTAAGATATGCCCTTTGAACGAGCAAAGTTAGAACGAAATCTGAGATGACACTATTTTGCTATTTGGCCTCAAAGTTGGTCAAAAATGGCTAAAATGGCGTTTCCCGACCACTTTGCACTCCCATGACTCCCGGTGAGGTGATGCCACGAACGTCCAACATGGCTCATTTTGAAGCTCTAGTGATGCACTGTCCCCATGCATAATTTGGTAGAAATCGGTCAATGTAAAAAAAAGTTATGGGGCGTTGAAAATTGAAAATTTTTTTAAAACCCGATTTTCATACCTGTTTTCAAGGCGCTGTAGCTCAGCAACCATAAGACCTAAAAAGTTGAAACACATGCCATTTGAAAGAGAATGTAAAGCTCTGTCTCAGTGCAAAAGCTCATTTTTGTGGCTTGTATAGGTTCCGCAGGACGGGAGTGCAACGTTGTCGGACGCCTGAAATGGGACGCGTCATTTTTTGTTGAAAGGGCCATATCTCCGGAACGGATGGAGATATCGAACTAAAATTTGGGAGTTTTTCATCGAAGGCACTAAGGTACAAACCTGTAAAATTTGAAGAAAATCGGAGGGGTCGATCAGTGGCCACCGACCCCTTTCACGTGGAATTACCCATTTTTGAATTTTACATAAAGTTATTGATGTTTTTTCATATCCCTTATTCTAATTTATTATAATTATATTCACTTTTTTATTGTCTGTTTTTCATATCTTCCGTTATTTTTTTAAAAATGTTTTCCTGATTCCCGAGTTCAGCTTCCCGTCCCAGTATTAAATCAAAGGTAGAAAAGCCATGAGAATTAAGCAAAAAATACAAAAAACGGTAACGGAGTTTTATTTCGAGAAAGATTCCAAGAATAGAGGAGGAAAACCGAAGGACGTCCAAAAGGAGAAAAAATCAACTAAAAATAACCTCGGGTGGAGACGGAGGAGAAGGGAAATGAAAACCCTTCGAGCCGACTCAAAACCGAATTAAGCTTTGACCAAACCCAAATTTTAATTCAAGGCAATAATTATGCACAACTTTATAAAAAATTCTTAAAAATGCCTCATTATGATTTCTTCCGGTTTTAAAGCGTTTCCGAGGAAAAGAAGAAAATAACAAGCTCCCATTGTATCTCCGGCTTTCTTCTTCATTTCTTGTCTTCCTGTGGCGTAATTGCTACTCGGATGGTAATTTCATGAGTCAGCAATGAGTTTTCATAGCAATTATATATATATTATATTTCTACCCTATTTCACCCGTAGGTATTACAGTTTTTTTTACAAATTCGAATTCAGCACTATAAGAATTTCAGAAAATTCAAATAAAACTTTACAGAATTAATTTCAGGTACAAATTTACAAAGTAAAATAAATAAATAAAATAAAATTATCAGTCCGGTTTAGAGGGCAGAGAAGCCTACCTACTATATATAAAAATAAAATAAATTAATATGTGGTGATTATATAAAAAATAAATAAACAATAAGTATGTAGTAAATAAATAGACAACGAGTACATAATAAATAAATAAACACAAGTATACAGTAAATAAATAAACAGCAAAATATATATAGAGAATAAATTAACAATAAGTATAAATAAATAAATAACATTTCCTTCTTTTCTTTCTTTTTTTTGTAATATTCTAAAACAAAAATGTGGGGATAAAATAAATGAATCCAAAAAAGTAACTAAATTTTAGATAAAAAATTTACAAATAAATACATAGAATAAAATAAAATAAAACTTTGATCATAGCAATTAAATTTCTGTTTCATCAAAATGAGTCGCAACTCTTATTTTTAAAACTCGACAGCACTATTTGGAATTTCACATCAGAAGCACCCAATACCTTTTCCGGAGAAGAATTTTCCAGCAAAAAATTCATTAATCGAGAGAATCCTCTCAAAAAATCAAAAGTAGGATTTCTTTATGAGGATTGTGAGGGGTTCCCAAGAGACATAATGGTCAGATTCAACTGCAGTCAAAGAACTTTCTCTATAACGCGGTCACCGGAACTTTTTAACAAGCATGAAATATGTAAAAAAAAACTCTTCTTAACTTCCTCTCTCCGACCTCATCCCATTTTATTCTTACCTCCATTTTCGAAAAGATTTAAATGAGAAAAACCAAAAAAATACTTTTCAAGCATCAGATGAAGGATTCCCAGAAAGCAAATTGAATGGCGTCCAAATCGACGTCAATTTTTCAAAATTTCACTCCATAAAGCTTCCAACCCCCCCCCCCCCTTTTCCCCAAAAGATTTTGCTGCCCTTCAATCGAATCTCCACCTGATATTTTTCTTCCATTTTTTTTCATCTTCTTTGTGTTTCAAATAAAATCCCCTCAAACGAGAAGGAAAAATTGGAAGAACGATTTCGAGGTACGATTCGACCATTATTTTCTAAGAGTAAAAACTGGAAAAGCATAGATACAAATTAGTATCTGTGAAATTTTCAACAAACGGTGGAGTCATTTAAATTCCTCTCCAGACCTTTCCTATGTTTCAGCAGCTGTTTCTTTCGAGTAAAGCAAACCTTAACACAACAGTCCCAATAAACCCAAAACTTTGAGAAAATTTTTCGTTCAATGCACGTTGCAGTTTACAGAAGATTCATTCCATTGAAAGGAAAAAAATATTATCTAGGGGAAGCAATCGTAGTGAGGGGTTGCTCGAGGTATGCATCAAACATCCCGGTGCGAGTTAAGGGATGGAGGATGGGGGTGAAAGTTGCATAACTGCCGAGTGGTTTATCTGGCAAAGCGCCAAGGGCTCTTCAACTAAAAATTTATTCACCCTTAATTTTTTTCGCCTACAGCTTTCTTTCACCGCTTTTCAGCATCTTATCGAGAGTTCGCGAACTCTGTCCTTATTCTCGAGAAGGAAAACAACCGACAGCCTCTGCTGACAGCCTAAAGTCATCAGCGGGATCACCAACAACAACACAAACTTTAATTTGTGAGCATGTTCATGCAGTCCTTCAACCCCATGCGGGTGTTATGCCGGAGCAAAAATTGTTTTCATTGTATCTCACGGACGTGTGATTTTGAACAAAAGCATTCGGGTCACAAAAACTGAGCAGCGGACGGCTTTGGGGGAGGTTTTCAATGCGCTGACCCTCGTTCCGTTCTAGTCAGACAGTTTCCCTGAATGCAAAGCCTCATGTCGACCTTGGTACAATTTACATTCCCCATCGGGAGCTTTTGAAATCCCGAATTTGACAAACACCCTTTGAAATGATATTTAAAAAACGGGAGAAAAACCGATAGTGCGCACTTCGCAACATCGTTAACGGGAATCCAGATAAAAGCTCACGAAGCGGAAGAGGATTTTTTAAGACAAATGTTGTGCGAGTACAATATCTGAAAGCTCCGAAAGCAAAAAAAAAAAATTCGGAAAAAGGGGCAAAACATGTGAAAAATGATTGTGAGACAATGAAATTCTCCTTTCGAGTAATTTAGTTTTTTCTCAGAGCTGCCAACATATGTTTCCACCGTTGTCTGGTTTATATCTGATAATGTGGTCAAACTGTCATTAACTATTATATTTTCTCGTATCTTTTATAAGAAAAAATTATTTTTTTTTATTTTTACTTTTCCTTCGTCCGAAGGAAACATTGTATTTCTGATCACGATCTCCGAAGTTGATATAATGGACTTAAATTCTTATAAAACAAGGAAAGAAAAAAGAAAAAAATAAAAGGAAGAGGAGGAAAAACAATTTTATTTTCTTTGCAAAAAGTTTTTATGGTCAGTATTTATCTTCGGGAAATTTGATTTTCGAGTTCCCACGCCAAATACCCTCGGTCGACTCATGTCGACCATGATGATAGCCTCTACCTCTCTTTTTATCATTTCTTCTCAGTTCAGATCATTTCCGAATAGGACTTTTCTTTGTTTCGTCACCGAAAGTCTTTGCTCTTTTGTCTTCGGTTCAACAGATCTCACACTGAGTCTTGGGATTGATGCTTTTGCCTTCAGGGACTAAATTTTTTTTTTTGAGAGAACTTGACAAAAAAGATTTCCGCAAAAGAAATTATCCCTGGGCACTGCAAAAAGAAAACTGACAATATTCTGTCATAGGAAATTAATTTTGAATTTTTTTTCGTAGAAGGAGAGCGGAAATTAACTAAGAAAGCTTCTTCTGCTGCTTGTCGATACTAACTGATACACTCTATGGTTTTTAAATATATTTTAAATTGTTTCCCCTCTCAATGTAATGAAGTTGAAAGTCTCAAATGGTTTTCGGCTTTTGGGAACAACAATCAGTTGTTCTTGTTCGACTTGGAGATTTCCAAATTTCAATTAAGAGCTACTTTTAGGCCCAATAACATTGCTTTGAAGTGTAAGTACACTACAAAAGTGCCCCACAGATTTAAAAGCAAAAAGTTTCAAATTACATTTTTTCCAAATATGTTTCCGTCGTTTAATGAGCTTTCTCTTAATTTTTCGTTTTTTAAAGCACTTATTAGTCAAACTGATGGACCCAAAATTCCCTGAAAAAGTCGGCAAAAATTAAATTACTCCGGAAAAAAGTTGGATTTGATTGACTCCCAAAGGTTCAACTTTTGAGATTCGCCCCTCAATTTCCTTGCGCCTGCGCAATTTACTTTCCATTCGCTAATTGGAAAAAAACCATAATTTTCCGTCTTTCTCTTTTTGAAAAAAATTTCGCAAATGGAATTTGTTTATTTTATGACACGTAATAATGCACCCCTTTCGTTTGACGACTCGATCAGAACTTCACTCTATGGGGATTCCCAGAATACCTTCTGCAGTGCTCACGTTGTAGCGCGAGGGGGGAATTTAACCCACGCAGACACTCCCTCGAATGAACAGCTCGTGTCACCCTCATCCTCTTGCCGTTTCCAGGGAACGTGATTTTTGTTTTGGGGGATGTGGAATGGACATTTCAGTGTGAGCAGATGGTCGCGGCATTAAAGAGAAAGACAATGCAGCGGCTACACCACGTTTGAGCTCGCCCCCGCATATGACCTCCGCTACAGCAATTTCCCTGGCTGCAGGAGTTCCCCCTTTCATGCTGAAATTTTAATCCGTCGATTGCAGCGCCTTCCATTGCAGGAGCCGTTTCCTAGAAAATCTCTCCAAAATGGAGGCAGTAAACCGCTCGAGGACTGTATATCTGTGTAAATGTTTTCATGGAAGATACACACGGTACACAGTCAGAGAAACAAGGGAATTCATTTTGACAAAAACCATCAAAAACCAATAAAGCGCTGCTGTGAAATCCACTTCGTAAATCCATTTCACATGCGATCATTTTATAATCTCGAGTATCCGTATTCAATTTCTGAATCGTAGCAGACCGTGACGGAAAAAGTCGGAAAGGTTACGTGGTAACATTACGTGGGCAGCAACTGTCAACAGCGAATGCGATAACTTCACTTTAAATTTAATTCTTCTCTTCCGTTTTAATTTTCTTTAAATTGCAGATTTAATTATTTGGTTAGAAAATTCTGGATGGCCTTCTGATAAATATTTCCATTTTTTCCTGCGGTTGTGGTAAGAGAACGGAAAGGAGGGAGGCGAAATGTTGCTCATTTTTGCGGCATAGAATTATGAAGATGCCTTATTTTTCGGGGAAAGCGCCATGATTTAGGTCTAAATTAAATATCTTGCAATTTCTGTCAAAGAGTCCTCCACTCGTTTTGACCCCTTCCGCCCATTTTCTCTTCTCCAAGAAATTCTTTCACCCGCAGCAGGCGGAAAGATCGAAAAATTAGTTTCCACTTGTCCTAATGAAAAGTAGTTGAATCGCGAAAAGGATTCTTCTGAGTTACCGCTTCAGAATTAACAGTACTTAGGAGGGAATGTTTCCTGATTCCTTTGGACCCCTAAAACTTTAGACTTTGGGAAAAGTGACGTCACATCCCCCAATTAGCACTGCCTGATTTAGGTAGAACAAAACAAGCACCGTGATATAACAATGCTGAATCGTTCAAAATCTTTCTTCGGAACTTCGTGAGCAATATTTTAAAAGTACAATTCACTTTATAATTAAAGTGCAATTAAAGCAGAAAAAGTTAACCCCATTGAACTCTTTGATTAGTTTATATCAGCGATTCATGCGGTTCATAATCAGAAGACAATACGGTTTTGATACATTCGTGCTTACATTGAAAATACGTTTTCAATGAAAGGATTCGGACCTGATAAATACCATAAAAGAATTAGAAAAAGCTGAGTTTTTTCTTTAAAAAAAAGTAAAATCATTAAGATGAAGGCCCGTTTGGGTGGAATAAAAGAACGGAGGGCGTTGGAAATTTCGCGAGGGTAAAGAAAACTTTCTTTTTTGTACCCAAGTTTAATGAACTGAAAGTGATTGCTCGCATCTCGCATTTTGTTTTCTGCGCAAGCTTAAGTGAGAACCAACCGGAAAGAAATTTGCTGGTGTTGTAATACCGACATCAAGATTCCAGACTGTTACCCTTAAAAAATGAATCTTTTCATAGGAATTCGTTCTACTCCTCCTCGCAGTACAGCACTTCCAGGGGTATTACTTTGCTTTATTTACTTTCCTCCGAATGCTTTATTTCGTCTGCTGGCATTCGTTGAAATAAAGGAAAAGGCGAGGCTTTGAGAAAGAAGCATCTGTAAAGTCGGAAAATTTTCTAAACGCATTCATAAAATTCTTAGCATCTCAATTATCAATATTGCAGAGAAAGCTCGCCGGGAAAGAATTGTGCTGAAAATGCTTCAAAAAATGAGTCTGTAAAATTTTACGTCAAAGAAAAAATAACAAGAAGAAATGGAAAACAACACAAACAAGACAAACCCATCAGCACAAAGAAAGAAAAAAAAAAAGAAAAAACAAAACTGAATGAAAGAAAGGCCAGGGGGAGGAGAAAGAAAGAAAAGGCATTGAATTGGACTGCAGGAAAAGAAAAGTTCCACTTTGTCAGCAAAAGATTCTCGATAATTTCGCTGGTATCCGAACTCCTTCCAGGAAGAGCTTCTTTGACGCAGAGATTCGTGCCTTCGGGGAAGAGAGGGCCAGATTCTACCTGTTTGACATTTTCTCCGATTTTCACTGGAAATTTCATTCTCCTAAATCTTTTGTTATTCCACCTGTACCATACAAAGACCGGATTAAATTAAAACAGATTAAATGCGTCAAACTTCCATCTTTGTTTTGGGTGGAATTTTGAAATTTGCGAAGTTTCACGAAAGCTCGGATTTGTCTCCATCCGCCGCCCTTCGCCCTCCTTCCATTTCTCTCCCCCGTTTCTTTAAAATTTAAAAATTTTGCGCTATGGTTTCAGAAGAGGAAATCTTCTTAAAATCGGATTTGCTGGCTATCATCTTTCACTTGCAGCAATGAGCTCCCCATCAGCTGAGGTTCCCGAGATAATCTTTTTTAATTAAGAGAAACGTGGGAGACGATGAGGAAAAGGGTTTCGGAAACGCCCAAACGTCTCCCCGGGGTGGAAGATTTCCATTGTTTCTGCAATTAGCACTGCTTAATCCTTATCAACATCTCAATGTGAATAAGAAGACCGATTTAATCCGTCACCAACATCTCAAAATGAAAAAGAAGACTCAAGTTTTATGAAATATTTACAGGAAAATGAAGTAATCGGAAAAAATTTCTGATAAAAAATGGAAAGAATAAATTTAAGCTTCGCCACTGAATTTTGTTTCCTTGAAGCGGTAATTTAATATTGGGCAGATGTAACCCAATCTTTCTGTATCTCATTCTGCATCATCATGGCGCCATTGAATAAAACTCACTTTCACTTTCGTAACACTTCCAGCGCCTCCCCCTGACTTTCCCCCAAAGTCCCTTCACTGAGTTTCTTTTCTTAGGGGGATGAAAAATTTAAATACATGTGTTTTACCCCTTTTGTTTGAAATCGAGAGGAAATTCTGAAGCCAATTCAGTGGCCAAATTAATCAACTTTTGTTCTTAAATTACCTCTGTTATCTTTGGAAAATCATTGTCCATTAAGGTAAATTTAAAGATCGTTGAACGAGAAAATCAAAACATGATTCTGGGGGAAAAAATTTGTATTCCAAGATAATATTTTCTAAAAACTTGAATCGGATTTTAATTTCCTCTTAATCTCCTGTCGAAATCAGTGCTATTAAAAAAATTGTTTATTTTGTTTTTTTGTGACTTCAGAATTGAAACAGAAAAAGCAAAAGTTTAGAAACTTTGTTAAAAGTTCAAAAAGAGTCCGAATGAATTTTGAAAAAAAAAAAATTACTGTTTATAAAAAAGTTCTTTTCAGAGAAAAAGTTTCGTTTAAAAAATTTTCTTCCCTTAAATGTTCTCGGGGAAACCTTAAAAGCTTGGCAAAAAAGAAAAACTTGTTTTCATTTCTACAGATTGGCGACACCACTGACCCATTTGAGGTCAATAAAGCAATCTCCTTCCTATGCAGTCACCTCAAATTAGTACATCAAACCCTTCTCAAATAACTCTTCCCAACTATAAACTGTCAACTGAATTATACCATTATCAAAATGGCCAGAGGCACCAATACCAGAAATCTACTCCCTTTAGCTCAGCCTGAGTCACCAAATAACAACAAAATGTAAAAATTCCTTCCACCGCCTTCTACAAAAACCTCAACTCCGCTCAAAACCGAAGTCTCTCCTTCCCAATTACCCACTATGGAGTTCGATAATCCTGCGGGAATGAGGCTGACACTAAAATATCAAAATACACTTCCAAACTGGGGTTAATGCAAGAATAAAAAGGAAAGGGAGAGGTAGGGAAGAAGAAAGGAAGCGAAAAATTAAAAAACATGAATTCCTGTCATTGTCCCAGTTTTCAAATTATCAGTTTATTGAGTCGGAGTGAGGGATGATCTGTTTGTGGCAGAATACTGCGTTTTCGGCCGTGATAAATACTTTCAACCCCTACAGGAAAAATCAAAAAGTTTTTGAGAACCCAGAGAAGAAAAATTAAAACCGCAGGGAAAATGACAAGGGCAGAATCGCCATCACCGATCAAAGTGAACGATAACGGCCTTTTGTTTTTTTATCAATTTTAATCCGACATTTAAAACCAAAAATCCTACATTTAACATGTTTTGTTTTCATTGCACTTTGAAATTTACAGTCTGAGTCCTTGCCTAATCGACTGCCTCTTTCAATACAATGTTACGAATGAAAGCTATTATAAAATGTTTTTACTGTGGAATTCGCATATATAAAAATTCGTAAGAAAGCAAATACAAAAATCGGCAGTTTTTTCCAGTTCGGCTGAAACTTATTTTATCCTTTTTTCGTGTTTTTCGTCTTCTGCCTATCCGAGGAAATGTCTCATAAAAACTTTTTAATGCAAAACCCTGCAACAACAAAACTTTCCTAGTCGCTAATATGGACTAAAAGGGTTCTCAAATTGCGAACCCCAATTCCCTCAACTATTTACGACCTCTCTCAAGAGCTTGGAAGACCAGAGAGGAATTTCCTCATAAACGACCATATCCTTTTGCATAATGTTCCCCCCTCCCCCACTTAAATTTCTTAACAATTTTCAGGGGTTCCTCTGATTATACTGAAAAGTTTCCTTCTAAAAAGGTTGCCCGTGAAAACTTTAAAAATTTCTATTGTCCCATTAGCAATGAATGAGATTACCCCCGCTTTCCCCTCCCTCCACCCTTTCGCTGCTTCTCATGAGATCAAAACCTTTTCTCCCCATTTTTCTCTCCTGTTCTTCTTCCTACATAAAATCAACTTAAAGTATTCAGGTAGTGCAAGGAAAGGCGTCATTAAAGAGTAATAAATAAGGGTTTTCGAAGTCTTTTAAAGGCAAACTTTCGTTTTATTACCTTTTTCATCTTTTTTGTTTTTTACATCGGCTTAATTTGCTTTAGTTCCTAATTGAATCATGACTACTTTATATTCAATACCGAAGCACGTAAAAAATTAAACGACTCTTTTTTATAATGTTCGTTTATTTCCAAAGATGTTCCCCGAATATAATGAAATTTGCTTTGGTTCAAAATCAAATTTTATTAATGGATCAATAAGTTATAGAAATTCGTTAGCATTGATCTCCACTTAAAGTTACACTTACCCAAAGTAAGTTACACACCCATCTTTTGAATAGTTTTCCGAAAGAGACATCTTCGATTGAAGATGATCCCCTCCCCCCAAAAGAACTTTTATTTTACATATTTCTTCGGATGCAATCGAAAATGACTCTTCCTTGAAAAAAGAACGGTAGCTCATCTTAGAATTTTTAGTAATGTTTTTCTCCGCATTAAAAAATGGAAAGTCAAACAGTGGAGTAAATTGGAAAAAACTGTTTTTGAACAAAAGGGAAGTAAACAAAGCTTTTAGCTTTTGCTTGTGAAAATATCTCTTTAAATTTATTTTGAACAGAGAAAAGAGCTCACATATTTTTGAGGAGAAAGAAAAAACCTATTACCATACACTCCTGTAATATATTTTGGTGCGAATGAACTTTCCCTCTCCCCTTTTTTTTTTTCTTTAAAATACTGTTTCTATTACTTTTCTTGAAATTCACCCCCGGTAATATCTCTAATAATGTCGGTAGGAATTTTGGGAATTCCTTAAATTTTCGGTCTGCACTCAAGGTCATTAAAGATTCAGTGGTCCGGGACTGATTGAGCACAACCTTCCAACAAAAACCAACTTTTTCACCCTTCGTTTCACCCTCAAACACTGGAGCTCCTCTGTTTACCTGACATGTTGCGTTCTTTTTCTCAGAGGACCTATCACTCTTTTAAGAACGTAAATCTCACTCCCCATCAGTATTTGTCCAAGTTCTCACAGCTGAATTGATGTCCTGAGAATGTGAGGCCATATGTCTTTGAATAAGCAATCCCCAATTAGACTCTTATCTTCATTCCACCCTTGACAATTTGATTTAAATTAAATTCATTGAAAAAAGGCATTCTGAGAAGCGAACACAAGAAGGTTCCTTCATCCTCTTACTCGTCCTTGCCCCAATTTCAAAACTCTCTAATCCGCTTTCAATGCCTCTTTCTAAAATAAGGGATTTTAAAAAAGCGTTATTTATATTTTATCACTGAGCTTTCTCAGGCTTCTATTCGAATGAGATAATGAAACGATTTTGGAATTCTAAGAATTTAAATTTGTTTGGTCAAGGAGATTTCACTGAAAGAATTAATGAAACTATAGAAAATGCTGAAAAAATCGGAGCGAATTTAAACGACCCCCGTTTTTTGAAATTTTTAAAAGCTGTGCGACGTTTCAAGAGGAACGGAAAGCAAACATAAACGTTTTAACAGTTAAAATAAAGAAGAAAATCCTAACCGAAGAACACAGCAATGCCAGACGAAGGAAGCACAAGATTTTAAAACGAAAAGAAGGAACAGATGCGCGCGAGAGTCAGAAAATTTTAAAATTATAAAAATATACATTACTCAAAAAATTTTATGTTATTTTCTCCTCGACAGGGTAAGGTAAAAATTATATTTAATGGTCTGTAAAATTTTGTTAACGAGATTAATTGAGGAAAGCACTTTCTCTGAATTTAAATTTTTCCTAAAAATTTTCCTTTGAAAGAGTTTCCTTTGACGTTTCGGAAGCTCTACATTCTGGCATAATGTGAACATGCACTCGGCTGCGTTTTGTTGCTTTTTATAGCATGACTGCTTCCCCTTTTCACCCCCGGAGAACCTTACTCGCTTCTCTCTAAAACAACTGCCTCCCTCAAACCCTTTATATTGACCTCCAATCGCTTTTCATATAAGAGCCAAATTAACGTGAAATTTCCAATTTTGCGTATCTAAAGCAGTGATGCCCAACCTACGGCCCGTGAAGGTGTTGCATGTGGCCCGTGCTGCATTTTATTTCTATGACTATCAAGTTATTTATTTCATTTTTATACGTTTTAACATTAAAACATTTTAGTATTAAAATTGTATTAAAAAAAGTTACAATGCTATTTTCAACCGATAAAAAATGTCTATTGTAAATTATGTATTTTGGGTTGTATTTTGTAACAGTGTCTCATGTAACTGTATAATTTACCCCCTAATGTGCGAAATAGGGAAAATATATTATTATTATTATTAAATTCTTTCTTACCTTTGGGCAAAGAGACTAATTTTATGTTGTGGCCCGCAAAATTACACCAAACTCAAGTTTGGCCCTCATATTATGAAAGTTTGGGCATCACTGTTTTAAAACACTAATAATGTTTTTATTTTTCTTCCCATCGCGAATCTGCGACTGAAAAAAAGGTTAGATTTCCTTTATATAGGAAAGATATAAAATCTAAACATCTTTTTTTAGGCGCACAATCATTTCCATTGGGATTTCTTAATGGAATAATTAGAAAATTGGAGCGCCAAGCAGGACGACTCATTCAGTATCTGTTCGTTGATATGATTTACGACAGAAATTACTGACTTGGATTCATTACTCCCCTCTCCCGCAATACAATGAGGCCTTGGATAGCACGTTATGATATTTGAATTTGAGGTTAATTAAAATTTCCCAAGAGAGACAAACTGAATTAGTTTTATGGTTGTGAGGGAAGAAATAAATGAGTTGGAGGTTTCCTCGGAGTCGAAAGAGTGGATTTATGTACACTGGGGCGAATTTCACCTAAACAGTTGCTATCGGTATAATTTTCACTTGTTGATGATGAAATATTTATATCATTTAGTTACGTTTAATTTCCATCAGTTTCTCTTGCACCCGTTGGAGTTCTTTTGAGTTTTCAAAACGTCTTTCACGTTAAAATCAACATTAAATCAAAAACCGCAGCAGAATTTTTTTTCTATCTAGGAAAAAATGAGTGGCAGCTTTTGCGAAACTAGAGAGATAAGGCAGACTTTCCTTTCGTGCATCTCTTCTCGTGCACTTCCTCCATTAACTGCTTCCCTTGCTCCTTAATACAATTTCCTTCCCCCTCTGGTTAATTTTTCTTCTTCTCCCTGCGATAAGCTCAACGCACGGCTCGTCAGCACTTTTTTATACTCTCGCAAACTCCATTTCGTGAATGATCACAACCCCAAAACTTGAACAGCTAGATGTTCATGAAAAAATGTCAAAAGTCTTTGTGACTGCCAGAGGAACAGGTGTTCGAATAGTTGTTGGTTAAAAAATTCGAGCGAGAGGGCAATGGAGAAGCAAATGATTATTGAAGTGGAAGATCTGCCGGAGTAAGTGATGGAGACACTTTTGTTTTATATGAGTTTACGGTTGACAAACTTTCCCGTCTTAAAGAAATCTTTTTTATGTTTCACTGAAAAGCGATACGCTCTTTTACTTTCACTCTTCGATTTTTCGGAGGTTTTTCCTGACTATTCTCATATGGCATATGACGAACAAGTGAGCTTTTGGTGGTTAGAAGATTTATAATTTTCCAATTTCCGACCTGGAATATGAAATTTGGGTCGGTGCGATTCGCCGGATTCGAGAGAGAGAATGTTTTAATTAAAACCTTTCACATAGGGGTGAGGGGTGAAGAGTTCTCGACAACATGAAAAGCTGCGGCAGTTTAACTTTTAAGCAGAAGAACCGCAGGAAATGCATAGCTATCCGATAAGAGATTTAAACGTTCATCCGGTAATGAGAACGCGGTTTAACTTTATTAATGATATAACAAATGTAATGCAAGCAACCGATATTAAAATTCATTTTAATGAGCACTGCCATTTCAAATTGACTTTCATTAATTAGCACAAGTTTCTGTTTCCCGTATGTCCCCGGAACTTTTTTGCTCCCTTCGCCCTGGGTTTTAATGAAAACTTTTACCCAACTCGTGGCCCGAAACTTGCCAACGTTTTTCCACTTTTTGGACATTCTAAACTGCTTAATTTAGTTTGCATTTTCTCTGTCCTCCCTCTTTCTCTTTCCCATTCCACACTTACAACAAGTTTTAATGGCTCCTCGGTTTCAGTTTCGCTTTTACAGCATTTGAATCTTTAATTTGTTAAATACCGTAATAGCGTTAATTCGGGTCAGATGCATCGCAGCTGAAAAATTGGAAAATGTTCAGTTTTCCGGTCACGAGAACGTACGTAATTAAGATTCGAAAGCTTCAACAACACCGAGACTTGAATTTTGGGGAAAACGTAAATAACAGATAGTGGAAAAATTTTGAAAAGTCCTGTAGGGTTTTCAGTTGAGAGTGAAACGAGAGTTGGTTTGCATAGCTGAAAAACTACTCGCAAACTTTTAATTGATTTTCTTTCAACGACGTTTGATTTTGTTGTTCCTAAGTTTTAAATGTCTTACAACAAAGCTCATATCTTTGGGATGTGATTCTGCATCTTTTCTATTCTTCCCTTTTTCACAATCAACATTTTAGAATTCAATGCTACTCAAATAAACTTTGAGTATCTTAGTTCTCTGAATTTTATTTTTTAAAACTTTCGGAGGAAAGCTTTTGCACCTATCTGAACTTCATAAATACATCCAGATGTTGTAATTTATGTGGCAGGCATACAAATAATACAATCAACATCAAAAAATGTTTTTTGTTTTAAGCAATAATAATTTTTACATTTATTTACACATTCCCCTTCACAATAATCTCGCCCCCTCAAACTTGACTTCACTAATCTAAGAGTGACGAAATGGTACGTCCGCATTAAAATGAAATCGGAATTAAAACATTAAAACGACCCGGCAAAGCCATAATTAACAGATAGGTGAATATTTTACTTAGTATAAATTTAATTAAGAATAACAAGAATTGATATTCGACCAATTATAAGAAGCATTAATCACCAATCGATACTGGATTTACATTTCCCTCTCAAACCACCCCTTTCGCGGTCCATTCTGTCATTGTCGGCCTAATTAACCAACGATGACAAGTTGAGCGCGAATATTGTATCGACTCTTCGGACCCTTCAGAATCCCACTCGAGCTTGAACAGAATTTTTTAGCGAGCGAAGGCCGACAGCATTTCCTTTTTCTCAAAAATTAATTTTAATTTCAATGGGTGTTGTATTATTAGTAAGAATGGAAATAAATTTTAATTGAGAGGCGGATTTGCATAAGCTAAAAATATTGTGATTCGATGTAAACATCTTTAATTTTTTTTAATTAGAGGAAAGAAAGCAGACATAAAATTTGTACACCGTAAAATTTTATTTAGCCTGTACTATGAATTGACAAAAGAATGCCAACTGTTATGAAAAAGAAAAACTATTTTTCAGCAGTCAATGTCGGACCGATAAGGTTCTCGATAAAAATGCCATTACGAAGCATTAATATTTCCTCCTTAATGAGTAGTAATAATGCCAGGATTACATATTTAAAACTCCAAGTACTCTTTTAAATAATTTTTCAATTATGCGACATTTCATCATTGCCTGTCCTACACAGCGTGAAGCATTAATTCGAAAGGTCTGATGAATTTCGATTTCATCGACAGCAATCAGTTAATATTAAAGCAGAACCAACTTATCCCTCACCCTCGAAAACTTTTATCTCGATTCGATTCCAGCATAAACCTGCCACTCGGAAATAATTTCAATGGCAGTTTTTCACCGGAAACTCGAAGGATCAGTTAGCCAATAACCGCATTTAAATAAACTCCCCTTCCATTCACCGAAAAAATTAAGGCCGGATGAGTCCCATCGGCTCTTACAAAATTAAAGAGAAAAACCTCCCGTTTTTAGAAAACTAATTTTATTTCCGGGACGTAAAACTTTTAGGCTGTTCATATATCTCCGCCTACTCCGGGAAATATTTCCAGGGACGACCTATCATTTTAGATGGTTTTCGCATGCATGTAAAGCTCTGATTCCTCTCTCGTCTTTGTGAGCTATGAGAAGCTCATGTGACGCGCGGGATTAATTACTCATCACGCGAGTAATCTTTAAGGCTCAAATTACGCTCACGTGAGACCCAGTCAAGTGCGATGGAAGCTTCTAATTTATTTTCCGACGAAACCCTTATCTTCTCTCGCCCTGGTCGAGACTTAGCGAAGTGATAAAGGGTGGAATTTTTAACTCTCCGCAGGGCAGGGCAACAGCATCGGGCCTCGCATCAAATACTTTACCCAAATGCTACTCCGGCTAATGCTTTCAAAACTGTTGGCTCAGTGTTTGATTGTAAATAAACAGGTCCCTTATAATGGCTCCCCAGACTATTCCTCTTTTTATTGAGTGCTCAGTTCACAAACAAAAACAAAAAAAAGGGGAATATTCATCGGCCAATATTTGTTAAATTTAATATAAAAAAAGAGCTGTTTGAAAAAAGCACTTGGGAGATGTCTTCTAAGAGAATGTCTTCAAGACAACATCCAACAACTTGAAAAAATTGAATATCATTTACCGATTTACATTAGAGGAGACCGTTTGAGGTAAAAAATTGCGGATTGTCATTGTGAATTCGCTCGCGAGCACTCCCTTGATTGGATGAACCTTTATTTTCATCTCTTAAGGGCTTTCAACAAATTTACTTCCATCTGAATTCTTTTTTCCCTCTCCCGTAAGAATCAGAGAGTTTTCGAATATATGCTTTCAACTTAAAAAAATTTTTTAAGTCTTTGAATGCAACTATTCTCTCCGTCCGTCTTTAATACCGTAATTGCCAATTATTATTCAGAGTTTTTCCGAATTACTACGTCCTCGGCATTCTTAACAGTATCATCTGAAAATTCACTCATTGATCTCATAGAGAGAAATTACCTAAATTTCCCTTTCGTTTCAGCATCGGGAGTTCAGCTAGACTTGCAAGGACCAATATTTCTTCACGAACCTCCTCACCGAGTGGAATTTTCCAATAACTCCGGTGGCAAAGTCGACTGCCAGGCCCATGGCGTACCTCTGCCTGTACTCGAGTGGATCCTCACCGATGGGACACCCGTCAGCCAGATACCCGACATCCGACTCATCCACGCAAATGGCTCTCTCATATTCCCGCCGTTCCCCGCTGAAAAATTCCGTCATGACATACATACAGCCATCTACAGATGCGTCGCTAAGAATCAAGTGGGAATCACACTAAGCAGGGATGTCATCGTCAAGGCAGGTACGAATACTTTCATGCAACAGCTCCTCCAGAACGTCATTTAAAATTAAATTCACAAACCATTGTTTCGTTCACTGCTTTTATTGCCATTCGTTATTTTAATTTTACGAAAATCGCCGTCAAGAGAAGTGAATAAATTATCCTGAAAATAATCCTGAATCAGCAACACAGTCCGTCGCGGTCTGTCATAAAAATATCAGATGTCACACCATAAATCGGGAGGTCGTCATTTTTATTTTTTACTCCCCATTCTCACCTGTCAGCTTACCATGACAGCAGAAGCAACGAGTCGCTGAACAACAGCTACATTCCATGACTCGCTCCCCAATATTTCTACTGTATTTCTTGGAACTGCAATTGTTAAATGACGTGTAAAATATTTGCCTCAGCGCGCGGATCAAATACACCTCGATCCCTCTTTTATGAAAAAGCAAAACAGCGAAAGAGAATTTTGAAGCCCGAAATAGAAGAAATTCTTCCGAAATTAATTTCCGTAATCAGCTCAACAAAAGGCAATAAAAAGAGCAGCTAAACCTTTAGAAAAAACACCAAAATCATAAAATTTTCTTTAAAAGTATTTAAGAGATGGAAAGCGGAGAAGAGAAGAGAGCAGAAGGGTGAAATTAACGGAAAACGAAAACAAGTGGAAGAAAAGCGATAAGATTGGAGGGCAAAGAAGCTGTCTGGGAAAAGGGCTTGAAACAAACGAAAATCAATAAATTTTCAAATGAAAACTTCAACCGGAAGTAGACAAATTATTCCCAGTTCCGTTTCCGCAAAAGAGGAGCAAAACTATCACTCGCGGCCATTTTGAATTTTCCAATCTTAGTATCCGAGGAATCGGAGGGGAGGAGAAAACAGAGAAAATGTGAAAGGAAGCGACATGGGAGCAGACCATTTTTACTTGAATGTCGAAACCTTTACAAGTATTTTTACTTTGAACTGTATCTGAAGTTTTCTCTGTTTGAAAGGCCGCACCTTGACATTTTTTAAAAGGAGGAAAAAGCGAGATGGGAAAGCAGGTGGAGGGAGAAAAAGGAAGCGAGAACTAAAGGCAGTCAATTGGTAAATATATTTTATTTTTGAAAAAAGGAAAAAGTAAAATTCAGCAAATAATATTATTTTTAACTTCTTCCCGTTTCTCTCTTTCTGTATCCAAAGGAAATTCTGAGAACTGTACAAATAAAAAACAAATGTTTTCACCCTCGTAAGAAATGCCCCAAAAATTGCAAAAGTATTATTAAATTGAACTTTGTCTGTTTCTTTACTTTAAACTTTTATTTACTCTTAAAGAACTCTTTTGTGGACTATGTGGACTAAATAAAGACTTTGTAAACCATGCACTACGTCGCCCCGGAAACAGGACTTATTTTCTGCTGGTAAAAATCACCGAAGGCGTGAATGAAGGAAGGGAAATTTATCTGACAGCAGTCTTGAATAAAGCCTGAGCCAGATTATTTTTTTCCAGCTTTAGGCGAAGCTGTGGAAACATTTTTCAATTTTTCCACCTCCCACCGGCAGTATGTTTCCCTGCAAATATAACTTTTCCGCACGAATGACCCATAACTTTCGTCTCTTAAATTTTTAAAAATGGCGTTCCGACTTTTGGGTCATTTTTATATTTTTAGCCAAGTAAAGCATTCTTAACGAGCTTAAACTTTAATCCCTAGAAACACGAAACAAGTGCGACGAATAAAGGAACGGCAGAGGAAAGGTTTCAAGAAACAGAAGCCAAAGGTAATGAGTTTAAGCGAACCATGCGAAGGGTTACTGGGGATCCTTGAGGTTTCCAGTCAGAAATTTCATTTTCTCAAATGCCTAATAGAATTCCTAAGGGTTTATTTTTGTTATATAAATTTCTATTAATCGTATTTTAAAGGCTTAAATCAAACCCATTGTGACATTTCAAACAAATAACAAACAGCGCCTCAATTCACCCCCCAATGGGCCGAATCTTCTCTTGGGGTAAATGTAAAAGGGTTAAACTCGAAACGCCCACCTTCCACGAACCTCCACATGATCTTTCCCTTTAAGTCCTTCCACTCTTTTTATTTTCTTCTTACAAATCCCAGTTGGAATCGCCCGATTCTTTCTTGATCCTTTTCCGCGAATCCGCCTATTCGCCCACCACTCTCTGATGCCTCTCCTTTTTGAACCCTTTCCAAAAAATCTTTCTTTCATGCTTTAGTATAATTTTGCTATTAAAAAAATAAAAATAAAAAACTTTAGACTCTTATAATTGGCAACTTTGTATTTAACATTTCTCAAACATATTTTTTTTGAAATTAAAAGAAATGAAAAATTTCTCGGAATTCTTCGAAATGTATTTTCCAGCCCTTTTAATCTTTTCCCTGATAATGAAAGCTTTCAACGTGTCTTAGGTATGGTTTTGCTTAAAGTTTTTAAGTAATAAAAATGATACGAGAGGCTTTCAGGCAACGAGAGGCAACTTTACTCCCACCTTTAAACTCGATAAACTTGAGAAAATTACAAAACTTTGATGGAAAAGTAAAATTAGGTTCGCTTAATTTACACAAAACTAATCCATCCACTTTCCTAAGTACTTTCCATGTAGAATCGAAAAGGTAATACGAATCGCGGCCGACTGAACTTCATTGCACATTTTAAAATAACATTCCCGAACTAAAAAAATAACAGTTGTTTCAGTCGAACAATTTCGATATTTCAATATTCTAAAAGACGAATTTAATACCCCAATTGCGCCATGAACTTACTGATGGAAAACCAATCATAGACAATTATTCCAATTGGAGTTTTTCTGAGAAAACGTTCCGCCGGCTCACTCAAAAGGGTTAATTTACACCAATTTTAATTTTGACTGAAAACGTTTCGGTGCACTGTATCGACGAATTTTTAATCACATTTATATTGCTGCATATTTATTTCCATGCAAAACAGAAGCGGTCGAGAGCCGTGGAAAAAGGGGGTGGAAAAAAGGGGCTAAATAATCCTTGATTTACGGGTGTGTTGCATAAAAACAGAGTAGGTGGTTTCAGACGTTATAACCTCCTCCTTCGTCAAATATTTATTTTGAATTGTATATTTTCCGAAGTTTCTGTTTTATACGATTTATAAAACGAAATTCTTCAGATTTGTTTGTTCTCTCGATCAAGCAACTGTTCCAAGTCCTTTAAAAGTTATTAAAAATAAAAGAGTTTTGTTCATTTTAAACTTATTGTACTTTTTTTTTTATTCCCTTTCAGATTTCATCCCTCGTACCCCCTGGCTTCCAATTTCTTTCTTTCCACGTTTTGCCTTTTATTTTCCCAATCAACTCTTCAAAAAAATTTATTTTAATGAGATTTGCATCCCTTTCCCAATTATATGCTTTTAACAGTTTTCCGGAGCTAAAAATGATACTTCTTTTCTTCCCTTTTCAAATTTTATTAATTTTTTATGTAAAATACGCTATGAATAAAAATACCTCACGGAGAAGCGGGTTACTGGAAAGAAAGGAAGTTTCATATAAAATTTTCAATTAAACGGAAATATTGCCCTCATATTTACGCGAAGAGACAGAAATGTTCCCTACTGTTGAACTTCGGTAACCAATTTTAATACAAACACGCCGAGTGTGAGTCCACATGTGCAATTCCTTCCATAATTTATTTTTTGCTGCAACTGAGATCACGTGAGCCCTCGTGATAACATTTTACGTCAGGAAATTTCAAAATGTGCAAATTTTATAGAAATTCGCCTTTGAAAGTTGACGCGAATTTAACAGACCGTCATAGAACGGATCAGTTTTCGTTAAAGTTTTCTTTATCCTTCCGAATAAAGGCTCTTTAAGATTGCTGACCCACAAAACACGAGTCTGGAAAAGCACATCCACAATCAAGAAAAAATCTCCCCCCCATTCTTCTTTCCACACGGCTTCTCTACCATTTACGTCTTTGTACATCTCCAGTTGGTGAAAATTCTATTTTCCCTGCAGTCTTTTTTCTATTTCTTTCTATCTCTCTCCCTCGGTATTTCTCTTTGTCTTCAGAACTTTGCGAAACTTCCATCGCAGCGATAATATATAAAATATTAAAAACGTAAATATTATACAACTCTTTTAAAATCTTGGTAACTTTAAAGAAAGGAAATTCCAGGCATGTGCCGCTGTAATGCAACCTCTGGAAAAACGATCTAATTAAGCCCATCTGTAAAAGTTTCAGCATTTGAAGGAAATTAAAAAATCATTTTGTACATTCATTAAATAAAATCTATGAGGCTGTCAACACTTTCCGAGATAAAATTGAGAAATACAAGGCCGGGAAAATTACTCACAGAGACGGATAATATAATTAAATGATTTCTTTTTTATCGACCATTAAGACCATAACTAATTCATGAAAGGAAAATTTTAACCTTCTCACCCTTCCTCCGACTTTCACTTTTTTGCTAAAGAAAAAAGAGATAATATAATTTAAAATGTAATCCGGAGTTTTTTTCGGGGCTCGATCGGAGCCGCATGAAATATAAAACAAATTAAGAGGCAGAAAAACCCGGGAAAACTCCTCTCTTTGTCAGATGTAGGATCTGACAAAGCTCCACTTGTTGATAAGTGCAGTTGATAAGGGTCGCTCTGATGGAGGGCAGCTCTGACTACAATTCACTCACCGTGTATGGCACATCCCGTTGAAATTCACCTCCGGGTCCTTTACAGTCACGTTCACGATCCCCTGCACAAATAAAATCAATCCGTAATGGTCCAGTTTTCAGTAGCAAAAGAAAAATCCGCCACCTGAAACTGAACGTTTAATGGAACTTTCGGCTGCAGCAATAAATCATTGTCGTTGTCAACCCAAAATCGCGTCAACCTCCACCCCTCGCTTCTGCTCGGCTCTAACCCAAAATGCATTCCATTACTACAACTTGTGAATAAAATCCCAAACAAAGTAAATCAAGTCACGTTTCGGTTAGACGTCTGAAGGACGACGTATTTCGAATTCCTTTACCTTTTAGCCAACAGCAGAACATGTACAATCCAATTCCTACGACCCCATCGCCCCTAGAGTATACCAGTAATTATTTTCGCAAATGAAACGCCGACTTGACCGCTTTCACTTGGGAAGTTGTCTCCGAGAAAGCGAACAGAGGAAAATGTTTCTCGGGAGAGCGAGAGCAAGTTGAGCGAAAAAGGACAATCGTGTAAAATGAAGCTTTTAGGTTTCAATGGAAGGCTGGCAAAGTTATTCCTGTAATTAAACTCAATTTAAACTTTTCTTACAGTTGTCAACCAGAAATATGACGTTCAAGTTTATGATGAATACGTAATTAGTGGGAATACGGCTGTCCTTCGCTGTCAGGTGCCAAATTACTTAACGGATTATGTCCTCATAACCTCTTGGATACAGGATGACATTGTGCACATTTATCCCACAACAGATACGGGTAAGTTGTTAATTTCATTGTGTCACACAATTTAAAGGGTTCGAGTAGTTTTAATACGGAGAGTTTTCATTTACGATAAATGGACATTTATGACACGAATACATGTAGGCCTTATTTATGTTTTATGATTTAGAGCGTTGATTAGTCTTTAGGCATTTTTCAAACTAATTTTGTCTTTCCGGTTCTCATTTTTATTATTTTAACTTTGATAACAGGAAAGCGCAAGTCATAATTCTTTAACAAATGTTTACTTTTTCCCGAAGAAAGAACTATTTCTTTCACAAAAAATTCTTACAAGGGAATTTACTTTTACCCTTTCTATTTTCATTTACCCTTTCCATCCCATCCACGAATGCCTACATCACTCATACATAATCTTTAATGCAACATTGTGAATGGGACCTCATTTAATGCGGACTGTCAGACAAATCGCCGCAATTAATGTGTTTCAACATCGCTCCGAATTATGGTTTAACGTCAAATAATATTGAACGAACGCTTCTCGGAAAAGCAGGAGTTCACAATTTAGGCCGATAACGAAGATTAAACCTTGACTGGACTAACAGGGCGAACGATTTCCGAGGAAACATGTTGGGGAGAAAACAAAAGGAGAAGAGGAAGTATTCCAGGGGGAGCTCAAGGATCGATTAAGATGCAGTTATCCAGGACTTCAGTAGAAATTACTGATGGCTTTCATCAACATCTCATTTGAGTTGACTATAATCCGAAGTTCATGCATTTTCTCCATACAATAAAGACTGCTGCAATAAGAGTCAAAAAAAGGTTATCCGCTTATTTCCTCTTTATTTTTGTTCGAGATGGTTAAAAGTCAGAGATTTGACACCTGAAAGTATTTTTGTGTATACGGTTTCCAAAGAAAATAAATAAAACCGCGAAAATTAACATTGCTATTAATAATATACAAATCTTATTCTGAAAAACCTTTAATTAGTTAAATTACAAAGGGGAAAATTAATAACAAAGACTACGGCATTCTCGTGAGATTTTTCCTCTGATTTTCCCTATTTTCATAAAAACCCTTTTTTCTGCGCACCGCATCGTTAAGAAATTATAAAAATAAAGAGCAAAATAATTTTGCTGTTGAAAATGGAACAATGAGATGGGAGGAGGGGAGACGGGAAAGGAAAATTTTTCCTATTTCTGAAATTTTTATTCCTGAATTGAGAGAAATACGTTGTTCTTAGTGAATTAATGCGGGCGAGCCTTTATTCTAATTTTCTGGAGTTTCGAGCTTTAGAACTTTTGTTTTGTTTTGTTTTTTTTTTTAAGTAATCTCACCCGTTTTATTCATTGAAAATATCTCATACCCACACACTTTACTTCGATGAAAAAAATAACAATTCTTGAGAGAAAAATGGAAGAATTTTATGATTTTATTAATTTTGATATTTTATTGATTTATATTATAAAGTAACTGCTTAATTTTCAAAGACGAGTACAATGATACCCTTTCGGATAGAATCTTTTTAATGGGCATACGGTGATGCCACTTTTTTAGTTTTGTTTACAACAGTGAGAAGAAAATCTTCAATCTGACGCAACATTGACTAGCATTATCAGAATTGATGACTTTAAGAATAAACCTGGATGGTGCGAAATGAAGAAAAATATAAATGAAAGCCCGCAATGCAGCAAAATTGGTACCGGGAGCAATCTACCATCAATCCCACCGAAAAACTTTACGTTCCAAGTATTTTTAAAGTATTGAAAAAATTTTGAAAGACTCAAAGGATAAAAATGAAGATTCAAGTACCTTACAAAAGAATCGCGGATAACAAGAAAAACAGGATTATAAGACAAGAAAAGATGACATGAAAAGGATGAAATAAGTTCAATACGAAGATAAGTTTATTATTCTGAAAACAATGAACCTCTAATATTTTATTTAAAAAAAAAAATTATATTCTCTTACGTAAATAAATGAAAATAAGTGGGAAAAGTAGGTGACGGCAGAAAATTTTTTCTCATTTGAGTTGAATTCGGTTTAATATCAATTGTGCAATTGTGCTTCTTGTAGGGATGCGGTCTAAATTCTAAATATAAGACAGCTCTGATTACAATTGATATTTTTTTATGGAAACAACTGCAGTAAAGACAGCGGAATTTACGCCAGCTTGAAAAATAATGCAACAAAGCCTACATTTCAAGAAAAGCAATAAGAGTCTTCGCATGAAAATAGGTTCATAAGGTTTCGCTATGTTAAAAGAGTTAATACGACTTTGCCAACAAAGTCTAATATTGAGTAACTGTTTCTGAAAGCTGACTTCCTCCTCAACTCTGTGTCTAATTGTATCCCATCCCGAATCTCGAAAACAACGATTTTCAACATATCTTTCGGTAATTACATATAATAGTTCGTCATTGTCTGTGGTAATTTTCGTGGGTGAAGAGAGAAAAAGGAAAATCCAAAAAAGAGGGGAAACAGAACATTTTAAAGCGGCACTGAATAGGAAGAGCCTCATTAAAAGCAGAGAGAAAAAATGTCAGCATCATTCGTAAGAAAGTTAATTACGCGGCAATTTGACCTAGGTTCTCTCTGAAATTCTTTTTCTCATCCACAATAAAAAGGAAAAGAGGTGGGTTAAACAGAGAAAGAGAAACTAATTTTTATTTTTTAAATTTAATTTAAGTTCACTTGCAAAAAAACTATTCTTTTAATTAAATTGTTCCTCTCGAAGCGATTTTCACTTTTTATTTTGCTTTTTACTCTAAATCTTTCATCTCTTTTACGTAGACACTCTAACAGGAAATGGACCTCCCCTTTAAACTGTTTCCTGGTCATTTTTTACCTTCTTTTCTTTCTCCATTTTACATTTTGACTTAATAAAGATTAATGTTACTAACTGGGGCATTTTGCGTGCTCTGATGACTCCCCGCTTTTCACTTTAAACTTCGCTTTGCCATTATTTCCTTTTATATCTCATCCACCTGTTCCATCTTCCCTTCGTTTTAATGTTCAAATTGCTAATCCATCACCTCATATATTGATTCAGATGAAATTAAATTACTTCCAAAACATCAGCCCTAATTTTTTAACGCCTTTTATGCCCGTCTCAAGCAACGGGATAGTGGGGAATCCACTTCTTGAAATTTGTAAATTTAATCCTTAACCCAATTCTATTGCTTCTGTGACTTAAATTTATGGTAGAATCTACCGAACGGGTTTGTTCTCTACTAATCTATTTTCTCGTTCAATCTGACGGTTGTGGGTTACCAAAAATCACATTTATAATGAAGATGCAATCACCGATAGTGATGACTTCAAAAGAATAATAACAAAAGTTTCCATAGGATTTTGACATGTATCTGTGATTGAAGACAAATATTTGAAATCGAAAGCGGCCTAGAAAAGTCAAAAAGAATAATTTTTAGTCGAAGTCTGTTATCTATCAAGCAGAAAAAGGTTCAATTTGGTTTCGGCGTTGTAGCCCTTCCCTATCTTCACCCAGAAATTTTTCTTTTTCTTACCTTCCAACTATTTTCCTCCGGGTTAAATTTTTCATTTTGATATCCAAAGAAATAAACCTTTAGATGGAATGCCAGTTTAATTTAGGAGAGAGAGAATCTGACGTTTTTTAGAGGGCAGATATTTCAAAGAAAAGAACTACGCATTATTAATAAGATACTGTCAGAAAAGTTTTTTTCATCAGTAAATACAACAAAGTAGTTTTTAATCATACATAATCTTATAATTGTCATATCCCTTGCAGTTAATTTTTATACTACGCATTTAGCCTCATTAACAACAACATTTGAACTGTTAGGTTGTTTGGAGCGGAAATGGTTGTGGAAAGTTCAAAATCGAATTTAGAAAAAATTAAAAGTTCCAACTCTGTTTCGAAATGCTCTTCCTAAAGGAGCGGAAGTTTGAAACAGGCCCATTTGTCTGTCGTCTCTAATCAAAATCTCAACTGATTTTAATTCCCACCTCTGAATAATTAGGCGGTTGCCTTGACAACGATCGGAGACAGATCAAAGACGCTAAGTTACAAGGCACAGAAACCGATACCATCCCCCGCCACTCCCCTCACCCATCGTGGAAGAACATGAAAAAATCAGGTCCGACATCCGTTTACTCTCAAATTTCGGCTTTGAGTCACAACCCATAATCATCAGCATCATCCTAATCGCCACTTTATCACTTGAATTTTTTCCCCGAAAGAGGTGATTCAATACACTCATGGTGTCAAACCTACGGCATTTTTGTTCCTGCAAAGACTGCAGGTATAATATACCCTTCACTAATTACCTATTCAATTAAATTTGAGTACAGGAGAGCCGATGAACTCATCCTGTCTTTGCATTACAAATCGATTCGTTAGCTTCAAGAACCAAACACCAAATAGGACTGTGAAAAATAGGTCAGATAAAGTCAAACAAAACTGATGAAACTATACTCGTTTGTGAGATGTAAAATTTTGGTATTCAAATTCTAGTACGTGTTCTTTCTTCTATAACACCCAACTCTGAGAATTAACAGTTTTCGACAGCGATTACTTTCTGAATATGAAGGATTTAATTCCCCTTTGGAACGTTCTAAAAATTTTGATCAGGTGGGTACGAATCCTAAAGTTGGGGTTTATATATTAAACATTGAAACAATACCAAAAATTTGGTTTTATGGTGCAAATGAAATGGTCCTTCCATGTTTCACACTCTACTTGCTGAATCAATTTTCTTTTTTTTTTTTTTAACTAAAAAAGCCCAACATGATTTTCTACTTAAAATCCATTTGAAACCGTTATAAATTTTTTAGAAAGAAGTTAGAAAAATGTTTTTAATTAATTGTATAAAAAAATAATATGATAAACTCAAAAAAAAACTGATGGTTTTTATTATTTTTATACCTCTTTCTAGTTTCAGGCATTTAAAAATAAACTATTTCAAAAATGAAACCTAAAAATTCTGCGTACTTGAAATGCAACGCCTTCCGTAAACGTGAATGATACAAAAAAAATAAAATCCCGCAACTAAGGTATATCCTAATCGAATAATAATGTACTTAATACAGATGACAACTTGACAGGCAATTCCCATGAGCTTTCAGGGGCTTGAGAAAGAAAATTGTTTTACGAGCTCAGCATTCGCAATTCTCCACCTTCGCTCTAATAGGTTCCAGACACCGAAGCTTAAATTCCAAAAACAATCTCTGGAGCATTCAGCATTTTTTCTGCTTAGAAAATCTAACTTTTTATTCACGCCTACACTCATTCCAAACCTGCGTTCGGATTTTCTTTAAGGGGTGGAGTTTTCGAAAAACCCGAGTTTCGGATGAATAGGAAATGCAATCGTAAAAATAAATCAATGTCAAATTGCGGAACATAAAACTGCAGATGAGGAAAAACTTATTTTGAAGTTTGAATTAATGAAAAAAATCGGAAATTTTTTTTCCTGGATGATAAAATGTTTAATATTCTTGACAGTGTTACTTAAACTATTACGATGAGGAAAATGTTAGAAGGAAAAGTTAATTTTTTATTTAATTAATTAATTTGTAAGTTGATCATGTTTTATCCCTCAATGTCTCGGGTTTATTTAACTTTTTAATCATATTTTTAACATTTTAAAGTCTGGAAAAGCGAAAAACTTCAAATCTACAGGAGTAATAATTGAGGAGTACAGATGCGGATGATTAGTTTAAATTTTCAAAAAAAAACTCCCAACATTTTTTTGTAATAACATAAGAAATAATATTATTATTAGTAAGGAATTAGGATTCCTTTATGTATAAAATTCGAGAGCGACGTGCTTTTTTGTACCATCGCAAATCCTAAGAGTTTTCTTACTTTCATCCCACTAAAGAATGAAAATGCCTTAAAAGGTTGAGTAATGGAGATTAGCATTTGTTTGCAGAGTTTTCCACTCCACCCCATGGTTTCATGTCGTGAAATTTTAATCCATTCTCAACAAGTTTTAAAATTTTTCACCGCACGGTGAAGCTTCTCAAACGGACGAAACATGGGGGGGGGGGAAGGTGAATTCGATAAATATGCCACTGCGGAAAATATAGGAAAAGGGAATATAAAAAAGTTAAATATTCTATTTGAAACCTTTTTAAATAATTTTTTAAATGTTATTTCCCTCCCCCCGTTATAGACTAAAAGCTATGAAAAGGTTTAAGGGCTGTAAATCTTTTTTATTTGTATTTGCAAAAAGGTTTTACTAAAAAGGGTTTAGCTTTCAAAACCGCTGTAGGAGTGGATTTTCGAATGAAAAGGTGAGTTTCACTTTCCTATGTTTGCGCTCATTATGCGTATATTTCAGAGGGGTTTAAGTCAGTTCGAAAGTTCAAAAGCAATGAAGGGCGTCTTTCCATACTATTCACTATCACAAATATCCTCATATTTAAAAGAAAGCCATTCAAAACAATTTTTAAATGGCCGCATCATAAATAAAACCCCAAGTTAAAATTTTTTCTTTATTATTCAATTTACACTGAAACATATTCCCGGAAATGAATCAATGCTCTAAAGTATTTATGAAACAAATTTAAAGGGAAATTATATATTGTATATACAACCTAATATATTTAGGTTTTTCCAGGATATTTAGGCTTTTATAAAATAATTCTCGGAATTTAAAGAACTCCAGGGAAAAATAAACTCGAGAAAGAATTCCAACAACAAAAACTAAAACATATAATAATGTTGTATGGTATCTGTTTTCATTAGCAAATAATTTAATAATAAGAGAGGCAAATTTAGCCTGTGTTTCCTTCTAATTGATTTTCAATCGAGAAATAATATTATGTATCATTTATATTTTGAGGTCAAATCGATATTTCATTGGAACTAATTAATGACATTAAATCAAATGGGAAAAGCTGATAGGAGAATTGGGAGACCTGACTTTGACAAAAGACTTAACTCTTTCCCTTCCACTCTCCAATTATCTATCCCCAATCCGTAGGGAAAACAAATCTGGCAATATCTCTCAGTCACTCGATTTTCAGGTGGAAAATACGCGGTTCTCAAAACCGGGGAATTATACATTTTCAACGCGGGTCCCAGCGACGGATACAAAAGTTATTCCTGCCGAACTGTCAACAAACTCACGGGGAAAGCTCAGTCGAGCTTATATCCAGCTAGAGTCATAATAACAGGTTCGGAAAAACTTGTAAGCTCTTTGAGAGGAAGTCAACTAAACCCCATCTCTTTTTAAATAATTTCTGTGGCATTTCAGAAGTTAAAGAAAGCGTTCAGCCCAGAGGAACCCTGGACAAGCATTCGACGAAATACGTAAAAGTTGGCGAAGACATTACACTTCCGTGCGTTGCTCAGGGATATCCGGTTCCCACCTACAGGTGAGCTGTTGGTTCCTGCTTTCGTTAGGTAATTACTTTTCTCGTCAAAACTTTCTAAACTTTCTTATATATTAAATATTAACAAAGTTTGTACTCGAGTTTTGCAGTTTTACAATTAAAATATATGTATTCCCCTCAAATTCCGAATAGTTAAAATTTTCGACCAGATCTGAATTAACCCAAAAAAGTTTTACCATCTCAGTTGCAACTGTTTAAATGAAAAAAAGAATCCCCAACATATTAAACGTTCATCAAATTCGCCCCAAACAGATGTCAAAAATACTATGTTTTTTAGGTGGTTCAGGGAAGAAAAAGAGCAACTCGTTCCCATTATTCACAATGAAAGAACAGCAGAAATCGGTCCTGGTTTGTTTCACGTGTCCAAAGTTAAAGCGGAAGATGGCGGCCAGTATACATGCTGGGTCAACAATTCTGTGGGGGAGGAGGTCATTAGGGTGAACTTAGTGGTAACTGGTGAGTAAGAGTGCAAAAAAGCAAAAATGCCCAAAAAAATCAGCTCACCGAAGGTTAAATTGAATTTCAGCGCCTTTGTCAGCCCATGTTCAGCCACAATCCCAAATGGTCGACGTGAACAAAGAGGCTGTGTTCGTTTGCATCACAGGCGGGTTTCCTCTTGGCCAAATCACATGGTTTCACAACGGGAAAGCACTATTCAAGAGCGGACGGCATAGTTTTAAAACGAACCCAGAAAGGCTCCTCATCAAACCGGTCCAGAAAGAGGACAGTGGAATATACCAGTGTTTCGTTAATAACGAATGGGATGTGGCGCAATCGACTGCTGAACTTCAGCTGGGAGGTGAGTTTCCCTTTCGGAAAGTACTGCACATCCCGCAAAGACAAATTAAACTCGTAAAAAATAAAAAAATTCAATATTGATACTAAAACCTTTCTAAAAATTTTGCTGAAGTTAACTCTTTTTTGCCTGAAATCATCCAAATCCCACTAAATCGTTTTATCGGAATTCTTTTTTATTCACTTATACTGGCAGACAAATTGCTACCCCAATATTTAAATTCTGACCCCCGGGATGAAAAATTCCTGTATAGTAGTTACTTGAACTAACTTTTTCTTCAGATGCAAGCCCAGAGCTTCTCAGTTGGTTTCCAGAAAGAACACTGCAACCAGGCCCGCCTCTTTCCCTAAAATGTAGCGCCAATGGAAATCCACCACCTCAGTTCTTCTGGACTTTGGACGGATTTCCAGCGCCTGACAATAGCAGGTTAGTCGAGTGAATGATTTCACCCGAATTTTCCTAATCAATCGAAGTGCTTTCACAACCCCTTTTGATTCAGGTTCATGGTGGGCCAGTACATCACATTAAACGATGACGTCATCACCCATTTAAACATTTCGAGTGTAAAAGAAGAAGATGGTGGGGAGTACACGTGCACGGCGAAGAACTCCATTTCCCAAGTTTCCTACAGCGCCAGGATAAACGTCTACGGTGGGTTCTGAATGTTTCAGCTTAAGACAAGAGCCGCGCATTACTGAAAAGCGGAGATTGAAACAGTACCTTAATTTTACAGGACGTCCTTTTATTAGAAATATGCCGAAAATAAAAGCGATCGCCGGACAAGAGCTTGTTGTTAAGTGCCCTGTCGCCGGATATCCTATTGAGTCCATCACCTGGGAACGAGGTGAGCAGAACATTCCACTTGACAGAATTATGCAAATTTTATAACTGCCGAAGCATTTGGGAGAATGTGTCGCGACAGGGTGGATCTTAACATTAGTCAATTTCACTCAAATAATAATTGAATTTTGCTTAATTATTGCACGTTTCGTGTTTCATTTTAACGAATTTTAATAGACTAATAACTTTTAGTTTTCTCATAAACTGCCAATTTACTGTAGATAAAATATCTCGAGTTTGAAAATGTTGTGGTTAACTATTAATATTAATGCCACAGAGCAGCACTTATCTATAAATAAAATCAAAAGTTTTTTACTGCTAAAGATTAGTTTTTTGTTCACATAAATTAGAGTGAGATCTTTCCCTTATCTGCTGAAATTCTAAATTTATCTGTTTCAATTACTGTTTCTCTTTTTGGCAATTTTATTTCTCATTTAGCAAATTTTGTGATCTGAATGTTTACTCTTAAAAAGCTGGATTTCTTTGTTAAAAAAGATCTTATAAAATGATTTTAACTATAGAATCAATTTTTTCCTTCCATTTCTAGAAAATCTCAAAGACAGGATGCTTTCTTTCAAATTAATTTCGATCGTCATTGCAATTAAACAGTGATTACAGCTTCAAGAGAAACAGCATTTATGACATTTAAGTATTATTTTTAGGGGGTGTACTTTTACCAATCAACAGAAGGCAAAAGGCCTTTTCTAATGGAACTCTGATGATTGAAAATGTTCAAAAACAAACAGATTCAGGCACCTACACATGCCAAGCTAAAAATAAGCAGAAACTTTCACACAGAAGAGACGTCGAAGTTAACATTCTAGGTAAAAAAAATAAACAGAGAATGGCAATTACAACTCATCAATTCCAACTTAAGCGTTTCATCAATACTAAAAAATAAAATTTTGTGTGTTTTAGTTCCTCCCAGAATTCTGCCCATTCAAGCGATTGTTTTACGTGAAGGAATGCGAGCGGCAATCACTTGCCAAACGATAGAAGGCGATCTGCCGTTTAAGTTCCGTTGGGAAAAGAACTGGGAACCCATAACAGACCCCAAACCGCACGTTAAAAGGGTGGACGAATATGCATCATTGTTAGTCATCGATAATATATCGACGGAAAACACTGGAAACTACACCTGTTTTGTAGAGAATGTGGCCGGTGTGGAATCGTATACAGTGCCTTTGACAGTCAATGGTTTGTAAAATCTCACGAGTATTCAGTTACAACCTTCCAAACCTTTAAAAAAATTCGATCTGACATTTACAAAACTGCGCATCGTCTATTATGTGAATCGAAAATTTAAATTTCAGACCAACAATGAAACAGCAGAAATTCATGAAATACAAATTCCGACGAATCTTTCAAGTTAAAAAAATTTGAAAGAGACTTTCTCAGGTCAAATTTCTTCAAAAGTTTTTTTTTTCAAAGACTCAATTCGTATGAGCGATGTTTTACATATCCGGATCAGGAAATCCAATTTTCTCGTGAAACGAAAATTTACAATTCAACTCTCCTTTCGGGACCTGTTTGGCATAAAATACTGTATCTGACTCTAAGATTTATTAAAACAAAACAATTTTTGGGAAAGAGCTTACAACAAACGGCTGCATCACAATGAGCCTTTCTTTAATTTTAAATGAGTTTTGGCGGCCTGCTTTCTTAAACACATTCACAAACGAATTTTGTTTCAGTTCCTCCAAGATGGCAGATAGAACCTATTGACACAAACGTTGCAGCCGGACAAGATGTGGTGCTAGACTGCCAGGCAATGGGCTACCCAGTACCTTCCATTGTCTGGAAAAAGTCCATAGGTTTGTCACCCTACGCGCTCGAATTTCAAATTATTGGCCTCAATTACTTATAAGGTTTCCATTTCAGGGGAATATCTAGGAGTATATAAAGACTTCTTATATGAGCCGAATGTTAATGTTTTCCCTAATGGATCTCTAAAGTTTGGAAAAGTTTCAAAAGAAAATGAAGGTCATTATTTATGTGAAGCAAAGAATGAGGTGGGCTCTGGAGTCAGCAAATTAATATACTTAAAAGTTAACGGTAGGTTTTACACAATAAAAAAATATTAATACCCATATCATAACATTAATTCTCGAAAATTTTGTTTAGTTCCCGCACACTTTCCGCAGAAATTTAAACAAATGCAAGTGGTTCAAGGAGAGGAGGCTCATATGCAGTGTCCCGCTTTGGGTGATAACCCTATAGAAATACAGTGGAAAATAAATGGGCAGAGAATTCATGGAGACCAGGACCCAAGGTTTGGAACTTTATTGATTATTTTCACAGCTTACCTTGGGGAACCTTAAAGAAAATATAATTGCTAAAAACTACTCTTTCGTAGTATTTTTTCCCGAGGTTGAAAAACTTACGAGGTGCACGTTTGCAGGTATCTTATTAGAGGTCAACTCCTGGATGAGGGAATGGTCTCCGAATTGGGAATTTCCCATACTTACCGCCACGACACTGGTGTTTTTACTTGTTTCGCGAGCAACGCTTTTGGCCAGGACGAAATGAAAATTCAATTAATAGTCCAAGGTAGTAGTTAGCCACAATTCGGTACTTATCAATTACTCGGAAATTAAAATAAGTGGTTGTTTCTGCAGAAATTCCCGAAACTCCAAAAAACATTCGAATCAATGATCAACAAAGCCGTTCTATCCAAGTGGCCTGGACTCAGCCTTATGCAGGGAACAGTCCCATCATAAGTTATATCGTCCAGTATAAACTCACTGCCGACGAATGGGAAAAGCATCCAGATAAAGTGACTGTACCCGGGACCACAACCATGGCAACGATACAGGGTTTACAACCTTCACACTCATATCACGTGCGAATATTAGCTGAGAACAGACTAGGGAAGAGCGAACCCAGTGAAATTATTCAAGTGACAACCCAGGAAGAAGGTGAGACTTACCTGGAAAATCTTGTGTAGAACTCATTTAAATGATTATTCTTCTTAGCACCGACTGGAGCCCCTACTGAAGTTTTGACGGAGCCCTTAAGCTCAACGGAGGTGAAAGTGACCTGGAAACCGCCACTGAAGGATTTCTGGAATGGAAAACTACTGGGTTATTACGTTGGATATGAGGAGCACCCAGCAGGGTACACACCATCCAACACCTCAACGGCCAATTACAACTTTAAAACGGTCGACGTCGGTGTTCAATACGGCGGAGAAATAATTATTCAAAGACTTAACAAGTTTTCAACTTACTCAGTAATTGTCCGGGCCTTTAACAGCAAAGGAGCTGGACCTTCATCTAGTCCGTCTGTGGTGAGGACAAAGGAAGACGGTGAGCCTGATCTGTCACTTACATCTTTCTGCCCGAAGGGCATTTACATTATTGTCTTAACATCTTATTTTATAAATCAGTTCCCAGTTCCCCTCCTGAGAACATACGCTGCAATACAATGTCTTCTCAAAGCATAGAAATATTATGGGAACCACCTAATTCGGACGGTCAACATGGAATACTTTTGGGCTACAAAGTATCGTATCAACCTTCTGACGAATGGTACAGTAAGTATTAACGTTTTAATTTATTTTACTAAATACATACCGAAACAGAAGCCCCTGAGGTTGATAAAGAAGAGCACAGGTACATGAATTTACTCTCCACGTCTTACGAGGTGTCACAGAAACCTTTTATTGCCTTAATTTCAGGCGATGAACAACAAGAAACTAAAGTAACAACACTAACAAGGACAATAATTTCTGGGCTGCTAAAATATGCCAATTACAGCGTCACTGTTTTAGCATTTACTTCGGCTGGAGATGGGGTCAAAAGCCTCGCCATTTTCTGCAGGACTGACGAAGACGGTATTGTTTTTATCATAATAAACCCAAGTTTACAAATATTCTGAACATACTTCCAAATAAACTCTTAAAACTGATAAATAAAAGCAGTTCTCTTAAAAACAATCGCTTTATTTAACCCCAAGAAGTCCTGATTTTTGAAAATAAATCTCAAAATAATTTGGTTTTAGTGCCTTCACCTCCAAAGGACATTAAAGCTGCCATCAGTTCCCCTACGAAAATTGTCATAGCTTGGCTTCCACCCAGACATAAAAACGGTCAATTAATTTGTTATACGATTTACATGAGCTTGATAGAAGATGGCAAAGAGGTATGCCCGATGCAGATGTCAAAGGTGAGCTGCAAAAAGAGACACAATATTTAAAATTAATTTTAATTCTCCACAGGAAGGTACCCATAAAAAAATTTTAGGTCCTGATGTTGGATTCCACGAAACAGTTCGTCATCAGGAAAAAGTAACGTTCCAGTTTTGGGTAACGGCATCCACTAGGGTAGGAGAGGGTGACAGTTCAAGGGTCGTTACCATCCCGCCTTCCAATAAAGGTATATGTCAAATTTAAATCTTCCGATAGAAATTTTAAAAATTCAAGGACTTAATGCGGTGTTTCAGTACCAGCGAGAATTATGTCATTCAGCAGAAATTTAGTAACTCCTTGGAAGCAAAACCTGAACCTAACTTGCAGAAAAGTTGGAATCCCAAGTCCTCAATCCGTTTGGAAGTTTGACGGCAAAACAATTGATCGGAACGGGAGGCAACAGGTAGGTTATTAAATATTGTTGCAATAAACCAGCCTCTAACTAAACTTACTTTTTTCCATTCAGATACACAAAGACGGTTCATTAATACTGAAAGACGTCCAGAAGTCCGACCAAGGAAATTACACGTGCAGTGTGGAAAACACTCACGGAAAAGACGAAATACTTTATAATGTTATAGTAGAAGGTAGTAAACTCTCCGACTCAGCTACAACAATCTTCGGACAAAAATCAATGTAACAGTCATTGGTATTTTCAGTCCCTCCGGATAGGCCAAAATTATCGGTAATAAGCGCAGCCAGCGACAGCCTTCAGCTAGAATGGGAAGTGGACGATCCCACGGGGAACAATATTCTTGGTTACGTGATAAACTACAAAAGAGACCACGGGGACTGGGAAGAGCTTCAAGTCGGTGCTAAAGTAAAGTCGTACCTGTTGCAAAGCCTATGGTGCGCCACCAGGTATCAGCTGTACATAACTGCCTATAATAAAATAGGCACGGGGCTTCCGTGTGATATTGTAAACGGTTACACAAAGGGTTCAGGTAGGGCTTTTCTCCGATCTCCATGTCGCCATGGAAATTGCATTTTAATGATTTTTTTTTTTAAAGTTCCAGTAAAACCAAAACCGAGTAAACTACTAACGGTAAATTCGACTTCGGCCACCATATGGACAGACTCATGGCAAGATGGTGGATGCCCTATCATGTACTTTATAATCGAATATCAGAGCGCAAGACAATCTAGTTGGTTTCTGGCGTCCAACAGTGTTCAGCCAAGCGACAGGGTGTATGTGTTGAGGGATTTAAAACCAGCCACCAAGTATAATCTGAAGGTAACTGCGCACAATAATGCGGGATCCACAGTAGGGATCTACAATTTCACCACCCTTACTCCTACCGGAGGTAATTTTTCATTTCCATCGAGTTGTTACATTCCACCAGTGAGAGAATAACAGAGTATCTGATTTTGATTACAGCCACTGTTATGCCAACAGAGGAAAGAGAAGTTTCCCTTTCAAATGATGTGCCTTTTTATCATAATCTTAAAATAATAATTATAGTGTTTGTAATGTCTACGATATTTACAACACTTGTTGCAACAGCTGCCTTCATTAGAAGAAAAAGTAAGTTTAAAAGAGCATGGACTCAGATAATGAACACTTGGGGATTTCGGTTCCACAGCGCAATATTTCCTTCGATAAAACATCTACACAAACAGAGCTTCGTTAATGAGACAGCTCAAATAACCTTGTTCGCCTATAAAGCCGAGTTAAAAAAACAAAACATTTCTTCATTCGAGTCTGTCGTCTTTGTTTGAAGATTCTTCCTCAAGATTTTAAATACTTTTAGGATTGATTGAAAGACATCGAGGAACATTAGGAGAATCTCCGTCCGTCGCACAAATCCAAAACGAACAAAATCGTGATCAGCAATATCTTGCAATTCAAATTCAGAAAAAATCATCGGACTCAAACAAACTTAAAACGGACGGAGACGATTACATAAGCGATATCTGCCCTTATGCCGCTTTTCAAATCTCTAAACCTTCCTACAGTGAGAGCACCTACAGTGGAAATATATATAGCGGGGCATATAGTTCGGTCAAAGGCTCTTTTGTATTTCAAGATTTAAGTGCCGCTGATACGTATAAGCTCAAGCAAGTAGGTACTCTGAGAACACACAAAACCTCTTATATTGTATGTGAAATAATTGACTTTTTTAAATGCAATTTTTAGTATAAAGAGTCTGAGTATACGAAGGTTCGGAGAAAAAGTGGGAAGCTAAGAGATCCGCATTCAGAAAGTCAAGGTAAGTGTGACTATTATGACAATCTTTTATATAATATGTAAAGATAATAACAAATTGCAGAGTCGGATAATTTAGGAAGTACTGACTCCGAAGTAAAGAAGATTTTATCAATGCATCTTCCCATATCAGAATACGACGTTTTGGGAAGCGACTCAGACGGAGAATCGAGGCTTCGCACAGGTCCCCCAACCTCTGATCTGCCTTCGTTCAGGCACAGGCCCAGGACTGGTAAAATAACAAAAAAGAATACATTCTATCTGTCGGGCAGAACAATATCAATTCAGTGAAATATTTTTCAGGACGAAAAAGTGATGATGACTCGAGCAGTTCTAGTGAAAACTCCCGCAGCGAAATAAAATTCCAAATGAGAAAGTCAAAAAGCAAGGGCCAATCGATGAAAAGGCACATGAGAAGTAGCAGCGGATACTCAAGTCATACCGAAGAGACTACTTTTAGGTACTCCAAACCTCAATTTTTCTAAAAACAAGACTGCAACTATTTTAAGTTTTTCATTTACATAAACAGCAGGGCAATACTAAAGCAAAAAGTACCGAAATTACTTGAAAATGTTTCATACAGTTAGAAATAATTCTTATAATAACTGGATACTGAGAAGAATGATAAAACATTAATTAATTCAACCAATTTTTTCAATCCTAAAGCACATTTAATGACGTAGCAGGATAATGACTAAACATTGCTTTTGTTCCCCAGTTCTCACCCCTCAGTCAAACTGTCAGACCTTCACCACTCCCCCTTGGATCCCATCGATTGCGAGAAACTCCGGGGGAAAAGAAGGTCCTCCAGCAAGGGAAGCATCACATCTAAATTCAACAGAGAAAGTTCATTCCAAATCGATGTCTGACTCAAAACCATCAGTTATTGTTACGCTGTCATGTCGTTTTATTTTTAAATATTTATTGATTCTACTAAGCCAAAATAAATTTCAAAGTGTGTCTATCTGTGATGTAATTAAAATAAATTTTGTTTATTACAATACCAACTTTTGTTTCATTAATAATTGTTGCCTAACCTCTTTTTAAAGCTTTCTGGGAACTGAAACTGATTCTTCTTGTTCTCCCCCTATCCAATTATTGATGATATGAAGTACAGTATAGGACAGATAAAGATGGAATTATAGAAAAAATATGGTGATATTAGAATCAAAGGATATGACGCATTCGGTAGATAAGAAAACAAAATAAAAAAAACAAAAAAGAAAAAAACCTTTGAAGTTTCATAATTTATTAAAAATTGTTACAAAAAAGAAAACAGATAAAAAGTGCCGCTTTTAAACAATTTTTAGAATAAGTGTCTTAAATGTATTAATGAAATAATTACTAAAACCAAACTTTATTACAGCGTTCCAAAACTCACGACCAGGAAAATAATGTGCTCACAGGTCTGTGACTTCTGGAGCCCTCTATATAATTATTTATAATATATTTATATATAAATAGAGTAAATCCTTTCAAAGATTAAATCTAAATAACAAAAATATATTGGATTCTATCAGTCAGTGAAATGTGGATACAACGAAAGTCGATGACATGATCTTCAAATTTTTTAAACCCTTTCAGAAATAAAAACTATTTTATAAACTCTATTGTTTTATAAAAAGGCTCAAAGAACGCTAAAGACAGCTACCTTGACTCCATTAATTTTTATTAATTCTTAAACGGAAATTATAAGCTCAATGCCTGTGTGCCTACTTTATGTTAGGTCTTGATGCGTTCAATTCTCAATTCAAAAAATGACCAATGACAAAAAAGTCAGTAGGTTTTGCGTGAATGAGAATCAGCGAAGGAGTTAATGCTAAAGCCTTTCAATCTTCCCACGGCACCAAGCTATAATTAATAACTAATTTTTAGCGCTAAGTGAATGTTAAAAAATGTTAAATTTTATTGCGCCTCATTAAAGAAAAATACATAACCGGAGTAACAATGCCATCCCAACATACTCACTCATGAAATAACCTTTAGTTCACTTCAAAGAGGAAATGGTTAAATTGTGCGTATCCTTTTTAAAAAAGGCACTTATGATAATTCCGTAAGAATTCTAACTCTTTATGTTTCCTTTAGTATCAATTTTCTACGAATTAAAAACGGAGTCCTCTTTCAGTTTTTTTTTTAATATTAAACTCTGAAGATTACAACAATTAAAAAGTTTCTTTCATTTAATAATAATAAGGATAAATGAATATAATAAGGATGATGAAATGATACAATGATAATGACTGATGATACTTTTACCTAAAATAATACAATTGACGAAGATTAATTTCTTTTTTTGGTATTATTCAAAGAATAAATAATGTGTTTAAGTACGTACAAAAAAAATAAAACTTTAATTAAATTTGTAGACACTGAAATCCAGATTTTGCAGACCCGAAAACGTTGACAAGACAACTATTAAAATTCTTGAAATAAATAAAACCCCAAAGTAGTTGTTTTTAGAGCTATGGGAATAAATATAAGCACTCAAAAATTTATAAAAAGTTAAAAAGTACAGTAAGGCCCCGCATAACGAACGCCTCGCACAACGAATTTTCGCACAACGAACGCTTTTCTTGGGCGAAAATGCGACTCGTACAACGAACCTGTCCCGTATAACGAACCATTTTTTGGGGATTTCCTATAATTTTTTTTGGGCAATCGATTTCTTCGAAAGGACATGCCGCCAAATTCTTTTCCGCGCATTCCACCGACTTCTGCAAACAGTCCTTTTCCAGGAAATTTGCGAGGCGCAGTGACTGTTGCTCCAAATCCACTTGCCTTTTTTCTTAGACTCTACCAAATTTTGCCTCTGTTTTTGTTGTTTTCTGAAGTGACTGTCTGAAGAAGTGTGCATGAGACTTTACAAGGCCTTAAATAGTGTGTGTTCCTCCTTATTTCACCTCCTCGTGGTCCACTAACATCATCTCTTGTTCTTGCTCTGTTCATCCCTCAGATAAGGGATAAACATAGGAAACTGCGCATTGAGTTTTGGCAATTTTTTGCTGCCGCTCGGAACGGATTAATCGGTTAAACATAGAAGTATATGAGAAATTGTGTTTCGTACAACGAACGATCCTTACAACGAACGCAGTCCGGGAACGAATTACGTTCGTTGTGCGGGGCCCCACTGTATACGAGCTACTCAAATGATGATGGGAATGCTATGGACCGATAGCTAAACAGTGCCTGGAGGGAAAGAATCTGCAAGCTAATCACACTGATAGAGTTTCCCCATAACTTTTTCATCTTGTTTTCCTAAATCATTTTAGTTCATACAGACACACAGACATCTGGTTTCACCACAGGCAATCAAACCCGGACTAATAGAAACATTAGAAACTAGACCTAGGATTTTTTATCCTTTTACAATAATTCAGATCTAATAAAAGATGCGGTTACTTGTAAAATATCACAAATCGAGTTCATTGAATAATCACAAAATTTCTTGATATGTCGTCGTTTTAGTCCGGTTTATTCTAATTAATTCATTACTGCTTAATTAAAACGTCTTATTAATATTTCGTTATACTTACATTTCACTTGTACAGTACAAAATCACAGTGTTTTATGTATGGCGGAACTGTCAACAATTCTTTTCTTCGGGTCTAACTGGAACCACTTCATAAAATTTCGGCTGAAAAATACATAACATGTTAATACGCGTTAAATGCTACTCCTAAGGGTGTTTGTCAAGCTTTCCATTATATCTGAACCACATATCATACATAAATAGTAAGGCCTTAGAAAACCCTTGACACATACATTAAGTGTAAAATTTAATAAAAAATAAAACTCAAAAAAACTTTGCCTATGTACAAAATAAAAATATTGTGTGCACTTAAGCTTAGCGATTGTGACAGTGAGAGTTAAAATTTTAAATCAATTCTACGTAATTTACAAAAATACAAATGGCTTTTAAATAAAAGTAATGGCACTAAACGATAACAGTCTTTTAAGTTGGTTTGCCACCGCTTTTGCTGAGTATTAATTTGAGATTGCTTTAATGTTACATGTTAAAAACAAATCTGATTCACCTCTTATAACTCACCTCATCGATTTTCGTTTCGAATTACAAAAGTATACAACGACGAAACATTTGCAATGGCGAATGATTTAAATTTAAAATTTAATAAAAACAACACTACGCATTTATATGATGTTACTAAAAGAATTTTTACTTAGATTTTCTATTTAACCGAATGCCTCTGAAGCTATAAAAATTCAGACTTCTTAATCAACTCTCCTGTTCATAAATTAAAAGCATAAAATACGATTACAAATAAAAAACTATAATTTAATGCTATGATTAAAGTTTACTTTGCATTCAGATATTCCTTAACTTCGTTAATTTTTTTAGATTTTCAATACGGTTTTAAAAGTATCGAAGACAAAACGATTGGAAGACAAAAAACAAAGCAGAGGATCAAGAAAAAATAGAACTTAAGAAAAGGAAGAATAAAATAGAGAAATTGGACAAAACAAAATTTACGATAATATAAAAAAGACAAAGGTCAGAAATCATGAAAGGCTGCTTAAACGAGATAGAACAAGAAATCGAAAATACAGCCTTTTGCAATATAAACAATTATTTTTCACACTGGGAAACAACGTATTGTCTTAAAGCAATCTTCTGTGGTAGTAAAGCAATAAAAACTAACTAAAAAAAGAGTATTTTATCGCTGGAAATTACACATATCATGCGCCTTGGATCAACAAACTCATTTCAAACCAGCTGCACATCACTAAATCTGGCCTTTTTTCCATTTCTACTGAAACCGGACAAAAAGCACAAAACCCACGCAAACTTGACTCAAATATAAGTAACCAAAGACAATTTCTTATTATATACGCGAACACTTTCTAAACTTACTTGGTCGTGAGACTGTTCAGATTTGTTAATTCCATCGTCATCTTCGTCGCTGTCGTCCTCGCCGGATGAATCTCCGAATCGATTGCGGAACTTCCCATCTTTAAAAAACAAATAAAAATCATAAGTGTTTCGAAAAAAAATTACACAGGACATTCCAGTAACCCTCTGGACTTTGAACAAAATATAGCTGAAACTCAGAGCATTTAAAACTACATTCTCATAAATTTTTTAAGAAAAGGTTATTAAAATTTTTACACTGGAAATCAATTAAATTAATTGAGGATTCAAAACAAGACGAATTTGAGTTTCTAAACTTTCATTCCTACTGATGGTTAATTCCTAACTTAAATCTACTGCATCAAAATAGTGTTACCTTTACCATAACCGTTATCATCGGAATTGTTGTAATTCGTTTTGGCTTTTGATAGCGTATCATAACAATTTAAACAAACTCGAAGAGGTTTCGACGATTGGTTCGGCAGGAGAAATCTTCTATTGGAACATGGACCGCATACTACGGAACCGCACTTGCGACAATGATGCTGAAACCAGAAAAAAAAACACGTTACACAAGCCAACACTCTGAAGAATAAATATATCAGTGCCTACTCTTCTAGTAAGGAACGTGAACTGAGTTTTCTTGCAGTGCATGCAAACATCGGCCTCCGTATCAGGTACCCAAACGGCTGCGTGAGTTTCACTCGCTTTCTTCCCGCTTTTCCTCAGCAAGTCACCTACACATTTGTTAATATGTGCAACCCATTCTTCTTTTTCCACTGGTGTGGCTGCATAGACTGCAAAGGACTTTGTTGCCGTCTGTATGACCCATCCGTTGCGATGCTCTGGAATAAAAAAATAAATCCGTGTTTTTTTGACACATTTTAAAATTTCACATCTCATCAGGTCTTAAATCTTAAGCCTAATGGTTCATAAATTAAATTATTTATTATTTGAAAAATTCATAAATTAACAAAAATGAAATCTTACGATCATTGTCATCCAGAGATTCAAGTTTAACTTCTTCTAAAGGAATAATGTGCTGCTTATTGTATTTTTTTTTACTAATAATTATGTTGCCATAGACTAATATGTCATTGAAAAGAAAAAACTGTCTTGGTTTTTCCTTTTTCCTACACATTTTTGTCAGTACTCCTTCTCCAACCAAGACTCTTCCAGGAACTGCCAATGGCTGAAAATGCATTAATAAACAAAATATTTCCATTGCTGCTCACTAAATCCCAAGTAGATAAAAAACTGGATTTTTTCTCTTACCTGCCCAGAGCTGCCAAAGCAATTTTCAACAACTGCAATTCTATGAGCATTTGCTTCACTATTTACTGGAAAAAAAAACAAACTCTTAACTGATGTTTTATGAACACAACTAAATCAAGGAAGTTTCAATAAATAAAAGACTGTCACAAAGTTTTAATATGGCTTTCTTTAAAAAACATAAAAAAAGAACAGTATAAATCCCATAAGGAACACTCAAACCAAAACTCCTGGATTCCATTTAGGGGTTAATAGACAGGTCATTTCACAATATTAGAAAGCTATTCTAAAAATTAGCACTGTTTTTATTATAATGTTACTTCATGATAACTTGTGCAAATCAATTAATTACACATTCCTGGTTAAAAAGGAGCAAAACCTAGCCTTAAGAGACAGTTTACATTGAATGATAGAAAAGGCTAAAGCAACAAAAACAATTATGTAATGAAACAGAAAACAAACAAAAAAAGTCACTCAAGTACAAGAATATGATATTCAATGCATTCAAACAAACAGGCTCTCAACAATTCAGAACTTTACTATTTGCTTCAGTCAACTCAGGTTACGTCACATTTTGAATCATAATTTTTTAGAGGAAAATTCAATTATACAATTTACGTATAATTATTCTCCTCAAGAAAAGAATTTTATTAATTATTGGAAGAAATTAGTTTCCAATTATGTGAATTAATACAATCTAAGTATGACAAATGTTCGGGATATTTGATAGTGCATGACGTCATAACCTTGCATGAAAAATTATGATTATTTATAAAAAGAAAATTTTCACAAAAAAAACTAATTCTATTATTTAACGTACCTAATCGGTCGACCATCTTAATTTATTATGACCAACGACCGCGGCGAAATTAAAACAATATTACCTTAACATATATAACAACAAAAAACACGACTTTCACACAACAGTGATGCCAACCTAAGAATAAAGAAAAAATAACCAATGCCGACGAACTCTAATCAAAGGAAGTCGATGGCTCTCGAAGTTTACGACGATAATTTTAGAGGGAAATTTGACTTTCATTTTTTACAAGACATGACACCAAGGTGGAAATATAACTTTGTGTTAAATTTTTTAATTTTATTTGAAAGAAAAACTGATAAACGAATTGACATTTGGGTCTTTTTAAAAACAAGATTTTACCAGAATGTGTGCTTTGCTAAGTTGCAAACTTTGTTGGACAATACTGTATGATAAATATGAAACTTTGGTGGTGAGTACTTAAAAAGTTGTGACACTTATCTATTTCAGCGACTGAGACGTTTTAAAATATATTAATAACGTTCAACTAGTTATCTATTACAAGCAAAATAACACTGACACAAAATCTATATTAAGACTGGGGCATAATTAATGTCAAAACAGATTTCAACTGTTTCAACAAACTGTTTCAAGGATCAAGCTGTTAAGTTATAAAAATTTCTCTTCAAGTGGGTAACTTTAAAAAGGCTTTAAAAGCACAACTACATTTTTTACAAAGTAATGCTGTCATGGAAATAGTCAAAAAGATTTTACTTGTATTGAATTTGTAAAGTATACAGAAAACTTTAATTCTTTGAAATACTTTGCACACATACTATTACTATTTAGTACAGCAAGTACAAAATACTACTTAGTAGTAAATTTACTATTTTCCAAACCACCCAAAAAACTTCTAATTTTGTGAAGTCATTATAATAATTTCTGAAAACTGACACTTATGTAAACTTTCACTTAAATAATTTATAAAAGTAAATTCAGCAACTACAAAAAATTTTTAAAAAATTATAATATATTTCTTTTAGCCTTTAGTTTGCTATAAAATCATAAACACAAGGGCTAAAGATAAACATAAATTTAAAATAAATTAAGCAATTTTATAATATTTTCAAAAATCAAGTTTTTATCCCATGATCTTTTGATTTATTAATTTTTTTGGTTCATTGGGTTTTCAGGAGACCTCATCCAATCCTTATTTAAAATTTGTTTTAACTGAGACAGTCTTAATGTTGGATTCTCTGCTTTTATCCTAGGTAAATTAGCTGCTTCAAAAGCTGCATAAGCAGCCTTCATCCTCTTTTCAGGATGTTTGTCACTTTCCTCTTCTTTAGTGCTCAAAATTGAAATAGCCTCAGTGATTGATCTAGCCTCATATCCATCCACTTGCAACCTGTTTATGTTTTCCTCTAATGGTTTATTTATGTGTGTGACTGGTTCTTTCTTTTTCCCCATGGCAGCTGCATTTCTTCTCTCTTGTTCTTCCAAAATCTGAGCTCTATTTATTTTTGCAGCTGGTTGTTTTGATTGTGATTTTAAAGTTAAATCTTCCTTTTCCAGCAAATCTTTTAATTCTGCTTTTTTCTGCAACTGTTCAAGTCTTTTTTTTTCTTGCTGTTCCTGTAAATTCAGAAATAATTTTACTTTAAAATTAAGAATTATTATACCTTAAAAGTCTTAATGAACCACTGACTCAAAAACCTGCACCAACCTTCCTCTGCAGTTTTTTCTGAACTAACTTATCATCGTCTTTCCAATATTCATCCTCTTTTTCCTTCTCACGCCTTCGTTGATCTGCTTCTTTCGCTGCATTTTTTCGTTCTCTGGAAGCCACAGCTTTACTGTTTTCACCCGAGAATTTCTTAGGCATAGTTAAAGAACAGAAAAATACCCTTATTTTAAACACAACAAAACCCGTCAGTAATATCCATGGCTTCGAACCATTTTTTAGGGTTTTTGTTTTACAATGAAGTATTGCCAACTTAAGAAAAACATCTGTCAGTCGTTTTAAAATTGGTTTCAAATTCTTATCGCGCATTTGTTCTTCCAGCCAATAGAATGGACTAAAAATTAATTCAAAAGGAGTGAACTTGACTTATAATTGTATCTTTGCAGAAGCCTACGCGGAAATGATAAGAAACTAGGATAATAATTACATTAAAACTCACCATAAGATATAAATAAAACTCCCGGAAAAGTTTTTTTAATATCGCAGGAAAAAGGCAGTAGTGACTTACGCATACCCGGTCCCTTGAGGGAGGAAATATTTTGCTTATTATGGAATCTTCAGAAGAAGATTTTTGACGCGTTTAAGAAATTAAAACAAAATTTGTGTTCCATGTAACACACTTAAATTCAAGAGTTAGGCTCAATGCAAGCATTGAATTAGAAAGTAATACTGAACAGAAGATAGATTATATATTATTTTTGCATTTTTCAAACATATTCAAATAAAAAAAATAATTTAAAAAAGTCATTATAATCACAATTAAGAAATGCAAATACGGTTACCTGATAAATCTCAACAGTTAACTCTTACTGGCAACTAATAGCCCCTTTTTTTTTAAGCTAAAAGAAATTCTTACCCTTTAAAGAAATAACTTATTTCCCAAAGAGAAAAGTCAATATACTTTACAAAAAATATTTAAAAATTAAGTAAAACTGAACACTTAATTTTTGCTTTTTGTACTTTTACTAAAGAATGATTAGATAATCACTATAACATTTTTGCACATTTTAGCATTTTTTGTTGAAAATGATTTGTTTTAATATTTATAAAATCAGGCACTGATCAATGCTGAAGTACAAATAAGGCAGAAAAATATATTTCTAATGACCACTTTATGGGAAAGATTTTTTAACTTAAAACATCAATGAATAAACTACAGACTTTTTATGTGTGTTGGTAACCAAGAATATGGAATTCATTTAAAATAATGAAATTTGTTCCATCAGTGGAACCTGGAAGCAATATATATTACAAATTGCTAAAAATTTAGAAGAAACATCTGGAATCTCTCACAGATTGTAGATATCAACCGATGGGATTCATCAGTAAACTGAGTGAAAGAATAAACAACTCTTTCAATACTGCAGATAAGTGTATAAGTGCATGAGGTCTGATTCAAAATTCATCATTACTGTTATTTCTTCTTCTGAATTATTTTTTCTTTTTTGTTTCTTTCTTTGCCTCCTCTGATTTTGTTTTCTGATCTTTTGACGAGCAATCCTCGTATCTGAAAAAAAAAAAAAACAGAAGGAAAAGCATTATCTAAGATATTTATAAAAACACTTATCATTTGAAGGGTTGATAAAGTTATAACAATACTTACTTCAACATTGCCTTCAAGTCTCCTTTTAAAAGGGCTAAAAGAATTGGGGTTCCTAAACAAGCTGGAACCAAATACAGTAAAGCTGGCTGAGCACGTTTAAAAATATGCATTACAAATATCGTTGCCATGAGGCCACATATGTAAGCAATAAAAGTGGCATAAAAATAAGTTTTTGAATTTCTGTTTAGGCTGTTGTCAAATCTTAAAAGAAGAGCAATGAATATTCCAGGAACAACAATATCACCAAGACCAAGCATAGCATAATTGGATGCAGACAAGCCTTTTTCTAGAATGTCTTGCGGGAAGACCACTGTAATAAAGGATTAGTGCTAATTTTTCATTTTCATCAAAAAAATAAATAAACACATTTAAGAAATTAAAACTTAAATATTTTAAAATGAAATTATATGAAAAACTTACACTTAATTGGAGCTTCAAAAGACTTAGCTACAGTAACCATAACATTTGTTCCGAATACCCAAAAAATATCATAAACAAAAAGGCCACAAAGTAAAATGCATCCTGTCACAACATTATTTAAGTGAAGTAATTCTACACCATTTGTTGCAAAGGCTACACCAAATATATTGTTGGCAATCCAATGCTGAAACACAGTGAAACAAAGTATCCTGCAGATTAACAAAAGATTTGAAGGGATTTTTTTTAATTTTGAAATACACTTAACATTTATCTTAGTACATTTAAATTCAGTCTCTTAAATGTTCAAGTCTCCAATATAATAAAAAAATTTATTTTTAATAATAAATTGCTCATTGTAGGTTATCAAATTCATGGCTGAACACATACACATGCACACATGCAGTGTTACAACCAAGTCCACAAATGTGTTTAGCTTTAAACAATAAATTAATAATTTTATTAAATAAATAAAGAATAATAAATATAAACTAACCTTTTTCAACAAATACCACCCACCAAAGATTGAACAGCATATCATGCAAACAATATCATGGGATGAAAAGTGACAATCCACTAGACTTTGTGTATTTTTTGAACTGCCTTTTGTAAACTGAAAGTGATATGGTATTTTAGGAATTGCAGATGGTAGTAATTTTGAAATGAATGGGCTGAAATTTATAAAACAAAATTATTCATTTTTTAATTACACCCAATGTTTAGGTTTTTATAATCCAATATATCTTACCTGACTAAATTAGAAAGAGCTGCCACCCCTAAACAAAAGAAATAAAATGTCAAAAGCAGATTTATATACTCCTTTGAAAAAATCTGAAACAAAAAAGAAATATTTTAGTGTTAAAGTTCACTTTTATACAGTTTGAAAAGATAAAGACACTTTTTTAATTGTGAATTTTAAATGCTGCTGAGAAAATTAAATACATATGCATTAAAATATGCTTATTCCTGAGATTAAATGTTAAAGACATGGATTACACTTTTGAGTGTTATTACAACATAAGCAGTGAGTGCTTATACTAATTTTTCTTACATACATACCTGGAAAATAATGTAAAGTCCAAAAAGAGTTGCACTAGCTATTAATGGAAACATAGCTGCATCTTTATTAGACATTTCTCTCTTTTTTGAATCTTGCTAAAAAAAAATATATAATTATTTATTAAACAAATGATAATTTCGAATACCAGAAAATTTTCGAACGCCGTCCTCCCTTGCAGATGAGGGTACTTAGACCACTGGTGGGAGTTTCGCCTGGGAAGTCGGGGGAACCACAAAACGAAATTCCGTTTTTTTCACCAGCTAACACTTCGGTGAAGTACTGTCAGTGGACAAGGCATCCACTACAGTACCTTACATGTTCAATCAGGCATTGTGCAGGCGAAGGAAAAGTTCGCAAAAACCCAGCGGAGAAACGGGTAAATGAAAAGGCAAGTCAAGTCAATAGATACAATATGATTTCCATAATATTTCTAAATTATAACCACCCTAAAAAACGGAATATTTAAAAACGTAATTAAAATTTCATTAAATGTCATAAAAATCCATATTTATGAAAACTTCAAGTTTAAAACTCTGACTCAAACATAATGTTTTGGGATTTATCAAGGAAACTTTATTCTTGGTGAGAAAAAATATTTTTTTCATATTTTACGGAATAAATATATTATTAAAAGTTTTGCAATTAAATTTTAAATAGTAAAGGATTGAAGGAACTAATCAAACTAATCCATTCTTGACTTTGACACATTAAACGTCTTTAAAGTAAAGTGTTAAAAATAAAATGTTTTCTTAAGTTTTTTAATATGGCTTTTCAAAACGATAAATCAATAATTTCAAAAAGTTAACATACCTCTAGGTTTTGTTTATTTATATGCTTAACAGACCTAAAAGAACCGTAAAATATTGGAAGCAAAGCCATAAGAACTAAACTTCCATATGCCATAGCCATTCCCTCTGGGCTTGCCGGTGTTTTTGTGGTGCCATTATTCACAACTTCACTTATGTTTTCCTTTATTATATCTCCCATTTTTTCTGTTAAAATATTTTTACGACCTACACATAAATTCACAGATAATATCAACGTGACAAACAGGCAATTTGGAACATACACATCAAAGCCAGACGACGGTGCCACGCAGTGCAGGCAACCGAATTGTCGCCACTTTGAAAAAAGTTATTCTAATGGCTGTAGCTTCTTAAAAGTTGACAATTTTATTTCATGAAGCAATTCAAAATTTTATAAGACGTTTCGTTGGAGTTTAATATTCATAGAGTTTAGGTATTTATTATATTTATCATAAATGTTTTTTTAATTTTTATATATTTTTAAAGGGTTTATATGATAGAAGAGTAGAGCATGCGAAGCATTTTTTTGTAAATGTTCATGAATTTAACCTCTTCTACTATGCTTTTGTAAAATACATTACTTTATTAAAACCGAAGTAGGCACTTTTATTGAAACAAGCAATTCCTGCTTAATGGGGATTTCCTTGACTACATGATGATCGCATCAGGCCAAACAAATACTTAGAAAAATATTCTTATAGTAAATACACTATGGTGAAGACATTAAAGTAAAATAAAATTATTTCTAATTTCGGTAAAATATTTCAATAAATCAATAAAAATGTTTGTTTTGGTATGATTTCTTAGCAAAAAATTCAAATCAAAATTATTTTATCAATTTTTTTCAGCATAGGAAATGTCAACTCATGCCTTAGCTTCTTTAACAGCCACCTATACAGATTCTGAACCAGAAGTTGAAGATGAAGGAACAAACTCACCACAGGAAAATGAAAAGGAACCACCAAAGAAATCTCCTGAGCCAGTAATTGAAAAGGATGGAGATTCCCAGTTATCAGACAGTGTAAACACTAATAACATACAACCTGCACCTGCACCTGCACCTGCACCTGTGCCAGCTCCTCCTCCACCTCCTCCAGAAGTTTCAAGCAAAGTCACAAAATTGGTTTCATATCATGATGACAATGTGATTTCTGATGATGAAGGAGACTACTTTTATCACAGAAGTGATATAGATTTATACAAAGACTCTGAAAATAATATAGAATTATTGGATGGTATAGATCTTCCTCCTGAACCATCAGGGAGGTGTTCCCCTCGTCTTATAGAGAAAGTAATAAAATTGCATGAAAAAATTGAAAGTGGTTTAGACATGAATAATACAATTCAAAGTAGAAAAGACTTTAGAAATCCTAGCATTTATGAAAAGTTAATTCAGTTTTGTGGAATAAATGAATTAGGTACAAATTATCCTGCAAGTACTTATGATCCTTTAAAATGGGGGAAAGAATCATTTTATGAAGAACTTGCACAGGTTCAGAAGATTGAAATGGAAAAACGGGAAAGAGAAAGAAAGGAAAGGACTAAAGTTGAATTTGTGTCTGGAACAAAAAAATCAAACTCAAGTGAAGAAGAAATGAAAAAAAGGAAGTCAAAATGGGATCAAGTTGGTGCTGCAGCAGCTGGCTCATTACCCTTAGGAATGATAAGACCAGCTGGATTGCTGCAACCTTCCCTGACAACAAGTGTTACAGGTACTAAAGGCACTGTTATATCAGCTTTTGGATCTCTCCCTAAAAAGCCTAGACTTTAGTGATTTATATACTTCTTCATTTTTTATATTATACATTTAAAGAACTCAAACTTTATTTAATTAATCTTAGTATAATAAATAATTTATTTTAATAAATGTGTTATAAATTAATTTTAAAACCTCTAACATGGAAAGAATTATTCCTTTGATTCTTAAAACCAAATTTATCTAACAAATAATCACTGAATGACCTGAAATTCAGAAATGATTTTTTTTTTAGGAAAGGAAATATGAAATTTACCTTCTAATCATTACTTATGAATCTTTCTTCTATATTTACTTCTTTGACGTTATATCAAAAATTCGGGTCACACAAGGGTACAAACAGTTTAAAATTATTATGTGAACAAATTATTAATATTATTATTATTATTACTCTCTGAAGCTAATTTTTATTACACAAAGTTATGACGGTTAGTCAACATTGAGACATCGATCAAAAACAAAGACTTTAAATAATTTTCATTATGAGACAAGAGACATAATTCTCAACATTCCTTGTGAGATCAGAAGTTTGTTAAATATGTCTTTCAGTCAGTGAAGAATTTCGTCAACATTGGAAAAGGCACACGATCCTAGTCCGGAGCGAGACATCAGATGAATGAGTTCTCGCGCATGCGCCAAGGCTACTTCTAGAGGCGGCCGACGCGGCAACTGACTGGATTCTGTAGTAGAAAATCATTTAAATTAAACCGATCCTAACTGTGAAACAAACAATGAGAAGTCGAGAAAAATATAAACTCGCCTAATATTGCAGAATTGAGTGCGGAACACACTGTTTCTCTTTGTACTGGTTCCAACTGCCAACCCACTGGGCTGTTCCAAGGATTGGAGTAAGCTAATAAACTGAAGGCATCCTGCAAAAGTCACAAATGAAACATTGACATAAATAATTAAAATGTAATCGCCCGGCATTTGTGTAATCAACATAGATGAACCGTGAAGAACCTAAATACCTGTAACATTTTTTTGTTAGTTTCATCTTTTCCTTGTTCTTGGCCGAGTCTTATACTCATATTGTAAAGCTCTCTACCGAATTCCAGCATTCGTTCGATTCCTGGCTTACTGCCGCCACAAACTTGTCTTTTACTTCCTGGACAATCCACATCTGCAGTTCATTAAATCAATATTAACGTGCGCTCCATCGATAAAAAAAGAAATTTTTTTTTTGAAAAAAGTTTGGTACCCATATCTTCGGACTCCTCCACCTCTTCCCACTCCGAATGATGACTTGAACCGTTCTGTATCCCGTTCTGTGTACCGGGTGATGTCACTTTGGCATTGTAATGACTCGCTTTCTCTGCGTTTTCCGCTTCCATCTCGATGTCATTTTCTTCGTAAACTGCAGTTCGAATCACAGTATCAACGGCAGGGCTTCCGTTCACGGAAAAATTATTTTGCTGATTTAATTCTTCCACCGAGGAGCGGCGAATTCTTGCCTTATTGCCGTTAAATGCTTTTGTCGACTGAATTACGGAGGTTTGTATGGGGCTGGCAGGCCGTGGGGGAGTGCTTGAAGAATGTGAAGGCGAAAACACTCCTTGTCCACGTGATAGTCGACTCGGGCAGACCTGGAAAATTAGTTTCACAAATTTTTAATTACTCCCATGCATTGTGTAAAATGCACTCCTGGTTTTTTTTCTTACTTCTGAATCTGTGCCATTAATCATTTCTACAAACTGACGGCATTTTAACTGAAACAACAGATTCTGATTGCATTCTAGGAGACCTGGATAGAGACGAAACGTAGTTTCAATGGCTTCACCCATTCTACCAGCTAGAACTAATTTAAGAATTCCTAAAACAAAACAAAAATTTTACCTGTTATACTTTCATTAACACTGTGTAAAAAAAATTCAAAATTAAAGAGAAACTATAGAACTAAAACTTCCGGCAAAGTGCGCACATATATGGCTCACTAACCGTCATAATTTTTTATTAAAATTGGTGAGTGAAGAATGTACTCACGTTGCCGACTTTTTATAGAAGCTAATTCTTCATGAAAGACCTGCCCTGTACTGTGAGCAAACGCTTCGGCTGTGGCGCAATAACCGTGATGCACTAAGTAAGTAGATATCATCCTAAAACCAAGTCATAATTTAATCTTTGTTAAAGACAAAGTCCGAAAAAGCATTTTAAGTTCCTTTTTTACAATTATTTTCAGCAAAAGCATTTAACTTTTGACCTTGACAAAGAAAAAAAGAAAATCTCGAAAGCAAGAGAACAATTACTTGTGTAATACGGCTTGCCACTCCCCTTGAATTTCGGGCACGGGGAAATCTTGGATTGTAAGCCTAGTCCTAGCACGAAGCTCTCGCATCATATCCTCAATATCAAACATAAAAGGTTCTTGACCAAAATTGGCATCTACCACTTCTCCAGGTGTTTGAAGTCCTACTGTAGGATACAGATTTGGCTAAAAAGATTCAAAAAATTATTAATTCATTCTTAAACGAACAATATTCAACTTAAATAAGTTTTTGCTTGTGACCTTTCTTTGAATAAAATTATATTCAAAATCAACGTGCCAATATATAAATACACAGGCCTAAACTTGTAACTTAAAAACTAAAAACATGACAAAGTTTTTTTACAGAATCAGAAGATATTAAAAAAAAAAAGGTAAAATATGTAAATTTATTTTTTGTTATAAAAGATTACCTAACTCTCTTTCAATATTCCACAGTAACATTTTTTTTTAATTAATTAATTTTTTATCTTATTTTTTGTTAAATATCTTATTTATTTATTTTATTTGTATTCTTAAATTTTATATTTTTTTTGGCAGCCCAAGGTGAGCCAGAGGGCATTCCAGGGAATTAATTAATTAAAAAAAAAAAAAATCCACAGGAGCATGAATTAAAAAAAGCAAATTAAGTTATAAATTTTAAATAAATAATTTAACTTTCAAAACACTAATTACAGTTTTTTGACCCAGATGTTCATTCATACCTTAAACTAAGTAATAAAGCAATTTTGCAATTACTTCCTCTTTTTATTATTTTAAATATTTTTTCTCTTGAACCACTTCTCATATGTTAATAATTAAAAATTACTAATTCCCCCTCCCCCCCCCCAAAAAAAACACAAAATTCCAGTTTTCACCAGGCAAAGAGTCACATATCGAAAAAAATTTCAAACTTACTGGTAAATCTTTAAAAGCTACTCCTAAATTGTGACCATTTTTTGTGTAGAAGCAAGTATTATCAATTAAATTAACACCACATCCAATCACATCACCAGTTGTGAATGTTGGTCCATAGGGCTGGCCTGTACCGGATGAGCAGAACGAATGCCCATCATCTCCATGATAACCATATGAGTGCTTGTCCCAACCTGCATGTCATTAACTGTTTTAATAGCAATCACATAACAATTTAGAGTATAAATTTTTAATGTAGATTGCCATCATCTTTTCATATATGGTGCAAACCACCTAATATGATCACATCAGTGTTTCTGATAAAAATAACCTACTGATAAAATTATCCATGATTCTAATAAGTGGCATGCACATTTTCTTCAATACTACTTTAAACTACATTTTTATTTAAAAATAAATTACAATCTACTTTTTTTTTTATAAATAGAAAAGTGTTTGTACAATATGATAATAAAAAGACAAAAAAAAACCTGGTAATCTGTTCATGTTCACTCCCTGAGCTGACAACCCAATTCCCATGTATCCATCTCTACCTTTACTGACAATTTTAACTTCAAAATAATACAGACCACAAGCTGGTGGTATGGGATGAGTGGCACGAACACTAGCAGCATCTTTGTGTGTTTTTCCATGCCCTGAAACAAAAATGAAGCTGCAAAAACAAATAACTGCACATTGTTGACAAGTTACATATAAAAAAAAATTTTTATCAAGGACAAACCATAATATAACACAATCCACTGTATTTCTATTTGCAATTACACCATTTGTATAATGCTTCACACTATGAAAATCAGAAATCAATAAATTTATAATAAAAAAATGTACAAATATCTTACAAATGAATTTAAATTTTAAAAATGAATTTGCAACACATTTTCATCCTCTTACCATTGCAGTGAAAGATTCAATAATTTTTAAAGGGCAATTGTATCATACAAATTAAAAAAAAATCTAGATTATAATATATAATAAATCAGGCTAATTATTATATATTATTTTAATTTTAAAAAGCTTCTTTAAAACTAACAACTTTTTTAACAGTTACAATATTAAAAAAATTTTTATTAGGATAATACATATTAAATATCTTCATGATGAAAAGAAATTCATAAATTTTAAGACAAAAGAGCTAAAATGTTCACTTTGAGCACGTAATACGCATAAAAAGTATAAAAATAACCCATTTACTTCAATTATGCATTATGAAAAAAGTAGGCTTTGGCATTGCAGATTTCAGGCTTCATCTTTGATCAGCTGATTTCTTTGTTTGAAAAACTGATCGCAAACAATGACTATCCAAAAATTTTTAGAAATTAAAATAGGTTTTACATATCATTTTTCTAGCTTAATGTAATGACTGGCAATAAATAACGAAGAAACTGAAAATTTATATAGACTACGTAGAAATTATCCTTGAGTGATATTCGGAGAGATCAATTTAGGCCCTACCTTTGTAATGAACTCTCAAATTATTTTGAGACAGTCCAATGAAGTTGTATTTATCTTTTGGACTCCATGAACGCGGCAAGGGCGTTTCCTCTTCATTCACCATAGGATATAAAATTTTCAAGCGATCTACAACTCCAGTATGAGTTGCATTATGAATGTCACTCGAATTACGGCCATTACTGATGGCGGCCATTTTTAACTATACCCCAGATGATGAGACGTCACTGTCAGGGCATCCAACGCAACAGCGCTAAAATCAAATGCAGACAATATTTTCCTTTCATAACTCGAGCCCCTTGAACTAGACGATTCTAGAAGAGTCGCTCTGGGCTGGGGTTGTCACCTTTTCAGTAAGCAGTGTATGTTCGATCGCGTAGCTGAGTAAAAATTACAAATGCATCGTAGCGGTGACGGAATTCTGGGCAGGGCTGGTCCGGGTGAAAATGTGATGTCGGTAGATTATTAAGTAAAAATTATAAAATTTTCATAATTATCGCGGTCGGATTGGTGTTTTAAAATTGATTTTAATCACGAGAATGAATAACAGCTAAAATTTGTTTTAGAAAGTGAATTATGAGAAAAACCTATTGTAAGCCTGTTGGTTTATAGATTATGCATTTAACAAATTGGCATTTTTGTGATATTCTCTGTGGTTTTTCTACTCAATTTGAGTTTTCCCCATAGTGCCGGCTGAGAATATTGGAAAAATTATAGACGCATTTAGTTTAGATATTCATTCCTTGTTTGCATTAAAAAATAATTCATAACGCCGAGCTACGGGTTCTCTTTTTCAATCTCCGGGATGGGGTGTGCAATGTCTGCAGAGGAGCGGGCTGCGTTGGCCCGGAGTAAACAGATCGAGAAAAACCTGAAGGAAGATGGAATACAAGCGGCAAAAGACATAAAGCTGTTACTTCTAGGTGAGTCAGTGAGCTTTTGCTTTTCTCATTGATTATCGGAAATTTATTTTGCTTTAACATATTTTATATTCTGCTGATGTTTTCGGGGCTTAATGAGTGCTTTTTTATTGAAGATTCTTCGAGAAAATGTAATTATGGTTACCTCTGCGCGGAATTTTTTGCGCTTATTACTCCATTACTCTAAATTAGGAGATGCTCAATTATTTCGGATTAAGATAATAAATTTTTTTCAAATTATTATTACACTTCGCAGAAGTAATTATAGTTTAATTTTTTTTTTCACAGTATGCGATTAAATGACTAATGACATATTGTGAAGTTTAATAAGGTGTTCGTTTAAAATTGTAGCAACACTAATTACTTTTGAGTCGATGCCTAACGCAGAATTTCAAATATGTAACGAAAAGCGTTAAAAATTTGATCCGACTCCTATTGCATTTTGGAATAAAATAAACACGCCAGTGTTAAAATAGAACTAAGTTATTTTTTCACTCACTGGAACTAATTTTACATTCCTTTGTGAAATAATTTTTTTTAGAAAACTGGCAACGGTTGCGGTAATCCAGATCAGAATTACTCTGAATTCTAAAGTCAGGAAAAATATCCCAATAAAAGTAAAAAGGGATTTACTATAATGCCGGCGCTTTTCAGTATTTTCATAACTGTTCTGCTTTTTCTTCATTTAACAAAAAAAAATATTATTGGTCTTGAATAATTTAATCTTAAAGTATTCTTACCATTGAATTTTTAATTTATGATTAAAGTTGTTTCTTTTTGTTCTCACCCCCAAAAAATCAGCTACAATCAGTTCATTCGGAGACTGTTCAATCAAATCATATGCTTCAGCTTTTGTTTTCATTTCTGATAATATAAATGAATAAATAAAAATTTTTAATTAATTGTTTCCCTTTTAAAACACCATTATTTGATTACTTAATTTTATTTGCAGTATTCTTAACTGCGATTAAATAATTTCAGTCACTTACATAACGAAAAGGGGTAGGAATTTAAATAAAAGGCAAAGTTTTTTATTTATATTTGAAACTTCCAAGGCAATTAAAAGTGGTAAGTTTTATGGTCTTCCACATAATATTGCACTTTGATCATAAATTAGAAAAGTTGAAGTGAAGTGTTTGACGGAATATATTTGCCTCTTAAAACAAGTTCAGGCGGTTGAATGAGAATCAGGGAAATATTTTTCAGAAAGTTTAAAAAACTGGTGAGGTTTAAAACAACCCATCACTTTTTGCATTGAAATACAATTATTAATTTTACTAATCCAATGCATTTCTCATTTTGTATGTTATACTCTAATTTTCCTTTAAAACAAAGCCATTAATTTGTTGGGTTCTCACAGTTTTATTCCTCGTGAAGAAATTAGCATCAAAGAGAAACTTTTAAACGCAGGCTAGAGTTTGGGATAGAAGATAGCAGGGCAGCAACAACAGCTTGAAATGTGAAACAATCCTTTTGTGTGGAATGGAATAATCATGAAAAGTAAGACGGGGGGGAAAGAAGGTCTCCTGTAGGAACACAAAGCATCAGGTTCGACTTTCACTGCGGCTTAGATGTGGGCTACAAGGTTTTGCACCGAATACATCGCCTTACATGACTCGACTCGGCGATATGTAAACATCGGAGAGTGAATTTTCTTGCTAAAAGAAAGAAGCGCCACGGCATTATAAAAAAATCTATTTTTAGGAGAATTTCCGTAATCAAGAGTGGAGATTCTCCTTAATCAAACAAAACAGATTTTCAATGCAGGGATTCTTAAGTAAAAAAAAAATTTCACATTCCCACTGCGAGATAAGGAGAAACGTAATATTACTCATTGTAACGAGTTTATTAGTCACAGGACTCTTATAATAAAATGTGCCATTATCATTGGGTTATTGTAAGTCGAACGTTTCAGTTTCTTATGATTTTAAGAAACTTAGATTTTCTGTTAAAATCAACTCGTAAGCGGTTATCTTAGAGAGAGGCCCGGCTCAGCTGAATTTAAATTAAAATTGGAATTCTATTGTTTTGGAAGCGATTATTGATGAAATAACTCCAACGTAATATTCAAACAAAAAATACTTCTATTGTTAATTATAAGTCTGAAGAATGTAAAATATTTTAATTTGATTTATAATTACTTTTATTACGGAACGCTTTAATGTGTTATTTAAAGAATAACAACAAAAAATTACGTATTAGTACACTCATTTATCAGCAATTTCCTGCATTATTCTAAACGATTCGAAAAGAAGATGTAATAATGTTGATTGGAAAAAAACAATCTACAAAAAAGAATGAAAAATTTTGTAGTGAAAAAGTGATATAAGTCAATGCAGCAGAGGATCTGACTTGAAATTTTGATGCCTACAATTAACAGCTTAGATAAAATTATATTTACGGACTGATTCAGCAAAAAACGGAATGAATCCAGAATCATATGAGACATGTAGTGGTTCATAAAAAATTGGAAAAGGAGATACATGGCGTTACAAAATGCTGCGGGACTAATTGAAGGTTTCTGGGTTAATTAAAATTTAAAAGGAAGAATAGTTACAGGATGGTCCTGTTATTATTGAAAGTTTTAAAACCCGCTTATGCGAATATTAAAATTAACATGGTTTTGCAAAAGCACAATTAATGTTTCACGTAATTAATGCGGTCACCTGCCAAAAAGTTTTATCTGATTCATAACTCCCTTTTTGGTCTAATGTGAAGTTTTTTTTTCGGTGAAGGCTTCATACAGGCAAAAAAGTTAGATGGGTTCACTATTATTTATGAGTTCGATATTAAATAATGTGATGAGGTGCAGAGAATTTTCGACCCGCCATTTTCATTCCATATTTTTCGGTGACGTTCGATTGAAAAAGGATAAGGCATTAATGGTTGATATCATACGAGTTGAAGTGAGGGATAACGTAAACAGTGCATAAGTGTCTTGTAATTTGATAACCGAAGTCATCTGTCACGGAGCTCCTTATACGACCTTAAGTAAAATATGTCTGTGTGTTTAGCTTCGACATTGGGGTTTTTAATGCTAAAGTATGTTCAAAATGAATAAATTTTGCCAAGTAGTTTTGGAACATTTTCCTACCGTCACGTAAAAAGTTTTTTGTGAAACTTTTTACTTCAGTCTTAAATTCACAAAAATCTCCAAAAGTTATTTGTGATTCCATTGTATGTATGGATTGCTCCCAGTGCTTATGAAAAAAATAAAAACAGGATTTACAGTAATTTTTTATTTGTAAAAATATAAAAAGGTATTCCCTCAGTGCACTCTGAACTGAGTGTCAGGTAAATTAGGACTGCATCTGAGCGAACTAACGGGTGGAAAAATGCAGAGAAAACATTGTTTTCAAACACCATCACATGTCATGCTCGCAAGAGAAGACAAGGGCGTGGTGGACTTTAGAAAATTGAGGAAAGCTTTTACTTACCATATGATAGATAAACTTGAACCAAGATCGATCGCCGGTTTGAAGGATGAGCTTTGTCAAAAATTTTTGTCCAGATGTAATTTATAACATTGAGGAATTCATTAAAAATAAATTTGTAACAATTTAAATTTATTTTGCGACGTTTTTCACAATTAATTAATTAGTCTTAATAATTTGCGTTTTTATTTTCAGGGGCCGGGGAGTCAGGGAAGAGCACCATAGTTAAGCAAATGAAGTAAGTATTTCCATCGGGAAAACGCCAACAATTTCTTTTAATATCGTCTTTTTTGGCCATATCTGAATACAAATTCTATACTGAAAATAAATACTGGCTTTATGTTATCCAGTTTTGTTGTAAAGTCTTTAGAAAGAGTGTGGGGAAGAGTAAATTGCAGACTTGGAGAACTCATTAACTGCAGTATAGATACAATAAATTTGAAAAAAAATGATTTCCAAACAAATAATAATTTTCGTTTAAAACTGCTTTTCTTTTCATTGCCTTCTGCCTTTAAAAACAATTATTGGAATTTCGATATTTATTTAATATAAAAGAGCTGGGAGGCATTGGAAATTTTTCTGGTTTTTCCAAACCAGAAAAAACCCCCCAAAAAAATTTCCAATGCTTACTACGGAAAAATTAACTTCGTAGCTTAAATTACAGCTGTGGAATTGAATTTTATGTAGTATTTAGGCAATTCTTCATTGAATTTTTGATAATCTTCTTATTTATGAATTCATTCTTTTCTGAAATTATATAATCTCCGTAAATTGTGTTAAATCAGTGTCGTCTTTCACATTATGTTTCGAGTTTTTCTTTACAAATATTCGTTTCTCAGGCAAATATAAACTGAATGTTTTTTTAAAAAAAAAAATTAAAGAAAATTAACAAAGTCATTAAGACAAAGAACCATTATCAAAAATTTTCTTGCTGAATAACTTTGATAATGAGTTATTACCTCAAGAGAGTTCAGCCCTCAGCATTCTGAATCAATAATCGATCAAACAACTTCTCTCTCTCTCTCTCTTTGCTTTCTGCAAAATTTGGAATTTCCAAACAATTTTTTTAAAATGGACGGGAAAAGGAATTAATATAAATTTGGGGTGCGATTTTTTCTCGCTGTGTATTCACTTTTATGGAGCCAAACTAATAAAGTTAGCATGGATTTTGCCATTAAGTGCCATTGGGTGCACTTTCACATGCATTTACACTTGGATCGATACTTGAAAAAGAAACTTTATGTAGTGGCGCACGAACTCGAACAATCTGAATAAAGCTTTTTAATTCGGGGAGCTTTACTTGAGAGTGATTAATTTACTGCAGGATTAAATCTTTAACCATCTCAACAGGTTTTAAGATCTATGCAAACGACGGGGGGAGTCAATTCCCACAAAATTCCATCATGCCAGCGGATGAACAATTTTTGTTGATTTTTAATATGTTTCAGCTATTCAAAATTTTTATATGAAATTAAATATGAAAAAAAAACCTGTCAGGATTCCTGTGTTAGATCATAGTATTTATGAGTGATTCAAAATCATAGAATGCAATCGTTTGGGAAGCAGATCCATAGATAAAAAAGTGAAACCGAGGAGCCAGAGCCATAAGGAAGCAGGGTGACAAATGATTAGGCGAGACAGTAGGAGTAACGGAAACTTGCAAGGACTTAGAAACAGGGATTCATAAATATATGAAACACAAAAATAAAACATAATGAAGAACCCTATCATTCTTATTCATCCATTGACTGGGCATAATAATGATTGCAATTCTTTTAAAAGAGGTGTTGTTAACTTTCGGACAATTTAAAGATAGAGTAATTCGAAGGTTTAATTTGGTTGTAGAATTTATTGGGGAAAAAGATACGTAAAATTTCTAAAGTGTGGCTGTCCATTCGAAAACACAAATCAATTTCGATACTTAAGCACCAATAATTTATTTCTTGTAAGAGATAATGATAATCTTAAAAACATTGTTCCGCTGTCATTCGCTGTCAGAAAGAAATCTGAAGATAAATTTTCCAGGGAAAAAATATATATATTTTTTTTTTCGTTGCCTTCTCACTTTTCCCTTCAGGTGATCATAATTAAAGGAAACCTGAAATTTGTTTTCAAAGGTTGTCATTTGTTGAAGAGAAGAGAATGCTTCAATTGGATATATTTTCAGCCCTTTCGAAGCGAAATAAGTAAAAACTGCAAAACAAAGGTAGAAGTTATTTCTTAAATGAAAATAAACTTTAATTGAATCGACAATACGTCTATTCAAAATTATTTTGGTAGCAAAAACCTTTTATTAATGGCCGATTTTGCGCATCAACTTCTGCCAGGGCTCTAAAACAATTTAGAATTGCCTACGCTTTCAAAAGATTGATTTTTTAAAATTTCTTAGCAACCTTATTTTGACTCGGTTGTAATTCGTATGGCACGCTATAAAATTTTCTTTCCTTAAAGAGTTTAATTTTTTCTTTTTGTTTTTTTTTTTTCAGAATTATCCATGAAAGTGGGTTTACGTCAGAAGACTTCAAGCAGTATAGACCTGTAGTTTACAGCAATACCATACAATCTTTGGTTGCCATTCTTCGTGCCATGCCAAATCTTGGAATCACCTTCGGGAACAATGAAAGAGAGGTAACAGGATTCAAATAAATGACATTGACTTCTCAAAAAAAAAAAATTCAAAGAAATTATAAACGACAGACTTGGGCGTTTGTTTTAATGCATTCAAGTAAAGCTCAAAAACCTGTTAGAAATCGTCGATGCAACCGAAAAATGTCTAGGGTTGAAACATAAACACATGTTGAAACGTTAATGTTAGTCGAGAGTGTAGTCGTTGCACATGTCCAAAAATTAACCCTTTCCATTTACGGGTTTGGTTTTTTTTTCTAACATCTCACGCCGAAGTTATTCGTTTACGGTACCTTTCAATTAGATTCATGTGGAGGGAATTTTCGCTCTGATAAAAGCCCAAGTAACTCCCCTGCCTTTCTGTGCCGGAGTACCCTTCGCTTAATAAATCCTGAGCATATCAATTTGGTGCAATTATGTAATTAATGCCCTTCATTGGAATGGCCCGGCGTCGAGCTTTTGCAATACTCGCAGCGAATGACCTATGTCATTGGAACCGTTTTTTGATTTTTTTTAAATTACAACAAATCCTCACTCCACCTGACACGATTCATTTCTTTTAATATTTCTACAGTTCAGTGAAAATTTTAATATTGAAATGCCCTTATTGATTCGTAGCAGTATGACTCTGCACTTTGTGAAGTTTCTTTTGGTGCTTATAAGGCAACGCTAAAAGGCTCATTCGTCAATATCTTTTTTAAGGGTTTGAAGGCATGCAAGAAATTTTCTCGGAAAATAGCTGTCTATTTTTTTTAGCAATTAATTTTTGGAAGATATTGCAGAGGACTTAAAAAATCACAGACAAATTCAAACATATGGAGCGTTGATAAATTTCACAGACAATTAAAAGCTTCAATAGTTGGAATGGTTTGATTTAAAGAATAATGTATTTTTTTTTTTTTTAATTTCTGAAGGCGGATTAATCGGCCTACTGATCTTTTCTGTGTTCGTTTAAATTCTTTGAATCGCTCATGCATTTACTACGACAGGAGTGCGCTATCGTAAAATTTTTTCAATAAGTGGTTTCTCGTTTCCTCTTTCAGACGGATGCCAAAATGGTGTTTGATGTGATCCAAAGAATGGAAGACACAGAACCCTTTTCCGAAGAATTGTTGGCCGCCATGAAAAGGCTATGGGCAGACATCGGAGTCCAGGAATGTTTTGGAAGATCTAACGAGTACCAATTAAATGATTCAGCGAAATAGTAAGTTTATTCGAGGTCTAAAATCCATCGGGTGCGAATTGTCTTAAGGAGACGTCTTTGCCCGTCATCAGTTTCCAGATTTATGTTCCGTATTACACCGTATTACACATTTCTGTTGCGTTATCTTTTGGTTTTTTTTTAGTATTTTTTATTTTTGTAATCACTTTACTTTCGCATTAAAAAATGCAGGAAGAACAAATATTGAAGCGGGCGTTATCAAAAGTAAACGAAATCGATTATAGCGAAAGAGAAAAAACAAGCGGGGTAAAAAAATGGCTCGAGGAGAGAACGGAGTGAATTTCTGTGATGAAGATCGCAGACCAGGTCCCCATTAGTTGACGGGGTGAGTCGATCTCGATTTCGGAGTTGTCGAGATCCTAAGGGGAACAGAATGCACGTGTGACGTCATTCGGTTGCTTCGTCTGACCACGTGATCAGGGCGTGGCGATGACGTCACGGAGCGTGTAGGTCGATAGTCTTCGAAAGCGCTTCTTGCTTTTTCCTTCCCTTTTCTTGTGTCCCCCTTTTTATGCTTTCTTCTCTTCGCTTTAATTTGTTTAACAACAAAAACAAATTTCAACTTTGCCGATATGAATTTTTTTTTTATTTTCCCCTTTTTGAGCCGATACTCGGGAGACTTTGAAAATTTCTCAAAAATCCGTACACATCTCCAATATTGCCTTTGCGGTGTGTTTTCGGGAAAACGTAACTCAATGAGTTTTCCCCGGCTTTTTGTTTTGTTATCAAAGACAATACGGGTTTTTCGGATTTCAAACGAATTAAGTCATGAATTGATATTTGTCTTTACGGGTTTTTCACCCAACTTCAGATAATTCTTAAAATTATTTTCGTCAGTGCCCAAAGGTGAGGTGAACCAATTTGAACTCAGAATTTGCCCAATTCTTTCGTGGTTCTTTTTTCATTTCATCATTTACTTATTTTTTTTTGTTTCACTTTCATCAGACACTCCCCATTTTCTCAAAATTTTTTCATTTCTATTTCAATTCTTTCATATGTCATTCTTCTCTTCCTCACTGACGCTTTTTCCATCCCTAAAATCTCTGCACATATTTTTAGCCATTCCTTTCCATATAAAACCCTTTTTCCTCCCCCTTTTCCTACTTAGTCTTCTTCCGTTCCACCCATTTGACCAGCCAGGGTAAACTAGCATTGCTTTCTCATTTTGTTTCAGATATTTTTCATTTTCTTTTAGCTCCTCAGTCCATTCACTCTTTAATTTTTCTTTTATTTTTTACTATTGCTATTAATTCTGGGTCTTTTAAACCCGAAATTTCAAATTTTTTAGACCCTTTTTCTTATCCCTTGTGTTTATTTTAATCAGCACAAATTATACCCATAGCTGTATTATTGTCAAAATAGTTTATCTACAACCCACTACTTCTTGCTCCTCAGGTCCTTTCTGTGCATTCCTCTTTCCAACCAGTTAAACTCAAAAGATCATTTTCTTCATGCATTCCCTGATTTTGATGATGAAACCATAAAAAGACATATAATTGTCCTGGATATAATTTAGGGGCCATTTATGCAGTTATAGGTTATTGGTTTTAATATTTGTGCCTACCAATATCTCCAATCACTTTTGAGCGATAGCCTTTCTCTAAATTCTCACTAAAAAATTTTTACGTCTAAAAAAGTTTTTGAGTAAATGTCGCATTCGCCCTTTTTTTGACCCTTTACTGCACAAAAATGTTTCAAAGAGCCTTTGTGGATTGAAAGCGGAATTTCTGTGAATTAAATTGGAAGGGTCATATAAAACATGTTAAAAGGTAGTTTTTCATAAAAAGGGTTCCATACAAATGTTGATTATCTTCGTTTGTACAGTTCGCACAAAATTTTGCTGCAGTATCAGCCGGGCTTTTGATAAAAATTAAAATGCACGAGAAACGATTCAAATTTTTTGAATAAAAAGAAAATAATAAATTTTGACTTTCAAAAGCTTACTTGTATGGATACACTATTTGCTATTTGCAATTTTTTGGAGCACTTTATTGTCTACATTAAATTGGGGAATCATTTCTTCGCCTAATTTTGAAGTTCTTAAATTTTGTATTACACCAACCGAAATTTTTATCTTTCGATAACTTGCTCGTGTTTGTTAAAATGTAATAGGATACGAAGCATATCCGTGAATTAATAAAGGTGTCAGGTATTAAAAAAGAATTTTTCATTTGAGCAGCTCATACTCACAGGTCGCCCACTGATCGCGTACATTATCAGAAATTTATTGCTTTAAACAAAAAAAGAATCCAATTTTCTCAGACCTCCGAAATAAATGCTCTTTAATACGTACGTTTTATACATTTTATTTGTTTATAAATCTATTTATTTAGTAAGGAGTGGGAGAAAGATGCAAGGCCTTGTATCAATTTCCAAACGGAAAGCAAAAAAAATCCTGTTATATTTTGATGTTTTTGATTTTATTTTTTGTTCCCTTCGTTTCACTAATTGTTGAATATTGCGGCTGCAGTCTTTCCTCCTTTGAAACGAACATTTTGCAAATATAAATTCTCGCCCATTCCCAAGGCAGTGCTTTTTCTGGCAGAACTTTACAAGTAATTACCAAAATATATTTACATGGTTGTTATGTGTTTTTTTTTTTCAGTTTCTTAGATGACTTAGATCGATTAGGAGCTAAAGATTATCAGCCCACAGAACAGGATATTCTGAGGACCAGAGTAAAAACCACCGGCATCGTAGAAGTTCATTTTTCATTCAAAAATTTAAATTTCAAGTAAGTTTTGTGTTTTTGTCAGTTGAAAGAAATACGCTGAAAAGCCAGCGAATTTGTTCTATGAGTTAATGAATTAAGTCATTAGTAATGTCTTCGAATCTTTTTTGGGGGATCAGAAAGCCGGCCAGAAATTTATTAACTTGCTTATTTGATTTTAATAAACGTTTAAAATGTAATTTAATTAATAAATGTAGTCCATTTTCGGGTAGAAAAAATTTCTGTATAAAATGTAGAAAACTTTGATTTGTTCTTTTCCGAACAATCAGTCCATTATTATTGGTAAAATTTGAATCCCGCCCTGTAGCTGTGATCAGTTATGCGATTAAACAGGTAACTTCAGGTTTAAAAGGTGTTTGGGCAACGAAGGTTGCAAACTGTTTTCGGTGAACAGAAGTCTTGTAGCCGGTTACTATTTTGCAGGCCCCGTTTACCGCTGCCAAAAGAAGACACTTTTCGACATAGCCCTAGCTGAATCACGACCATTTGCATAGTAAATTTCTATTTGCCTGGTTGTAAATATCGGTATCAGTGTTTATGGGCGTCAACTTTAGAAGCCAAGGAATTACTGTCCAACCTTGAAAATCCCTGTTGTTTGCATATAAATAAAATTCGGAGCAATGGCTGAAACTTAATTTTTTCTTAAAATCTGAGAGGTATTTTATTTTACAGAGATTTAATCGCTGTTGAATTTGAGTTTGGAATTAATCTTAATGGTGTGCCCTTAATATTTGGTTCGGTTTTTGCCAAATCAGTATCAGTTACTGAGAGAAATTAATACGGGCAAAAAAATAAATTATTCATTCACCCCCTTTTTGGTTCATTTCGAAATCCAGTATAATTTTGCGCTTTAAGTCGCCACTCAAAGGTTGATTGGGATTCCGAGTTATCCTATTGCTGAATAAGAAAAATCACTTTGACTTGAAGAGGCAAAGTTTCAGAACGGATTCGTAATCGAAGGCAAAATGAACGACCTCATGCGTAAATATCGAGAGGTTGGTTTCCCCGAACATTACTGACCTCAAAAAGCATGGATCCTTATAAGGGGTGCGATTGTGTTACTCACGAATCCCATCTTTTATAATTGAACGGTTAATTCAAATCTTCGATTCTTTAGAATAATCACTTCCAATGCTAATTTTAAGATTGCGTGGAACACAAAAAGAAAATGTATGCATTCTTCCGTTAAATATGACTGGCATTTGATAATTACGCCAAGCTCTGTCTTTCCATTGAGGTCTTTTGAAAAATTATTAAAATTAAAATTGATGTTATTTCAGATTATTTGATGTAGGAGGTCAAAGATCAGAGAGAAAGAAATGGATTCACTGTTTCGAAGATGTCACAGCTATTATATTTTGCGTAGCAATGTCTGAATATGATCAAGTACTACATGAGGACGAAACAACTGTAAGTTTTCAAAAGCGTACAAATGAAAAGTCGAAGATTAATCAGAAATTATTCCGAAGTCACTCAGTATGTCATTTCGAAAGCCGTAAATTAGTTTCTAGATCCATTCAGCCGACTTCCTCGGGAACGGAATCAGGTCGACTTAACAAAAATGTTGTTTCGGATCAGACTCCCTTTTACAATGAAGCTGTTTTTTTTTATTTCGGCTGATTTTCGTTTAGAAAATTTCCCTGTCTCCAAGAGAGTTAGTGGGAACTTAGTGAACTCACTTTTTGTAGTTTTTAAATAAAAATAAGATTTAACAGAAAGCGATTAATTAGGTTTCGGAATAAATGTATGGCGATGCGATGAATTGAATATCGATTTCGGGATGAGCTTCCAGCTTGTAGTGAAGCCCTGTTGGTAACCATAGAAACGTCCCTATGGCTCCCACATCTTGCTTTTCTCATCTTCTTCCTTATACTATATTAAATTTAGAACAGACCAAAAATACTTTTTTTCGTTCGTTTTCTCTTGTGCAGGTTTGGAAAAACTTGCAAAATGTTGTCCACGATCAATTTTGAGAATGGAAAAAAAGAAAAACATTCGCGAAGGGAAAGCGAACTTCCACCCCAAATCTCCCTTCCGTTTTTCCCGGTTTCCTTTTTCATCAGACCAACTTTTCGTACGCAATGCGAGCTCAATAATTTATTATTTGTATATATGAATGGATTTTGTGTGTGCGTGTGTGTGGTGTCACATGGACTGTGTGACACGCCTGAGCGTTTGTAATGGTATATAATTCTAATTTTTTACCTTTTGAATATATACATTATTTAATGTGGCTTTTATGATTTTTTTTTTTTTCAGAATCGAATGCAGGAGAGCTTGAAGTTGTTCGATTCTATTTGTAACAACAAATGGTTCACAGACACGTCTATTATTCTCTTTCTTAATAAAAAGGATTTATTCGAAGAAAAGATTAAAAAATCGCCTCTTACAATATGTTTTCCAGAATATTCAGGTATGCATTTGGACGTCTTAAAAGCAAAATATGATATCATTAGAAAGGCAATTATATGCTGTACTGTCGGGTAAAGAGATGAGATAGTTATTGTTGTTTTTCGTGAAGATTAGTTTTTTTATGTGCTATGATTAAGGTGTTTGAGTTTGGAAATTTGGTGAAATAGCAGTTTCCCAACTGAAGTCTTCCCCGTCGAGAAAAAGAGCAACGTGAATTAAAGGAGTAATAAAAATGAGGAACTGAAAATTTTATTTACTTTCGCATTTCCGCTTCAAAATGTAATTTTTGTTTTTTAAGATGTTGGCAAATGTTCGTGGGAATTCAAAATTTGGTCGCAAAACATCTCTTCTTTCCCTCACTTTCTGTTGTTTCTGTAACTGCCATCAAAAGAGATTTATAACAGTCGAAATTGTTGGCATTGTTTGAAAGACTCACTTTAACTTTGGTAAAGAAAGGGAAAAAATTAAGAAAAAACTCTATTCTTTTCTATTTTTAAAATAATCGGAGTCAGATGAGTATTTGCAAACATGTTTTCCTTAAGTGGTGGCGATTTTATCGTCAAAGCCACTCCCAAACACATTTAGAAAGAACATTGTCCTTTGCGATTAATTAATCAATAAGGGAACATTTTTTTAACAGTTAAATTTACAAATTATGTATCAAAAGAAATATATTTTAGTTATAATGTTACATTTAATTCTTCAAAAACTATTCATTCAATTACACTTCATCAGTTAAAAACTAATAAGTATAGAATTTTTCAGTAAGACTAATTTCATTAAGTAACTTCATCTTAGTAAATCTCTGCCTAAAAGAATATCCGTTTTCATGTCAGTCTCGACGCTAATTATTATTTTCCTCCGGAAAATTCAAAAGCCTTTCCATTGAGTTTTTTCTTAAAACTATTATATTCTCACCGACAAGTCTTATTAAGTTTGGGAGAAAGAGAAAGGGAATACGAAAAATGTTTTTTTATTCTCTTTTCGCGGCTGTTTTTCTTCTGCATTTAATAACCCAGTCATTTGCGTCAAACTTTCCTGCTTTAGTAGGAAATATATTAATCCTAATCTTCCCCGACTCTGCCTTTCCTCTTTAAATTGTTCAACTGTTTTCCTTCTCATTTATGTTATTTTTTTGTTTTTTCCCCACTTTTTATTACAATTTCTTGTACCCATGAAAATAAAGTTTGCTTTTTTAGGACTGATCAAAAGGCTTTTCGAAAACTGTGAAACCGACAGCAGTCTATTATACGAAACTCAATCCATATTAACATTTCTGGAATTTGCCAAAGACAGTAGTTAAAATTAGGGGAATAAATAAAAGGAAAAGCCAGGATTTAGTTCTTAATGCAAAAGATACTGTCCGTTCGGTTATTATTTTCGCACCATAATGTGAAAGTGAATGTATTTCAGGTGCTCAAGAGTATGGAGAAGCAGCTGCTTATATTCAGGCACAGTTTGAAGCAAAAAATAAATCAACTACTAAGGAAATTTACTGCCATATGACTTGCGCAACGGATACAACCAACATTCAATTCGTCTTCGACGCAGTCACAGACGTAATCATCGCTAACAACCTAAGGGGTTGCGGTCTTTATTGAATCTTCGTTCATGGAAAATTTTTGGACCATTTTAATGATTTTTTTAACTTCTTTTTTCATTAATGTAAAATATTTATTTTATAAAAGTGTAGAACTTAAAACAAAACAAAACAAAACAAAAAAAACACAAAAATTGATTTAAAATTATTTTGCAAGAACTAATAGGGCCTATGCCGCTCTTTTTTGAAACATTTCGATTTACCATTTTTTCCTTTGAATCCACGATTTGGGCTGTTAGAAGATAAAATTAGCTAATGAAGTACCAAGTTCTTTGTGTTTTTAATACAAAATCCTCTTTTAAACCAAAGAAAATGTAAATATTTGGACATGTAGACATCGGTCAAAATGTAATATTTATATCTAGTGCAGGTGTAGTTTTTATTTAATTTTTGATTTTTTTTTTCGTTTGTTTTTGCAAAATGATTAATTACAAATGTTCTTTGCTTTTCTTGCTTTTTATCATTTCATATTATACGCCATTAATTTTTTTTAATTGGACGTAATTTTGAAAAATTTTTGTTTTTTCTGAAGACGAAATTAAACCTGACTTAGAGAAACGTGATTAGCCAGTGAAGTCATGCTCAGTTGGTAGTTGCACCAGAGAAAGCACGAGAACGTTTATATTATTTTTTTTTTATCGGAAACGTTCGCGTAAAAAAAATATCAGAAGAGGACTATTTTTATAGAGTTTTTAATAATTTTACTTAATAATGAGGAAATTCGAATGAAAGCTACAATTCTGGCTCTATCACGTTTATTAGGTGTGGGTATTTGTTTTATAAATTGACCTGGAGTGTTTACTGATCGTTCTTTATTTATTGACTGTACCCTCTAATGATGGTTATTCCTGTGCGATGTAACAGAGAACGCAAAATTGCCCGTTGTATGTGCTTTTTAAAATCATAGTTAATTCATATTTAATTTTAAAAAATACTGAAAGAGGTGATTTAGAATTATCTTGAGAGTGTTGTAATCATGTGCTCTTAATTCATCATTCATCCCACCAAATGTCCTGTAGATTTTAATAATTTATTCAAACTGTCCTTCTTCCGATTATTCACTCATATTCATTCTATTTCCTTTTTATTGCTGATGACAGATGGATCTGTGTTTCTTACATTCACTGTATTTTAAGGAAAGATAGGAAAAAATAAAATGTAGTCAGGCTTTAAATTTTGGTAATTCCAAAAAAAAAGTAGGACAACAGATCATTGAAATCCAAAAATTTTAGAATGAGCAAAGGATTTTGTGTAATTTAAGATCACCAAATGGTTTCCTCATGATTTTATGGGAATTTAATCAAAAAGGGACAATCTCATTAGTATTTTACCTTTTAAAAAAAAACTTTAAAGTCGAGAAATTGAAATGAAGGATTCATTGTATTCATAAATGTCAAGACAGTATTGTTTTCGAGTATTTAATTTTGATAATTCCTTGCTCATTCTAAAACTCATTTCTATTAAAAGTGAAACTAATATTGATTTAAACTTAAGTGTTTACGTAATTCAATTTTTTCAGTGGTTTTATAATATTTTATTAATTATTTTAGGCGTTGAGTTTAAAGGAGAAATTATTTTATTGAAAACATTAGCCAGTTTAATTAAATTGAACGCACGGGAAAAATCTGCATTTAACGCATTCAATTCCGAGGAATGAGTTATGCATAAGTAGGCGCACTGTTAGAATGCGGGCTTTTCACGTTTACAAACATGGTATCACTTAGGCGAACCAGTACTCGAGATTCGGTTACCAGAGTATTGAAAATACTCTGATTCGTGAGGAATTTCGTTATCTCCAGAAAGGTAACTGTTGATAAGTACTGTTGAGCCTAAGAGTTTACGATATTTACGGCCACCGAATCCGAAGTTATTTATTGGGGACATTCTGTGAAGTTTTTTTTGAAAAGAATTCAATTTTTTAGTATTTTGTGTAAGAAAAAACTTCCAACAGTCGCACGATTCATATTGTCATGGTGTGTTTAATTTTAATTTTTTTTTTTGTAATTTATTTAAAGTATCAATGGTCTGACTTTGCTTACGTTTGTTACCCCAAGTTTTTAATTGGTTCCTAATAATGTTTAAGGAGAGGAGGGGAAGTTATGGAAGTTGAACAAAGAGCTGACTGATTGGCCATTACATTCGAATTCGCCACCGCAAATTCGTTAAAGATCCACTTTAACACTTCTGATGAAATTTAGTTCGGTTTCAAATACTGGTTAAGTATAATAATAAAAATAAGTTCCCATATGAATTCATACTGTTATTGCCATGACATTTTCAGCTTTTTAATCAGCCATTTAATTTGTATAAATTATAGCTTTAGCTCAAATAATTTAAAAAACTAGTCATTTTATGAGTATCAGAAATAGTTTTGGCACCTGGCTTTGCAAAACTTATATATTGTAATGCATTTGTTTACAGTATTATTTAAAAGAAAAAACTTTCAAAGTTATTTTTTTATCATTTAGTGTATTTATGTTCTATATTTATAAATTACGTTTTTTGAACTGCCAATTCGGGTTTATTTTGTAAAAATGGGTTGTACCGCACAATTTAAATCAAGTACAGCATTCAGAATAGGGAATAGTAGACAACCAGAAGCATTTTGTTTTAAAATTTAAGCTTCGGCACAAATAATTAGCTAAGATTGGTCACCTGTAAAAAGTGTTACCGTTTTGGATTTGTGAAGCTATTTTTTATTTTGTATATTATAAATCGATGAGGTTAATTGCAAATATCTTCGTGTAGCCATTAGAGTTAAGAGAAATTACTTACGCGGTGTGCGTTCTCGAATTTTATCTGCTTGAAGACACTCAAATCGTAATCCAAGGAAAAGATAATACTTGGTGATAATTATTACTTGATTTAGACCGACCTTATATATAAATGCTTCGGTTTTTTGCCATGAGCATTAAAACCGAGCTTCGAACAATAACAATAATGAGACATTATTTGTGAGAACCCTCAATAAGTCCAAAAAAAAGAACGCGTGTAAGTTTTGGCTGGAAAATTGGGAATTATTTTTTCCGCCAATCAAACGCACTGAATCCCCATTTCGATTTTGCCATTATAAAGCCTTATTTGCTGCTGTGTTCCTGACAAAATTTTCAATGGTGGTTATCAAATCGTTCGAATTTAATTTGATTGAGTTAGCCAATTGTATTTCTAGTCAAATTAAAATACCAATTTAAATAAGTATCCAAAGTGAAGGAAGAAATACCCATAATATCGATATCACCGACATTTATGGTCGCTGAAAATGTTCACCGTTTGAGGCTACGACAATAAATTATAGCCAATTGCGCTTGCGTGATCAAAGCGGTAACCTTTGAAGATTCTAATTTTTTTGTAGTGAACTCGTTTTCCTGACGGTTTTCTTTTATTTATTTTTCTTTTTAAATAAGGATTTAGACAAACAATTACTGTTTTTATGAATTTATTTTAATTGAAAAAATCAAATATTTTTCATTGTATTTTCAATTTAAATAAACGATGGATGTGAATTTGATTTAAATATTTGGTCCCTGTTTTATACTTACGGGTTAATTTATTTATGTTAGCTTGCCCAGTTATTTACAAAGCACAAATGATTTATATTTAAAGGCTGAATAGCAAATATATAAATAACTGGAAAGTGTTTCTTGTAAGTTTGAGGAAATCGTCTAAAAACGTCTCGTGTTTATTTGGAAATTAAGGGTTATACAATTTTAAAAGGCAGACTTTGATAACAATAAGGAGACGTGTTACCTTTGGTAATGACCTTTTATAAGGCAGTATGTATAAATGATGAATTATAATTAGTCATTATACAAAAACATAGGTTTAAATTAGGCAAATCGGCTTAAAATTAGCTTCTCTTCATGAACCATATTTGAGCTCATTAAAGTTTGAATAAAGAACTGACTTGTAAGGCTTAGGGTTTTAAGATCGAATAGCTGAGATTCACGATGTTGTTTGATGCTGTTTTCATTGCTTGGCGCTTGATTCATTCTTCGTTTTTCGGTTTGACAAGCAAGGATAGGAAAAGGCCATTTAAGCAGTGTGTGAATGCGAGACCGTTAGTTTCCTCAAACCTATTTTAACACGTAAAAGACCGCTGGTGCACCGATGGGTACTTTAATTGAAATAAATCTAGGGGTAAATAATGCCTACCTCAAACTATTATATACTATAAAAAGAATATTTTAAAATGGGCGTAATTAAGAGAAGAAAGAAAAACAATGGCGGTCTTTTATGTGTTAAGAGTTAGCTGACTTGGTTTTGTCGGACCTAAGCACAACCCACTGTTCGTTTTTTGGAATCTCTGTAATGTATGCACTGCCGTTGGAAAGTTTCCTGAAGAAAGGTTTTTTGCTTGAGGAAATATCGAAAATACTGTAAAATTGGCAATCCGTTTGTACAAAAAAAATACCACTCTTGGCATGTTCCGATGTTTTAGTACCCTTATATTAGGCCAAGCGTGTACATGTGTGAGTTCTGTCACGAACGTCTGATTTATTTTTACTGAATGTGTATTTTCTTGTGCAATTATTACTTTCATCCAAATCATTCCTCCCGATAAATTCAAACGGCAAAGGCTTAAAATCACTCGGCTTGAATTTGCTATGTTTGAAATTTACAAAACCATCGGATCCGCTTTGTTGTAATAAAAAAAAATACCACCGAAATAAATTAATCAGTTAATTAAAATTAGTAAAAAAAAAAAATACTAAAAAAATGTGCTCCGATGAAATTGTACAAGAACAATCTTTGTTATATGTCGATTTTTAATAATAAGAGTGCTGTAAAAAAGCGCTTATGTAAGAAAACTGTTAATAGGTTTATTAGACGTCTTGTATCAATTATTATTCCTTGCACCTTCTTAATCATTTTATCCTTTCCTTCTCATAGTCAGAAATTATTTACTTCTTTTCGATATTGAACATTGTAAATTTTTATTTTAATGTCTTACTTCAGAATTTGTAAAAAAAAGAAAAAAAACTGTTTTTGACGTGTAAAGGAGTTTAAGAGAAGTAATCCCTTGCCCCCTTTGGAATAAATCGGTCACTAAACTTTGAAAATTGTAATTTAGAATTAAAAAAAAATTTAATTTTATCTGTGACCCATTGGAAAAAAAAAAATAAAATAAAGTCAGTCGGTGACATTTAATAGATACCGTAATAGTTAACTTTGTAATTTACTGAATTATCTTCATTCCATATAAGAAAATTGAAAAAAAAAAGTTGATAAAGAAATTCTGAAAAGAGAATTTTTTTCTTGTTAAAATTTTTTAGCTTAGCTTTAAAAATATTGTATCCCAATCTTGGGAATATAAATATTTATAAATAATATATATATATAAATATATATATACGGATTATCATTTAAAATCATACATAATTATATTAAGAGTAAGAAAAAAAATTTTTGAACTTAAGTTTATAAGTGAAATCCAATTTCTGATTTTTTGCTTACTTGTCAGATTAATTTTTTTGCACGAAAGATCGCTTTTTTGGGTCCGAAGATATGTAAGTGTTGAAATTTTGTTGTTGAAAAGTTTTCCGTCATTTGAAAGCTGTATGATACGATATTTTTGAGAGACTAACTGGGAATTAGCTTAGGATTTTTTTACAACCCAAGATTTTAAATTTAAATACCAATCAATCCCTTTGGGATGGAAATCCATCTTCTGCTATTTGAGGTAGCATTAAATCAGAGATTTGAAAATTTAACGATCTTCAGGCATTTGCTATCTTCAGGATCAGAATTATAACGAGATATATATTCGATGCCAAGTCAGTGTTAACCCATGGGTTAAAATTTGAATAAGTCCTGCCTGTCTTCAGGAAGTTTAAAATATATTTAGCTTCTTCCACTTCCGCTGGGAGAGGTTTATTCAGTTTAAAAACACGTATGCCTTGATAAAGATGAGCTTTGTTTTGCTTGAGCAGGAATAAAACTATTTAAATTTCTAAATGAAAGGAAGAATCTGGATTGGACCTAAAGTCTAAAGCTCTGCTGTTCCTTTATAATTTTTTCCCCTCATATTAAATTCAGGTTTCATTCCAGCGAGGAGGTTTTAGAACAGTAACTGGAGGCTCAAATTAAGCTTCCAGATAATGTCTCGTCGTCGAAATAATTGCAGAGATGATATTTGTTTAATTAAACATAAAAGGAATCAAATCGGTACGTAAACGCGATGTTATTTATTTAAGAGATTCTAAAATTGGGTGTCTTTAGGCCAGTTATGATGAAAAAAAGTTTTTAATTTTATTTTGGGTCCTGAATGTAAGTGATTTTGATGAGAGAGAAATGAAAAACCCTAACGTGATGAAAGTCAGCAGTGCAATTTGGACATTTTCCTTATTCAGTTCCTCTTCAGAGATTGTTTCCCAAAATCCATTCGGTGTAAAAAAGAAAATCGAAGGAGCACATACCCAAAGACTACGAACTCAAAGAAAGCTTTAAAAAAATGCAGCAACAATTTTGTATTCTTTTATAAAAATTGAATGAACAAACAACAAACAACATCTGTGCTCTTTATTGAAATTAAAAACGACCAGCCTGCAGATAATGAACCAAAACACAGACCCCGAATTATACAATAATTATAATTTTTTTTTAAATGGTAGTTTCGGTTCCGATATATGTATCTGTGTGTTCGTGCATTATGAATAATTGGTACAATTAAAAGTAAATGTTTTATTCCTTTGAGTGAGGGAGTATTGTCTTGCATAAGCAATGGACATTGCATACAGCAGTTTTCTTCTTTATTAAAATATCGATTAAAAAAATGTTACATTTTTGTTATTCCGATTAAATGTAAATTTGTTTAATTATTTATAGACTAACAATATAATTAATAATGATAAATGGAAAAATAAGGCTATTTATTTGAAATAGTAACGGTAAAACGTATTCTTCCTGCGTCCATTGTTTATTCGAAGAATGCGAGGTTTCTGATGAAATGACTTCTTTTTTAATAAAAAAAAATAATTAAATTAAACGTATCACTCTTTTCGAATAAATTGCTGTTCCTCTTCTTTCGCTCCTTGTTCTCTTTTAATGTCTTTGATTCTGACGATCAGTTTGTGAAATTAATTAATAATTGTGTTCATATTCCAGTGGAAACCAGTGTAAAATAAATAGAGTTGTGTAAAAGTGTCTCAAAACTGAACTGAATATTATTTCCATTAATTTATTATTTTCAGTCAGGTACTTGTCGCTCTGCAATTCTCCCGGAATAAATAATTGAAAAATATTAATTTCCCTCATGCAAAAATAGGAAAGGCAAAGGAAAGTATATTTTTATTTTTTTGTGTGAACTCATCCAAATTTATTGTGCAGTATACAAATGGATTGGTGTAAAATGTACAAAAGCCGTAAATCCAAAAAAAAAGGTACTGCATATATTCAAATGATTTCAATTTATTTTTTGAATTTTCGCGCTACAGGAGATAGGGAACAAAGTCCAGTCGTTTTCATAAATATTATTCAGTGCTAATAAACTCAGAAACGGTTGTATTCATTCTTGCCAGGTTTTGCCTTAACTTCCAGAACGTTGGGGAAAGTGAGAGTAACATTAAAATAACGGTTATGTGAAAACAAAATTCCCCATCTTTAGTTTGTTTTTTGATTGACACATCAGTTGCTCAGATCTTGTAAAATTGTTTTAGTACGTTGCAATTGCTGGTAAAGACAGCCATAATTCGAATTAATGCAAAAGTGGAAGATAGTGGGCCTTGAAATCATAGAAATGTTTTGGATACCCGAATATTATGTCCGGGTCTTAAAAAATATATGCAACACTGTTTTGAGGATGTCCTCGTAAAGGGTTACATCATCGGCTTTCATCTTCGCGCCACAAGTTTTTGCTTTCATTCATTCCCATTATACACATTGGTTTTTATTTAACTGTATTTCTCATAAAAAAGCATTTTTGAAATATTTCAATTTGTTTTTGGTTTGGAAATCTGTGGTTTTTTTGACTTTTTGGAAGGCAATGATGTAGAAATAAATAAAATGAAAGGTGGGTTGGCCGTGATAATATAATCACGTCAATGAGTCATCTTAAAACTCTTCTAAGGACATTACTTTTAAGTTCTACTTAGCCCTATTTCTTTTTGTATGGAATTTATTGAATTGCCTCAAGTCATGAGAAGCCATTAAATTTGAGCTTAGGGACTAATTAAAAGCCACTAAACTTATCTGTCACATCAAGTTATGAACAGAAACAGATAAAATAGAGTAATATAAAAGTATTATTTTAGAAGAACAATTAGAAATTGAATTTTCTCTTAAAATATATCAGTAGATTTAAAAAAGAAATCAATCCAGGAAATGGTATGAGTAAAATTATTTATAAAATTTAAAATAATAATTTATTTAAAAAATTTATAAAAGTTTTGGTAAAAAATACTTTTTAGTATATTTCAGAGATCAGCAAACTTTCAAGAAATGAGTCCAACTTTATGGGTTTAAAAGAGCCTTATAAGATGGGCACTTCCCCGTACAGTTCAAGTTTTGAGTCTTTCCACTATTTGTTGAGTAGTGATTGAATAATTAACGGTACCTGTAAAATAATAATTTGAGGCAGTGCTCAGAACAAAGAAAAATGGTTTACTGATGGTTTGCTGACTTCTGCTTTTTATAAATTTTATGAAATTACTTCTACAGATGCGCTTATAAAATATAATACTTTCAATAAGTTTTAAGCAATACATTTTGTAAATGCAAAGTAAAAGGCAATCAAATTCACATTGAAGGCAGTTCAAAAATAAGAAAGATGTCATTATAAATATTGTACACTTATGGCTCTAAATATTTATAAATTATTGCTTCTATGCACACCTACATAAAATATAAAAATTTTTATATAAACAGTTACAAGTAAAATTTTATTAACTACAAAATATTGTACTACTGTTATGCATAAAATATTGAAATATTATTTAAAAGAAATCATAACTTGACTTTTTAAATTATTAGAATTACTTAACAAGGTAATATTTCTAGCAATAGTTCATTATTTGGCAGCCATTATTAACATGCTCAAGCACCTGTCCCTTCAAATGGCACACTTGGTCTTTCAGTTTAACTAGAAAAGCACTTAAATCGCTATTTTCCCCCTTTAACAGTTTGACTTTTTCTTCTAACTTTGCAATTCTCTCGAGTTTACGCCTCCTGCACTTTGAAGCGGCTACCCTGTTCCTCATTCTCTTCCTCTCCAATTTAATTATCTCCTGGTTTTCCATATCAATTGGTGAGAGATTTGGAGATTCTTGCATGTTAGGAACAGTCTGAGGTTCATCTTTTATAACAACACCGAGAGGGGGAAGAGTGTTATAACCTGTCGTGATTGATGTAAAGCCCCCTACATGCCTGGGATCCAAATCAGTGTAAGTTGCTATGGAATTATTGCTGCTGCTGTTTGAAATATCAATGCCTTGATTTCCCCCCTGACTGGAGTCACTGCAGCGCAACTCCTGGAGAGCATCTTGGAATCCTTGTGCATATCTCTCCTGTTCCTCGGTAACTGCTTTTGGAAATAATATTTGAGTTGTGTTTGGTGTTGGGGTTGCTTCAGTCAAGCTGTTTTGCTGCATTATTAAACTCTCCAATTCTGGAGTTTTCAAATGCAGTTTATGCAGATCTGGAGAAGAGAGAACAGGGGCGGCATTCTTGTGAGCTTCAACTTTAGATCTTCTTGTGTTGAAGTTGTGGGCAGGATGCAGATCCAAGGTTAAGTTTTTTTTTCTTGTGCTTACATCCAAATGTGGTTCCTTTTTTGTTTCCTGCATTGTGCACCTGAGTTTCACTTAATATTCTTCAAAAACAGGAGAAGGCACTGTACATATATATTTAAACCTGAAACAATATTATCAATATTATTATAAAATATTTTTTTCTTTAAACAAACGGCCTTGAATTTTTTTCTTGATTTTATATGTTGAATTTTAACTTATTGTGGTTAAATATTTATCTAAAACTTATTGTACAATAAACAAGCATTATAAAAATCTTAAAATTCAATTAATTTTTATGGCATAAGGAACATAATTTATAAACTGGATTAACTTAAGTCTATATTGAGGAAAACATTTATAAAACAATGGATTAATTTGAGTTCCTGGTATTAATAAGATCACAACATTAAATTTCGAATAATATATTTTTATGCAAAATTAAATTGCATAAAGCTGCGTGATTCCCATGTCCTCAACCATGTCTTGTCCTTAAGCTAAACATATAAAATAAGCTAACAAGGACATTGCATCAAAAATATGATTGCAAAACTTTAATAAAAATTAAAATACTCCATTAAATTTTTTCTGATATTATAGAAAATTAAAAAAGTAAAAGGTGATAACAACATTTAATGCTGACGGACCACAGAACTCAATCATAACAATGACAGACTTGAACCCTATCCTTATCAGTTATCTCTGTTTGAAACAAAAAAATTAATTCATGGTACGATCAGATAATTTTAAATGATGACAAATACCTACTGGTAGTATAAAAAATATAAATAGGTAGCAATAAGAGCACTGTTCGCCACTGAGACAAAAGAGTTCAACAGACACCCACAATACGCCACAATCGCAAATTGAAGACAAAATGAGTCATCCTTACTTTTATACCATAAGAACAAGTTGTTGGAATTTTCAATACGTAATATTCGAGGATTCTGATTGGCTCACGCGGGACGGAAGTCAAAGGAAATAATTCATTTTAATTATTAACATGGAAGACAATGAAATCAATTTTTGTTTTCCTGACTTTTACTACATTCAAATTTTTTTAAATAAAAATAATACAATATATTTTCGTATTCCTTCTTGATTTACTTTTTGAATATTTATCCATTTTTAAATAATTTAGATTTTGCACATGCGCTTGAGATTTATAAAATTTTCTGAAAAGGGTTCAAATTATTTTAATTTCCCCATAGCATTCACAATCTAGTATACGACACACGAAGGGGGAAATAATCTTTAAACTGAAGTAATTTTTGGAACTGCAATTTCTCAAAAAATCTTTAATCCTCAAGCTACATTCAAATTTAGTCTAATTTAGCCAAAGAATGAATACTTAAGAAAAATGAAAAATGGCTAGTTAAAAGGTAACTAGTACAAAATATTTCGTTAAAAGTGATAAAATCGGTAGGAAAATAAATTTTAAAAAAAATTAATAAATTTTTATTTTTAAATAAACGCAGCATGTCAATAAACTGTTCTATTCGCGTTCGCGTTAAAAAAGCGCTAAAGTAACTGTTCATAACAAAGTGTTATGAATGGTTCTGAGATTAAAATTCGCAGTGATAGATGAATTACTCTAATATTATTAAAAGCAATTCCAAGGTATATATCACTGTAGGCTTATATTTTAATGATAACAAGTTTAAAAATATCTTTCGAAAAACAATAATAATAAAAAAATAATGATAAGAACATTTGTGCGTTATTGTCCCCACACCATCTCCAAATTCGCAACAGCCTCTTATTTTAAAAGTATGTTTTGGTATCCGATAAAATTATCTAAACTTAAAAAATTGAAAGTCAGTTGTTACTGTAACGTATAAAACGTTTTCTTGAAAGGCTAAAACAAAATTCAAATTTGTAAAAGTCTTAAATTTGTATTTAGCAAAATTTTCACGTTTATTTGTTTATGTAATGGTCTTACTTAACATAATTTTAATTTTATTATTAGTTGGAACACTGCTAACGAAGGGAGCACGACAATTTCATACATTACCAGTATCAGTTCAGTTAAAAGATATGAAAATAAAAATTCTACCAGCCTTAAAAGACAATTATATGTACTTAATCATTGATGAAAGTACAAATGAGGCAGCTGCTGTGGATCCTGTTGAGCCATTCAAAATACTAAAAGCCGCAAAAGATGAGAACGTGGTTCTTACAACTGTTTTAACTACCCATCATCACTGGGATCATGCAGGTGGTAACAAGGAATTGCTCAAATTATGTCCTGAAGTAGAGGTGAGTTCTATATCATGTTTAAGTGTTTTTTTAACAAATCATCTGTATTAGTTTGTTAATCTGTTTGATATTGTGACAGATTGTTGGAGGAGATGACAGGATAGATGGGTTAACCAAAAAAGTCAAGCACAATGATATAATAAAAATTGGGGATTTTAGTGTACAATGCTTATCAACACCCTGTCACACAAAAGGCCACACTTGCTACTACATTCGTCAAGAAAATCAACCTTCAGTAGTTTTTACAGGTACTAGTTTAATTTTTATTTGTTTAACTCAAAAGAGCTTTATACAAATTGGGTATGCAATTAAGTGATTGAGAATTTCAAATAAAAAGGAAAATTCAAAATATGCAATCATTTATTTTACATCCCAATACAACACACTTTCAAAATATAAAATTTATGTTTATTTTTAGGTGATACACTATTTACTGCTGGCTGTGGAAGATTTTTTGAAGGCACTGCAACAGAAATGTACAGAGCTCTAATTGAAGTTCTTGGGGCCCTTCCAGATGATACTGTAAGTTTGAATAGGAAAAACAAAGCTTTTTTAAAGAATTTTTAATTGATTATTTTATGATATTTTCAGCAAGTTTACAGTGGTCATGAATATGGTGTAAATAATTTAAATTTTGCCAAACAAGTGGAACCACAAAATCCATATGTTAGAAAGAGGTTGGAATGGGCCCTGGCACAAAGGGAAATGAATCATCCAACTGTGCCTTCAACAATTGGTATGTAACTTTCTTAAAACCAAACACAATCATTATGATTTGATTCAGACATGGAGGTTTTTTATTTATAGGAGAAGAAAAAAAGACAAATCCTTTTATGAGAGTCTGTGAAAATGAAATTCAACAAGTACTGGGTAATAAAGACCCAGTTTTTGTCATGGGTGCTCTTCGTGAAAGGAAAGATGGATTTACAGGATAAATGTGCGGCAAATATTTTTGGTAATCTGAACTCAAATAGCATTTAGATTAAAAGAGTTTAAAGACACTGGGTCTGAAATTATTGTCCAAAGCAAAATATTGAAAAGTGTTTAAATTGGTTTTTTATTTTCTGTTGCCATTCCATTAAAGATTTATTAAATGTTTTTACAATTGTGATTTGTTAAGTTTCTCTATTGTTGCTCTCTACCTTTTCAGATAATAAATGGCTAGGGAATTTTGTAAAAACTGAAATGACTACTAAAATTTTATTATTTTAATTGTATTGAATAAAAACACATCCTTAATTGCTGACCTTAATAATTCAAAAATTTAACAAAATAATAACATTTTATTAATACTTAAAGCCCATATTCATTTTTCTCTTACAAATAATAATTTAAAACTGTAGACATTTAACCAGTATTCATGTTTTAATTTGTATAAATGTTTGAAAATACATCTTTGGTTATTACTGATTTCTGAAGTAGGAATGTTAATGAGCACTCTCTTTTTTATCTCTAAAGTAAATTCACAAATTTAACTCAAAAGTAGTGTTTTCAGTATTTTATGTCAATCAAGTGGAAAATGGCTTTAATGAATCCTGCAAACTTATCATTTTTGCTGGAAATATGTAAAAATACAAACTTGACAACCATCAGCACACTTTTAATTTGAAGCTCTGCATTAAAGACTTCCTAAAATTATAATTAGTAATAAAATTTGCTTATGGATACCAGATTAAAAGTTAAACAAAGTAATACATGGTTTATTACTTAAGTCAGTTCTGCAGGTTGGACAATTTTTATTAAACTCCACCATGTATCTTTCCAGACACTTTTTGCAAAATATATGCCCACACTGTGTGGCCACCACTTCTTGACCCTTTGATGTTTCAAAACAAATTGGACATTCCCAAGCCTTTGTTGACCTATCATTGTCAAGTTTTTCTGTGCTGATATTTAAGTCATATCCTACTGGCTTAGAATTACTTCCTCTTGTTTGCTCATTGAAATCAGTTCTTTCTTCTGCAGGGGTTTCTATTATTTCAACATCTGAGGAAACTCCTGGATTCTCATCTACTACAAATGGCTCACTCCAGTCACAATCAGTTAAATCTAAATCTACTAACTCCACACTTTTGTCTTTCAGGACAACATTATTGCTTGATGTTGAATTACTTAGAAGTTCTTCTTTACTTTTAGATGAAATTTTAGTAACTGTTCTATTTTTTCTTGTTCTGAGAGAAGACTTGCAGGATCTAAGAGGAGTTTTTTTATTTAATGTACAAGATTTTCTAGTCTTCTTTTTCTTCTGCTTAATGGAATTGGTAGATTTTACTTGGTCAGGTTCATTCTCTTCAGAACTGGATAAATAAATGTCAAAATTCTGCATATAAAATGACTTGTAGAGTAATTGTTCAACTTTTTGGTGTGGTAGTGAAGATGTGTTAACAGATGTCAATTTGGAACTGGATTCCCCATCAGAAAATCTATGAGGAATTGAAGTTATCTCAGAATTTAAAACTAAATCATCAAAATGAGGAGATTTTTTTTGATTTTTAGAATTCTCAGTTATTTCATCTATGGTTTTATCAAGCCACTCTGAGAACTTTGTTGATGGTTCTGCTTTTGAATTGGATTTTCCCACAGATTCTTTGTCTGACTTTGAAACCAATGACTTTTTCTCATCACATTTGTCATCAGCTAAATTTTGACCATTTTCTGATTTTGATTTACCTAACAACATTTCTAATTCTGATCTTAGGATTTTAATTCTTTCATCTAATCCATTACCATCTTTTATATCTTTTGAATCTTTTAAAAAAATCAATGAATCCACTTCTTCTGATTCTTTCTTGCTCTTATTGGTTCTCTTTGCAGATCTTGCCTTTAGTTGACATTGAGCAGAATTTTTCCTTAAAATTTTATCTTTCTTGTGAAGTTCTGACTTTTCTTTACCCATAGTGAGGTTCTGAAAGAAAGACAACATACTTGAGTACATTTTAATTAATTGCAATTATGAACTATCAGTAATTAAAAATGATTGCCTATATTCTTAAATCCTATTTTGAGACTTCAGAAAATATTAGGATTTAAAATAATTTTTAAACAATTATCTTATCGATAAAAACTTTAGATCACTTATAATTGTTCAAGAGATATTTAATAAAATAAAATTGAAATTTCCATTTTAAATCCGTTGGATTAAAAAAAAAGTACAATAAAAAATTTTAACCTAATAATATTATTTATATTTAACACTTACTAAAATATTATGTTTTAATGAATCAACTCTCAATTTTCATTTACAAAATTAAGCGTTTTAGTTCGAAAAATTATCTCAACCAAATTCTTCTTTGAACGACAGGAATGAAGTTCATCTCTATGACTTAATGTATACTTCATGACTTTTAAAATAAGCTTATGTTATGACTGATGTTTAGAGACTAAATTTTCTGTGATTGAATGAAAATATTTTTAAAAAGCATTCGGTACACATTAATAAAAAAGAAAGTTGCAAAATTTAAGATTGGCTTAATAATAAACAAAGTAATCAGAAAGTTAGTTTTTTGGCTCCTAAAACGTCTGCTAAAAACAAACGGGAGAAATGCCAGCGCTGAAATTAAAGAAGGCAGAGAAAAGTGAGGTCGGTGTTCGAAGATTAGTTGCTTCAAATCCACTAAAGTTCGAATTACAAATGTTGTCTTAAGCACTTGTTATTAACGAGGAACTCACTGTTAAAGAAGGTAATCCATAACTTTTTATTGGCTAAAACTTAATTTAAACATAGAAATAGTTTTACTTTATTATTTCTCACAGAATATTGTGATTTTTAAGATTTCCGAGTTTTAAGGAATCCAAAATTTTGCTTCCAAAACTTTACCTCCAAGAGAGTACAAAAAGTAACTTTAATTTTAATATTAATTATTAGAATAAAAACAAACTTGCTTGCAAAGTTACTTTGTTTTACTTTTCTTTCTTGCCAGTAGTTAATGCTTTGCAGAAATTTTTAGATTCAAAAATAGTATTAGCAGACTTATTACAATAAAATATTATAAATTTAATGAAAATTTGACAATAGCCTATTGTTGTTTGCAAATTCTATTTCATTTTGCATTAAACTTTTAAATTTATATTTTAATTAGGGTCGTTTTTTTTAATTAAAAACAATTCTGATCTTTTTTTGGGGTTTAATAAAACAGTAGAAATGTAAAGCCATGTTTTAAATTTAGTTCTATACAGAGTTTTGTATCTACTCCACATTGTTTTAATAAGCATACTTCACAAGTAAAACAGTGAAAATAATCTCAATGTTCATAATTTTACAACCCTAAGAACTTCTAATTTCTGTACCTGAAAGCCTGTTATTAACACAGTTGTCCAGTTCTTTTATTAATGACCAACAAAATTAAATCAGATTTAAACAATTTGTCCATGCTTTATGGTTGATGGTATTATTAAAGATGAATTACATTGTGGTGGCAAAAATGGGTTGGTTTTTAATAATAACTCTGCCAGTAAATTCATTGTTTGAACAGTTTACTGTGTAATTAAGCTCTGCAGAAGTTTTAAAAATAGAATCATTTATTTTATTTCAGATGACTTCAATTTAAACAGCCAAGACCAAAAATATCACACATGGTATGGCTAAGATGCAACTGCATTGGCTTTTTTTATTAGGCTCAGTTCAGCTGGTTATAGGAACAACCTTCCAAGATGATATTGCCTTTGATGAAATATCTCCTGAGAGTGAAACAAAAATATCAGACATAATTCCTGTGCACAGATTTTGGGGGATTCCAGACACTCAGGCTGTTGTGGGAAAATTATTTAATTATAAGATTCCTAAAGATGCATTTAAGGGTGACATAGACTACTATGAAGTAAGTTTTATTGTTTTTTTTTTGCATAAAAACATTTGAATATCACATAATGCTTGCAGATAAAGTCTCTATTTTCTTTGTAATATTAATTTATATAATGTTTTCTAAGTTATCAGTTCTTTCTCAGAGTTTCAATTTATTACTAATGATTTTATATTAATTTAACATCTGCAGTTTATATTTTTTGAGTGGTTTTATCTGTAAAATTAAAAGTTTTAAAAAGGAACAAGGCCATGTTTAAAACAAATTCTAAAAAACTTGAAGGCATGTTGTAATATAAAAAATTTAAAAAAAAGGTTGAGGAAAAAGAGTTGATTAATAACTAACAAACATCAAAACAAAGCTTTCAAAGGAAATATCAAATGAGCTTTTAGCATTGCTGAATGAGAAATTAGGCAAATTTCACTTAAGAAAGAGTCCAAAGTCATGCAAATATGTCTGCATTTCATCAGAGTTTTACATCAATTATCTAATAAAGTGGCTGTTATGAAATTTTTTCTTAAGCAAATGTGTGGAAACAGTTTAGCTAATGAGCAAAAATATTTGTCTTGTGTCCTTTTTGTTTTTTGCTCAGAATGAAATTGCTTGCAATTTTATAATTCAAAGGCTCCTTGTAACGGAAAGCAAAAATAGATTTTTAAATTAGCAACAGTGTGCTAAAAAAAGCAACAATAAAAGCATTAGTGCATTGCCTCCTTCTTCCTCCCCCTTCTTCCTCTTTGTAGGTAGAATTTAAGCACTCATAAATGAGCTTTAAAAGTTATATATTTGAAATTGTTAATTCATGATAATTGATGGGCAAGGTTCATCGACATCATTAATTATCAGTTTTATTCGGATTAGGTTCAGAAAATTTGATATTACTGCCCTATCTCATTGTGAAACAGGAATGTCCTCTTTAAATGGTTTCCCACTCAGCTATGCAAATCATGAGAATGAAACAATAATGAGAATTTATTTCTTAGGTTGCACGTTTTTTTGCTGATGCTGACTAAACTGTCTCGCGGTGGTTTCAGGCAATGCACAAAAACATTGGCAGACTCCAGGAATGGCCCAAATGGCTGGAGTTTGACAAGAAAGGAGTATTCAAAGGAGTTCCTTTGGCATCAGATGTTGGCATTTACTACATTACGTTAAATGCAATCGGTCCCGAAGCTCTTTACAAATCAAAAGACGTTTTTGCAATTGAAGTCATTCAGCTCGGATTGGACACAAGACTTCCCGCAGAACATTTAGAGGTAGCACTGCTTTTTTTGAAGGGGAAATAAAAATGCATTATAAATTAATTTTTTTGCAAATACAGAATGACTGCCCCGGAAGCTCAGATCCCATAATGCTCACCATACTTATGAATACCGGTTTGGAAGAAATCGATTCAAAAACCAGAATAACATTGATTGAAAACATCGCCGGTTATCTCAGCTTAAGTCAGGTTAGTCCTTAACCCTGACATTAAATTGGATTAGTTTTTAAATATTTATTTATTTACAGGACAAATTTTTCTTGCATGAAGAAAAATCATCTAAAGACATTTTGGCATTTTCGGATTCGTTTTATTTTGTGGCCGGCGCTGGACATGTTAATAAAACGTCGCGGTCAGACTTTGCTTCTGTGTCTTTTCAGGTTTGTTGGGTTTGAATGAAAATTAGCTTTCAGTATCATAACGGGGAATGTTTAATAATTTATATTTTTATTTCAGATCGGGTGTGGGAAAAAAGTCGAAAGCAAATATAAAGAATTAATGAATAAAATAAAAATCGAAGTCAAAGATGGCACTATTTCGGAAGTTTTACTGCATCCGGTTATCGGTTGGCATGCCAAAAATGAATTACCTATTTATTACAGGGATAGACGACAGGTAGTTAGCATTTATTATTGTCTTAAAAAAATACTCAGTGGGATTGTAAAAAAAAAAATTCTTTTCCAGGCTGGTTCCGGCGATCAGTATGAAGAAGAAGAAGATGACGAAGATGACTACAACGAACCAATTACAACGACGAAGACCCCACATCCTCACCGACATCATCACGGAGAATTTTTCGACCCATTCAACACGACCGCATTAGCACCCAGCGAAGTTCAGTATCAGTTACCATCCACTTCCTTACTTATAGATTACGATGATATTCTTTTCTCGACTCCTGCTTTTACCCCCGAGCGGCCGACCAAAACAATTTCGATAGAGCCCACGAGGGTTGTGGATCGAGAATCCTCCACATCTTCTTCCACGCCAAATGTGTTTTATCAAGAGAAGACTGAAAGAAGTGGAAGTTCTGATGTAAGCCCAGATTTCGATTATTCCTCTTTAAGATCGCGAGCGAGTATAAATAAAAAAAAAATTTGGTTTCAGGTTACAGTTCCTATAATTTACAGTAGCAGCGGAGATAATATGACTGACAGTACATCCGACTTCGTCACGGTCTCTAATTTCACCGACCAGACTTTTACTGACTTATTAACTACAGATAGCCTAAAGTACTTTAACGCTTCGACAAAAATTCATACTGCCATCTCTGCAGTCACCGAGGAAATGGAACCGAGAAATTTCAAACCTACCATTGCTCACCGTTTGAAAAAGGTTGCCGCAACTGCCGGGAAAATTCTTCGGTTTAAAATACCCGAAAACACATTCGCCGATATTGAAGATGGTTCCACTAGTCATATGAAACTCACTTTCAAAACGCAGGAAGGCCACTCCATTCCTCCTAATTCGTGGATTAAATTCGACTCCGCCAATCAGGAGATAATGGCCATGTAAGTTTTCAAATAGTAAGTTCTCTAATCGTTTTTTACATTTTACATATTATGATGTTGTGTTATTTAAAGACCTTTAGAAGAGCACGTCTCGAAGTGGGAATTCGAAGTTGAAGCTACCGACAGAGACGGGGACAGCGTTTCCGATACCTTCGACCTTCAAGTTCAGCACCACAAGGGTCACAGGGCTGTGAACTTTGAATTTTCAGCTCAAATTGTCCTGACATCGAACTGGTCGACTTCTGTCGACTGGCAGGCAAACATTATTGGTGCCTTAGCGCAGGTTTACGGCGATTTAGACTCCAGTCATATAACTGTTCGGTCAGTGTCTCAGAATGCGAGTCCTTATACCTTCACTTGGACGAATGATACCCTTCCTCGAAGTTACTGCCCGCGGAATGATATTGATAATTTGTATAAGGTATGAGTTTTGGAATTGCATCTCGAATGATTTATGTGGAATACGTTTTAATTTTATTTATATTTCAAGGTGATAGCCGATGAAGACGGAGATATTACTCAGAAATTTCGTACTGCTTTGGGACCGGGAGTTTCAGTAAAGAAAATATCGGTGTTGGGAATCGGACAGTGCGAAAGCAAATCGGAAACGCCATCTCCTTCCCCTCCTCAAAGTCCACATAAAAATTTCTCTCCCCTACCGAGAAATCAAATCGATCAGGTCAACGCCACCGCCGGTCGTCTTCTTGTATTCAAAGTCCCAGAGGTGAGTCCTTATAAAAATAATTTTGAAATAATTTGAAAGTTTTAACTGAAACGCATCATTTTCAGGATACTTTCTACGATCCAGAGGAAGGAAGTACGAGAAAGCTTAAAGTTACTCTCCTGAATAATGACAGAACGCCTTTGGATCCCGAACAGTGGCTCCAGTTCGACTCGAAAAATCAGGAATTTTACGGAGTGCCCATGGATTCCGATGTGAAAAGTCAGGAGTATCAGTTGGTGTGCGAAGACAGAGAGGGTTTAACGGCCAACGATGGCCTTATCGTCGTGGTTTACCCAAGACCCAAGCAATTATATAGCGTCGAATTCGTAATCGCAATCGATGTTTTATATGAATCATTCGTAAACAGTTCAGCACTGAAGCGAAAATTTATTGAAAAGTTGCAAGAGGTGTTCGGGGACCCAAACACAGACGCTATTGTTTTGGGCAATATCAGTCCAGGTTCCACTATTGTGACTTGGTATAATCATACGTTACCTTCCGACATTTGTCCGACCGAAGAAATTCGTAGGCTAAGAGAAGCTCTAATTAATGATGATGAATCGATGAGTGAGAGATTAGGTATGATATATTTTGTTTAGAAGATCTCAATTAGAAGTGATGTGATTTTTAAATTAGGGCATTAGGACGAACTGATATTGTAAAACAATTTACTCGCACGTGGGATTTAAAAGTTAATTTAAGATCCTCAATTTCAGTTTCTATAATGGGTCACGAATTTCCCGTCATCTCGGTTGGATTGGAACCAGCTGGATCGTGCCAAGGAGAACTGACTGTTATTCACAAACCCGAGGCTCCTCCACTGCCGCCCGATGACAATTTGTTTCCTGTTGGAATAACTGAAGACTATCTCTTTACCTTTGTAATACCAGCTGTACTTATTGCTCTGATGCTTACTCTTGCTGGGATTATTGCTTGCCTTTTTTACCGGAGAAGGCGCGCCAGCAAAATGGGTATCGGTGACGATGACGAAAAGCAGAGCTTCCGAAATAAAGGAATACCGGTTATTTTCCAGGTAAATGGATTAGTCGCAGTTCTGTTGAAATGAAATGACCTTCTTCTAATGAGCTTTAAATCTTTTTTTTTTTTCAGGACGAATTGGAAGAAAAACCGGAACCCGAGAACAAGTGCCCGGTGATAATGAAAGAAGAAAAACCGCCGTTGCCTCCACCAGAATACCAAAGATCTCAGCATAGCACATTGCAAGAAATAAATGACGATGCGCCCTACCAACCTCCTCCTCCCTTCACTTCCAGCAAAGACTCGGGACGGAACACTCGCCCCAAACCGACCCCAACTTACAGGAAACCTCCTCCATATGTGCCTCCTTAGTATTAGAAATTTAGATTTCACGCGGAAGGTAAATGCTGAATCAATATCGAATTTTAACGGCTTTTTGACCAACAGGTTTTAAACAGTGAACGCCTCTCCATTCTCGTGGTTATGATATTGGGCAACCACTTCGTATTTCAGTCCGAAGTTTCCAAAAGGCCTCAGCATTGTGTTGCTTGAAATTGCTTCGCACATATATAGCAAATAATTTTTTTGTACAGACGGATGCGATAATCTCGTGTTTTAATTTATACAATTTTTGTCAAATTCTGATTAGCACAAATTATGATTTTTAGTAATTTTGTGCTACTTAATGTAAATGCGTCTACGTTATGATCGATGAATTGTTGAACTCAACCGATCTTCATCACTGTTAGTATTTTTAATAATTGAAGTCATGTCGACAATAAATTGTCTGAGCAGGTACAGTTCAACCATTTGTAATAACTTTTTTCTTTTAATCATATTATTGTTATTATTATTTTAAAAACTAAATTCAACAGCTTTTATTAATTTTTGTGTTCACGTTGTAAAACTTTGTTAAAAAAAGACATCTTTTCATTGCTCGAAACTTATTCGGATTTATATTTGGATTGAACTGTTTTTTTTTTCTCTGCTCAATACCTTATAATAATTCTAATTAACTCAAAATGGCCAGGGTAATTTTGATAAGCGTCAATTTGACATGACATAATAACTTTAGAAACAATTTTTTATTAAAAGACTGAAAAGAAAATCATTTTAATACCGTAGAATTAATCAAACATTTTGGCTAAAGCCCAGACTCGTGCATTCTGTCTGACGTAATGTAAAGCCGATGGTTTAACGAAGATTTCCTGGGATCTCCACTTTGAAACGGCATCGTGTTCGCACTTAATTAATCTTTCCCCTAATCTCGGGAAGGAAAATGGCAATAATAATACCATAAACTCAAAGAACTGATAAAAAATGGGGGGAAAAGAAATGATATTCGAAAAAATGAAAGAGAAATTGCGTTTTGATTAATAAAATTCTGTCATCCATTTCAATAAATTGAAAGCAAGGATTTTCCAAACTGACTTTATTTAAATAATTTTGTAATAATTATAACCTTAATTAATTTTAATTACTATTTTGCTGTAATTTTGCATTAATTTATTTATTCTGAAAATAATTAACTTAAGAAAAATACGAAATTCGCTAACTCTTTTGTTACTATAAAAATATCTGACTGCGGCATTAGTATTTCAGTTGTCTTTTCATTTGTTTAATTCTAAGATAAATCTTTTTCGGGATTATTTTTTTAAATCGAAAATCAAAAGGTTTTCATTTAGATGTGCACCCGAATGTTTATTTAAATCATTTTCATGAGGAATCTTTTCAATAAACGGTAATACCAAAAATTTTTTACTCGGTAGAAATATATACGAGAGAACTTGAATCACTTGGCATTTTTATTATAAGGGGATTCTCGAATACAATTCTGCGTTTGTGAAAACTAAGTGTAGAATTAAATTAAAAAAAAAAAATGGTCCGTAGCATAGAGCCTTGCACCGTAGGTATGTAATCAGTTATCGACGAACAATGCTATGATAATTAGTACAAGTTATCGTAGTTAATTAGTAATCATTTTGCTTGTAGTTAAATCTGATATTAAGGTATCGGAAGTTGAGAAAAATATTCGAAGGTGCCAGGTGACGAAGAAATTTAGTTCAGAGTGAACTCACTACCCTTATTTAATGTAAATCTTTTGAACTTTTTTACGACCAACCCAATTCTGCCTTCGCCTGACTGTAATGCAGTTAATACTACTACTACTACTAAAAAACTCTTTTAAAAAGGGTAGAGATTAAGGGTGTTAGATCTCTTTCCATATTTATATCCTATATTAATTGTTTATGTGTTGACTATAAATCATGTACGTTTTATTAAGCTCGATGTGTAGTTTACTGTTTAGAATTAATAATGATGTTAACCTTTTATTTAATCAATCTTAATATTTAATTTTACGTTTTCTTTAAAATTATTTTGACCATATTTAAACTGAAAGTATTATACAAAGAATAACCCATCTTATTTATTTTTATTGAAATTTTTTTCCAAAAGTAAAAGGATTTTGAAAAAACTTTAGGACCAAATATTCAGTGTATACCTCAATAAATAAAAAAAGAAGGGCATTATATAACTAATATTTGAAAAAAATCATTACCATTTTATAATAATTTTTTTTTGAGTTTAGTCAAAAGCTCATTAATAACTAATAAAGTAGAATCAATTCATTTATTCATGAAATTTTATTCGTTCTTGTCATGTTAGATTTAAGTCAATTTATTTAAATACGAAAGTAACTTTTTTAATAAATTATATACGAAAATATGAAATTTTATTCCGATTAATTATACATTATCATATATCCTTTATTTTTATTATATTTTATTTTTCGCCCATTAAGTTGAGATGAGTCTAACTATTGGCTAAAGAAGAAAATAATTATGAGATAGACTTTGTTCAAAAATTTCCTGAGTTTATCATTTAAAATAATTTCCTGTTTTGTTTAGAGATTAATTTATTGTCAATATTAAGATATGTTTTAGCCGTTTAATTTATAAAGCAACAGTGGCTTTTCTCATAAATAATTTTAAAGGAGATTTTTTATTCATTATTTATATAAAAAATTGATATTTTAAATACTTTTAAAATTAAAATAAAAAACCAAAATGTTATTAATTTACTAGTAGCGAGATATTTTCCAATAATTTTTTCAACTATTCTCTTCCGAAAGTATTCGCCAAAATCTCTGTGATTTCCCGCGTTTTCCTCCATTCATTTTTTGAAATTTCCGCGAAATTTATAACGAATAAGTCTTCTAAGAACGATGAATGACGAAGAATTTCCGAGCATAGCCGAAACTTTCCGAAAATACCCGGAGCACCCCGAAACCACGTGCTCATTGTCAATGAACTTCGGTGTTATTATTATTCTGTCAGGACCTCAGCCTAAAAAGAAATTTGTTAAACCCCTCAAAAATCCCTTCATTTTTAGTCGTAATTTAACGTGTAAATGAGTTTAAAATTTTCAATCCGCATGGTTTTTAAGAAATTTGATATTATATTTTTAAAGTCTCTCTTAAATACAAAAATCGAGCTGATTAACAGTCGATATTTGTAATGCCGAGTAAAAACATGATCTCTTTGAAGAAATTAGCTCAAACTATCATGGAAGCTTTATTTTTATGAAAAAAAATATAAAACCCTGCTGAACACAAAAAAAGTAACTGTTGCGAAGTTCCTGGAAGTTTTAAAAAGAAATGGAATTCCATAAATTTTGCATAAAGCGAGTTCTTTCTCCTTGAAAGGAAAAGCAGGGCAAACTGGAAGTGGCAGAAATATAACTGCTTCTTTTATTATATTAAGGGTAAAGGCGTGAAAAAAGAAGAAATCGCTTCTGGCAGGACACGTGGTGGAACAACTTACGTGACTGCATCATAAATAGAGAGAGAGTGATCGGGTGAACACGGAGAAGGGGGAAATTCCTCCATTGCAGACGTGATAGTTTTCAGTCGTCATCCGGGAGCGGATGTTTACCTGCCAGGTAAGTTTTAAAATGTCAATGAAATGAATTAACTTAAAGTCTTTGGGGTAATAAGTTCTCTTTATATTTTTTAGGTATGTCATTCTCAAACCCGCAGAATGTTTGACAACCGTTTTGTACTTAATAAACCCTGGGTGATCAGTGTATTTTTAGATATTTAGAATGTTTCATATAGTTTTAGAAAGTTTTATTTACTTTAAAAAATTAATTATAAAAAATTAAGGATTCGGGATTTATGTTGAATCATGCCGGTATTATGCATTATTAGTAGTTTCTTTTTTTTTTTCAGGATACTATGATTTGTTGAGATTTCATATACTCATTTGACATTTCAGTAGAGAAAATGTTTGTGTCAAAGTTTTGGAAGTCTTTAGGGAGAGGAAGAATCTCTTACCTGTCAATGGCATCTGGAGCAGAATCTATTTCATTTATGCCGTTTTTGGAATTTCAGCAATCATTGAGATGTGCTTACACTCAGCATATGAGGTCAGTTTAGGATTTTTAATATTGAAAAAAGTCTGTTTTTTTGGGGCAAGGCTTATTTAAATGTCTCTGATGTTTATTGTAAGGGTTTAGGATTAGAACAGATCAGAGTTTTGTTGAGAGGTTTTAATGCTAAAAATAGAGGCTCATTAAATATGAAGAAGAATTTAAGATAATGGAACTTATTTTATTTGTAATTATGAGTTTATGTGATTTTGCAGAAAAAATGATGTTAACTTTTTTCAAATAAATTCTGTTACACCGGAAAAAATTGGTATTTGATTATTAGGTGAAACCATAACAGTTCTCTGATCTAAGAAAAAGTTATTTATTAAAATAATTTTTAATTATGAAGGTTATTACCTAATCATTCAACATTCTTAATGAATAATATGATAAGACTAATACTGTATAAAGGGCCTGAGTAAATGTCAAATTTAATTTGTAATGTTAATTCATTTTTTAAGAACTGAAGGTGATCTTTTGTAAATGAAAAAAAATAAATTTAGCAATATTTCAAGCAGTGAATTAACATTAATTCAAAGAGAAATGTTTAAAGGTCATCTTTTGTCATACTTTTTGTTATCTCTTTTCTTTAAATAAATTCTTTGTGAATTTCAAAAAGGTCAGTTTTGAATTGGATTATGTTGATCAGTATTTAACATAACAATTTTCTTTGAAGATGCTTGAAAACATAAATACATTGCAGATTAAAAGTGAAATTTAAACTCCAAAGTAAATATTTAGTGACAACAGCTATAAAATAATTTTGTTTCAGTTTGTCTGACAGAAAAAGTGTTCCAATGGCAATCAAAGCTACAGCAGCTAGTAAAGATGAAGCAAGAGAATTTATGGCTATATTTCCTGATGTAGTCAGAAGTATTAGTGATATAATTAATCACAGTGAAGCACCTGAACTTGCCAAATGGTCTACAAAGGTACTTTTGCTTGCAGGATAATCTTCAGTTTAGTTTCTTCCATGTATGTTTTATAAAAAATTACAACTTGATGCTTTTGTTTAGGTGTTGCAGTACAATGTTCCAGGAGGGAAAAAGAATAGAGGCCTGGCACTGGTTCTTGCCTATAAATTATTGCAAGGGAATCCCACTAAAGAAGACTTATTTTTAGCCAGAGTATTGGGATGGTGTGTTGAAATTGTTAGTGGCTTAAGTTTTGAATTAAACTATACTTTTAAAAAAATCACATGAAATACTAATAAAATTTTTTTAGCTTCAGGCAGAGTTTTTGATGGTTGATGACATTATGGACAACTCATTGGTGCGTAGAGGACGACCATGTTGGTACCTTAATCAGGATTTGGGAGTGAAAGCAATAAATGATGCTTACCTCATGAATGGCAGCTTATTTGCAGTTCTAAAGAAGTATTTTAAAAATAAACCATATTATTTAAATTTACTTGAACTTTTTCATGATGTAATGCTCAAGACTTATATAGGGCAGCATTTAGATACTCACACAGCAGTAAGCAAAAATTCTATTGACTTAGAAAAATTTACAATGGCCAAATACAATTTAATTTGTAAATACAAAACTTCTTATTATTCATTTTTACTGCCAATAACTTCGGCTATGTACATGGTAAGCATTATTGTTTGAGAGGTGTAATGTAGAAACTGATGTAGAGTTGTTTAAAATTATTTTGTATTATTTCCAGGCTGGAATTGATGATGCAGAACTGCACAGACAAGCAAGAACAATTCTTTTGGAAATGGGTCATTTTTTTCAAGTTCAAGATGACTACTTAGATTGCTTTGGGGACCCAGAGGTCATGGGTAAAAATGGAACAGATATACAAGATGGGAAGTGCTCATGGTTAGCTGTTGTAGCTCTTCAAAGAATGAATAAAGAGCAAAGAAAAGTTATGGAGGTGAGAAAACCATATCAGTAAAGATTACCAGTTACTTTTGAAAAAGAAAGATCTGAAGTTATTTTAGTAATAAATTGAACTTATTTAATTTTATACAACAAAATGTTATAAAACTAACATTTTTTATTATTTTCAGGACTGTTATGGGCAGTCAGATCCAATCAAAGTTCAAACAATTAAAAGACTGTATGAAGAAATAGGAATTCCTTCCACTTATACTATTTATGAAGAAGAGACTTTCAATATTATTTCCACACATATTCAACAAATTTCTCAGGGCTTGCCTCATGAACTTTTTTTCACTGTGTTAAATAAGATTTATAGAAGACAAAGTTAAGAAATAATGTTAATGTAAAATGTAATAAAATATTTTGTATTTTGGCATGTGAGAGAAAGGGGAATGAAAAACCTGAAATCATTTTGAGAAGATGGATACTTAAAATTTATTTTAATGTAAAAAATCAAGAATCATGCAAATTCATTTTGATTTGGTTTCACCATTTAATATTAGAAAGTTAATTAGCAAATAATTCTGGTGAAAATTATTGTTTTATTTGAGTTTTATTTCCAAAAATTTCAGAATTTAACTGGAGGATTTTAAAACTACCAAATAATTTCTGTATTACCTGAAATTTCTGATATATTAATATGCTCAATGAACTTTACACATAATGGGATGCAGTAATTTCAGTGTTACTCATCAAAAAAAGTTCAAAAGAATTAAAACAAGATTTAAAGGTTTCATTCAGTATTTTTGCATTTATTACTGCTCCTAGCATCTTTCTTATTGTGCTGGAATATCATTTTTTCTTTTAAATCTTTCATTTTTTAGGGTTTCAAGAAAAGTCATTTTATTGGTTTGGCAACTAAGTGATTGAGGATGACAAATAAGAAGGAAAATTAAAAGTCTGAAATCACTTATTTGAAGTTTATTTTTTGTTGAACTTGTTTTTCTGTGAAAGGGTTCAAATAAATTAATGTTTTAAAAAAATATAACATTTCATTATTTATTTTCAAAATTAATTTTAAATTGGAATGTTTAAACTAGTGCAAATATTGCTGTGGTATTTCAAGCTAACTGCAACCTTAAACAACTTTCCACATTTACTGCAAGAGAACTGCTTTCTATTTGAATGAGTTTTCACATGCTGAACTAAGTAATTTTTAACTGAAAATGTTTTTTGACAGAAACTGCATGAAAACAATTTGTCTGAAACATGAATTTTCTTATGGGCACCCAGTAGGACAGCACTGGCAAAAACTTTTCCACATGTCTTGCATGCAGATGGTTTCCTGTGACAAGCCTTGTAATGGGAAGTTAACTTACTTTTACTGTTAAAGACTTTTCCACACTCATAACATAAAGATGTCCTATTATTATGAATTTTCATGTGCATACTCATATTTCTTTTAAACATAAACTGCTTATTACAAACAGGGCAAATACTCTTTTTAGTGCTTTTTTTTCTTCCATCAATATAATTCTCTTGATTTAACCCTTCATTATGCTTCTTTTTATGCTTTATTAAACCATTAAGAGTTTTACAGGAATAATTACACTCACTGCACTTAATAGCTCTAATCCCTAAATGTATTGATAAATGATTTCTTAAATTAGCAGACTGTGAAAATCCCCTTCCACAATCTTTACATATGTAAGGTTTTTGCTTTGTATGGGTTCTTATATGCCTTACTAAGTTTGGGATTTTATTAAACTGCATTGAGCAACTGCAACAATTATATGGTTTTTTTCCTATATGAGTTTTAAATTCTGTGACATTTGCGAATGTTAAAGAGCAACTACATTTGAAAAGTTCTTTGGATGTTGAAGCAAAGCAAACATGTTCGGCCAGATCTGAATTTGAAGGAAAATTTTTATGGCAATTCTCGCAGTTAAAAATTTCTGAATCCTTTTTACGGGCGTTGTAGGTTTTGAATCCTTCATAATTAAGTTTACAGGAACAACACTGACATTTTTCTAAATTGTCAGACACTTGTAAATCTAATCCTCCATCATTTTCCTTTGCGTTATCACAGATTTCTAAAAGTCTGTGCTTGTTTTTTATGTGATCGACATACTCCTTAACCAATTTGAAACTGTTTCTGCAACTTATACACATAAAAGGAGTTTCATTTGAATGAATATTTTTGTGTTCAAAGAAATCAAATTTAGCATTGAAAACTCCCTCGCATTTATCGCACTTATACTCGGATGTCATTTTATTGCCGTTGATAACCACTAAAATTTTCACTGAAACATTTAGTTGAGTTTGGTTATTCACTTACTGAATAAAATTGTAATTATTGTAATTGTAAGTACTCAATCTTCCCTTACATGTCAGAGACAATAGAAATATGGCAACGTCGCATATTGTAATGCCTAAGGTTCGGCAGATGTTGATTTAAATTTCAGGCCAAAATTCATAAAGTTTTATTATTAATTTTTTTTGCTTATTATATTGAGAGATTATTCTTCAGTGCCTTAGAGTTGCTAATATATTATTTTTAATGCAAGACTGTGTAACCCTAGCATTGACTGGAATTCTTGAAACACTTATCTGAGGTGTCTCAAAATATTAAAAGTTTTGATTCGACGTAAACATGAGTTGAAATTACACCAGAACCATTTTTTTATAAATAATTTTTATAATATTAACATTAAGTTTTTTAAAGGTTCGTTTGCAAATTTTTTCAAAAAACCAGCTTTGTTTTAGAATTCACACATTCAAGTTATTAATTTGTTTCAGGAGTAATGGATAAAAATCCATTTAGTTCTTCAAATGCTCCAATTGTCACCGGAATTTCACCAAAAGAAGGCCCTCCAGGGACCAGGGTGACAATAAGGGGTGAAAACTTTGGTATGAAAGCCACTGATATATTAAATGTAACCATTTGTGGGTGTGATTGCACCTTATCTGCAGAATGGAAATCTCCAAATAAAATTATAGCCAGGTCAGGTCCTGATAAAGGTAAAGGAGATATCATTGTAACAACAAAACAAGGTGGAGTGGGGACTTGTACTGTACAGTTTAGAGCTTACCATGAAACTATTGGTCCTACAAAAGAAAGTGCAGTTTGGGTAGAAGAAGCACCAATGCATACATTATCATGGTGCAGAAGATCTTTATCCCCAACCAGTTATCAGCAAGAGGATCCTCTTGGATTGTCTGTTGAAGGAAATGATAAAAAAATGCCTGAGGATGATTTAAATGAACTTTTTCCAAATGGGTCTGGTGACTTAGCATCAAAAAATTTCAGTGCTGGTTGGTTCCTTTTAGAACATCACCATACAACCAATTTTGATGATTTAAAGGCTGGTCTGTTATACTTAAGAAGAAGAGTGGATGGGCAGAAAGAAGGCCAACTTTCTTTTTTAAAGTCCAATGTGGGATCTGTTGTTGATCAACTTGATATTTTGGCCAAATTGAAAGAAAAACTTGAGCAAGATTTGAAAGGTGGTGTTGAGTTTACAGAAAAGGTTGAATCAAAAATTAAAGAATCTAAAGAAGAAGCACATAAGTTGTTTCAAGAAGTTTTGTCCAGAAGAGAAAGAGCAGATGCAACAAGAAATGCTTTAACTGTTCTAACAAGATTTAAGTTTTTGTTTTGCTTGCCTTCTGTTATTGACAAAAACATTCAAAGAGGAGATTTTGATGTAGTTATTAATGATTATGCCAGAATAAAGAATCTTTTTGGGGATAAAGACATTCCAGTTTTTAAAAAAGTAATGTCAGAGATAGAGGGCAGAATTAGTCAGGCCAGGGAAGTTTTAATGCAAAAGTTAAAAGATGTGCCTCCAAATATTGAAGATCACATAAAATTAATTAGAAGTTTAATTCATTTGGAAACTCCTGGTGATCCTGCCTGGTTAGGAATTGAATACTATGCAAATAATTTAACTTCTAATATGAATGATTTGAAAGACAAATATATAGTTTTGGATTCATCTGAAAGTGCCAAAAAAAACAAATTAAGTTCTAAAGCCCACACTTCTGAAATTACAGGTGTAAAGCCACACAGGATTTTATATGTTGAAGAGTTGGTTGATTTAATGGAATTGAAATTTCCTGATCTGTGGAAACTTGGTCAGATGTACTTTGGTTCAGACTTATATGGGTCTCCAGATGTGGAGAAGCATAAGCCTTACAAGAATATTGTTTTGAGTGTAATTGATCATTTCTGCTATTTATTAAAAGCTGCTATTCTACCTCATACCTTAAATCGCAATACTCAGCAGCGTCATTTATATGGAATATGGTCAAACAGTGGATTAGAGGCCGTTGCATTATGGCTTCCCCATTGCCTTAGATATATAAGAGCATGTTATAGCAGTTTTATTAGAATTGATCTCCCATCTGATGTACTGGACATATTCTCATCACTGTTGTTTGATTTAAGATTTTACTGTATTTCCACAATATTTCGTCAAGCTGCAGATAGTATATCGTCCCTTCACAAATTAGAGAATTGGTCCGTTGATATTAATGAAACATATGGAGGGATAACGGATTTACCAAATCAGTTTAATTTAAAATTTCGAGAAGTAATACAGATGATTCATGATTCTGTCCAATTTGGTGAAGTTAGAGAAGTTCTACTTACAGATAATCCAAGTACCAAAAAAGAAATGCTTACTTTAATCCAGCAACTTTTTACAAATTTTGCCGAGGTTCTGGAAAAGCTTATTTTTGAAAATGGTGATGAATATTCTGAAAGACCTACTGTAATTTCTCAACTTGTATATACATCTGATTACAGTAAATCTGCTCCTTTCGGCGTTGTCACTTGGGAACAGCGTTTGCTGGCTGTCATATGTAATTGTCAGTATACAGCAAATGTTGTTCTTCCTGGTTTGTTTGAACTCATGAGAAGTCAGGGCTATCAAATCACAGATGACTTCATTTTGAATTGTCAGAATTCTTTTACAGTTTTAAGTCTTAAAATTTTAGATCAATACAATGAACAAAAATGTGACCCATTGGTGGGTACAATTGAACCTTCCATGTATGTTCCAAAATTTGACTGGGATACCAGCTTTGAACCAAATGATGTAAGGCCTTATGTAAAGGAAATCATTATGAATTTAATTGGAGTCAGATCAGAGTTATATAGAGTTTCTACTAATTTGGTACAAAAAATTATGTCGAAAATTGTCGATACTGTAGCGGAAGAATTAGCGAGGTTAATGTCGTGTGTGAAAGGATTTAGTCTTGCAGGAAGCATACAAGCAAGAGCCGACGTTTTAGCAGTAAAAGAAGCCACTAAGTATTATTGTACGAAAAAAGGATTAAGATTTTATGAAGAAGCGTTAAATAGTATTCCTCCTCTAAAAGAGGGGGAAAATGTTGTTTCGTATATTTTAAATAAATTTAAAAATTCTATGAGATTACAGTTATCCAGTTTAACCGAAACCGAATAATTGTTTTGAATTTTAGATGAATAGTCAAATACAAAAGCCTTATTAGGAAATTTAGAAAAAAAAATTAATGAAAAAAAAATAATTATAAAAAATATGAAAAATAAAATTACATGCTTATGATGATTCCTTAATAATATAAATGCATTTTACTTAATTGGACTTATTTTTTTTAAAAATTAATTGCCTAAATCACAGAACCATAGTTAATAAGTGATCAAAATATATAATTAAAATTCCTAAATTGTGAATACCATCATTAGTCAGTACTCTTTAGAATGTAAAATTTTATTTCAGATATTATTTACTAATATCCAAAAGGATCTCAAACAGTTTTGAAAGGTTTTGTAAAGAGAGATGTATTAGACACAATATGCCAGATATTCCAGTATAATTTTGATATCCAAAAATTGTTGTAATAAAATTACAAAAGATGTTAAACATATATGTTTATAAACAATTATATAGGCTGGGATATTTCTTGCCTGGGAGTTGCTGCAGGTGTGGAAGTTTCTTCAGGTTTTTCTCCATGCTTGGGTGGATGATCCAAAATTTTATCTATAATACCAAATTCTTTTGCAGCAGAGGGACTCATAAATTTATCTCTTTCCATGCTTTGTTCTAAAAAAAAGAAAAGAGACTGTAACAAAATTTCTTCATGATTAATTAAATTTTTTATGAATTTACCTATAGTTTCAAGAGAAAGTCCAGTATGTTTGACATAAAGATTATTTATTTGTCTTTTTATCTTCAGTATTTCTTCAGCTTGGATTTGAATGTCTGTGGCTTGACCATGGGCTCCTCCTGAAGGCTGATGGATCATGATTCTTGCATTTGGTAAGGCATGCCTCATACCTGGAGCTCCTGCAGCCAATAATAAACTTGCCATACTACATGCTTGCCCAACAACCCTGTAAACATTTTTAAAGTTCTAAATTAAGGCAATTAAACTCATCAGTACATTCTTATTAATTTATCAGACTTACCAAGTTGCTATCGGTGGTAAAATGTACTGCATTGTATCATATATGCCAAGGCCAGCTGTTACACTACCTCCTGGACTATTTATGTACATATGTACAGGTTTTTTACTATTTTCTGACTGAAGAAATAATAACTGTGCAACTACTACACTGGAAAGTTCATCATGTATCTGGAAATTTTAATTAAGTAAATGTTCGAGTTAATTTTTTTTGCACAATTTTACAAATTTTTGTTAGTTTCTAATCTCAAATGTAAACAAAAAAAGATTATTGAAAACTAACTATAAAATTTATATGCTCAGCCTGCAAACTGTCAAATTTTATTTCTCTAATTTATCAAAAACTACATTAATCAAGGTATAATTTAGATATTAGTTAAACTGCCATTTAATCGATATACATGGAAAATTAAAAAAAGCCTCTCAAAGCATTCCTTAACTTCTTATCATCACTTAACAGCATAAGCTTGATAAAACTACAACTACTTACTTGTCCCATCACACAAATTATTCTTTCTTTAAGAAGTCTTGAATAAATATCATAAGCCCGCTCTCCTCTGCCTGTTTGCTCCACAACAATAGGAATCAGTGGAGCTGGTTGCTTAATATTTGTATGGAACTTATAACAAGTTAACTGACTTGTTTCATTTAATAACATTCTGAAGATCTAAAATATGAGGCAAAAATATAGTACATTAATTAAAAAAGCTTTCACTAGTTAAATTTCTTTTTTATCTTACAGATAATTCCAAATAAAGTAAGCGAACATAAAAAAGTAAAATTTCTTACGTTATTTTTTGATATACAGTTTAATTTTTGAAGAGATTTCATTTCGGTTTTTCGTTAAACGCAAAATATCGCAATGTAGTTGATTAGACAGCAGAACTGAATTAATAAGTAATTTTGCTTTTATCCTTAAATAATTTTTTCTGATCAAGCAAGTGTAAGGGTGGAATTCATTCTTGTCCTTGAATAAATTAAAAAATTTGTTTTCATAATCAAACAGAGATTTTTAAACATATACAAAGAAACACGGCAACACCTGATCTCGGAGATGTTCTAAAATCCCTATTTATTTTGCGCTTAGTTAACGTCTATGCTTACAAGAATAAATCTCTCGCTCGTTTAATTAATCTATAAGGGAAATTTTAAAATATGTTAGAATTGAATAACCGTTCTGTGAAATCAATCTGGAACTAAGATTTATAAGACGTGAATAAAAACATGTGGTTTGTGGTTGTATGAAAATTTCTTTCGAAAATTAAAATTTAGTTAGGTTGATTGCGCAATAGCAGAAGATAACCGAAAACCAATCAAAACGGATGAGGCGCGGTTGAACGCAAAAGTCGATTGGGATAAAAAACGCTATTTGTACATCCAATGGGAGGTCATTTCCAGTTTTGTAAAGTTGTGTTTTAAGTTTTTTGAACTAAAGCATTTCGGTTTATTTTTCAAATATTGCCTGTTTTGAATGTAAGTTTTCAAATAATGAGCGTGATCGTTTTAATTCTTTTTCATTTCTTGAACGTTATAATTTAATTCAAACGATCAGAGTAGAACAAGTTCAGCAACAATTGCCGAAAATGGTGACATTGGCCAAATATTGTCTTTTTTGTTTTATTTCATTTCCCAACAAATTATACGAAAGTTTTTAACATTTGCAAAATAATTTGAAAGTTTATTTAATTTTTAAAAATTTATTTGTTACTTTTTAAGTTCGGTTTGTTTGGACATAATTTAATTAGTAATTACTAATTTTCTAAATTCTTTATTTGACCCAAAGCAGTCTGACAAGGCACGTAGTTTTATTTAATAGTTTTTAAATTCATTTTGTTTGACTTGTAATATTTATTTTATTCAGGAGTTAAGAATTGAGAGTAATCTGACTTTTCAAAAATTTATAAAAACAAGATAGAGTCAATATCTTCGTACTCAAAATTGTTTTTAGAGAAAAACTATTGCTAATTGAAGTTTAAACAAATAAATTATATGGTATCAAAAATTATTATTAAAGAAATCATTTTACTTGTACAAGATTTTACTGTTTTAACTCCCTTTTTAGGAAAGGAAGTTGCTCAAGATAAACACACCACACAGCAAGAGTGAAGATAGATGCTGAGATAAAGATGAATCACAGTTCAGATGGAAAACCAGATGAAGACAATCCCAACAGTTTTCATAATCAAGGTGTCAGACCCAAAGTCAAGAGTTACCTGTGCACTAAAGAAAATGAAGCTCCACAGCTTTGTTTGAATAACCAAAATGGAACTCCTTCCCACGGTGATGGATTTAGTAATATTCAAAATGGAGCATCAGGTTCCTTTTCTGCTTCCCCATCACCTTCATCATTGACTTCATCACCACCATCATTTTGCTTCAATCAAATACTTGCAGATAAACAAAATGGGGAATACTCAGGTGAAAAGTGTTCTGCTAAAGGTAGGACTTTATCCTCAGAAGAAAACGATCTGAGAAATCATGATAAGAAAAGAAAAACTGGTTATTTTATAGACAGTGAAAGCTCAAGTGGGAATGATGGAGAAGAAAGTTTTTCTGGTGATGACTGCTGTATATACACATATAAAGGTGATCAGTTTGCTGACCTGCCAAATTCATTTTTATCAGTTGATATGGTTCTCTGCAGGGGGAGTGAATCATTAAGAGAAAATCACAGAAAGGCAAATCACAGGAGGGGGGCCGATGACCAAGATAGGCATAATTTAGGTTCATCACCAGAAATGGATTATTTAGAAATGGACTTTGATCCTGGACCCTCTTTGGAACAGGATTCAGAAGAAGATTTAAATAGTTTTGAAAGAAAAGTCAGTTGCAATTCACTTTTAGAACTTCCCAGTGAAGTGCTTGTTCATGATAAAGATGAACAACAAATGGACAAACCAAGTGTAACACCAGAAACAAGTGACAATGGTAAGGAAATTCAGCCAGGACCATCTAGTAAAAACATGTTTCAGTGCCCTGTGAAAAGTCTAACTGAAGTGTCAGATTGTAATAGTAATTGTTTTAACCGGACTAAAGGCTTTTTGGGCAGTTGCTGTGGAAGTTTTAATACAGTTGATGAAAAGAATACAAACTGTAATATAACTAATGGGGAAGTGAAAGAAGAAAAATTAGAAAACTCAGTAAGTAATGTTATTTCAAGGAGTTGTTCAATTTCAATGGCAGAGAGACTGGATAAAAAAATGTTATCATCTGAAAATAATGAATTAAGTGCTTCATTGAATGTAAGTAAAAATATCTGAGGCTTTTGTTTTTCAGTTCTTAAAACACTCAGATATAATTTTTTTTTTTTCAGAGTGAAACTGTAGATAAAAAGGTATTTGATGGAATAATGTTATGTTCAGAACAAGAAGCAGTGTCAAAACTAATGACTTTTGCATCCTCTGATATATCTTGTGCAGCAACTGCAGTTATTAATGCAATGGTAAGTATTAAAAATTCAATAAAACTATTTTAAAAAAGTATTTTAAATGAGGAGAGTGGATGGAAACCAGAAGTTATTGTGGTTGATAAATTGAAATATAATTATTTAAAATTGTATAAATTCTTGTATTATTATGATTCACTTAAATTTTAAATAACTTTACTGCGTTTTTACATATATTTTGAATTCATTTTAGAATAATATCTTAATTTATTACAGATGGTGCTAAAAATGAGAGTATCCATTGAGGAAGTCAAGCTGGGGATTTCAACTAGATTAAAATCTAAGGTGGCATCAATTCCAGAATATTTGGTCTTGAGATCATATGCCGGTTTTGCTCACGAAAACTTAATCCGTGGAATTCATCACGCGTCTCATGGCTTATTGTCTGCTAGATTTTTTCAAATGTATCCTAGGCGTGACATAATTTTAACTAAGTGGTTAAGTCATTGGATGGAAAAGGGAGCAGTACCAATTGTTACAATGAATATCCAAAAAAATTCCGATTCGGAAGATTCCACAATTGATATAAGACATCATCAAATGATTTTTGGTGTGAATAGCAAGGGTATTTATTTGACTAACCCTTTGGAGTGCCTACAAGAAGAAGAACTCTGGAGTAGATTTATGAGTTCATCCGTTCTTAAAATTAAAAGAAGCGATATTGTCTCGCGATGGTCGCCTGACTGTAATTTAAAGCCTCTCATGTTCCAAAGTGACGACAGGTGGAAAAAAATGAATGTTTTAGGTAATATTAATATAAATTTTATAAATTAAAATCTTAATTACCAAATTATTTTATTTATAATTGAAATTGAAATTTTCAGGGCAAGTTGTCAATATGATCAGGGAATTTTCAGATCCATGTGAACAAAGAAAGTTTCTCACTCAGCACATATTAATACCTGCCTCTTCAGGAATTACTTTGGTGATTCATAAACATTCTCCAAGTTACCATGAATTGGTTTCTGCTGACGATCTTCCTTTACTTTCGAAATCGCAATCGGAATAGTGGACTTTTCGGATTGAATGAATATTGGTTGCTTAATGTAAAGACAAGTTAATTTGTTGTTGCAATTAAACTAATGAAAGAAACCAAAGCAGATTTCTTTTGTTTATTGAGCAATAATTTTTTTTATGTATTTAATCTGATAAGACTAAATAACCCGCCCGTAAATGAATTTTTAAATGATGTATTGCAGTGCTTTTATATGAACATCAATTTAAAAAATTTTCCATTTTTGAGATTATATTCTAAATTCGATGCACTAAAAGTTTAATATCAATTTATAAAATTTGAGTTGTCAAAAGGACTTCAAAGATGTAAACATATTTACTTTAAATGCCAAACTGCCTTGAACAAATACAGTAAATATCAATATTGTTTTCAATCGTTTTTCTGCCTCTAAAAGCTTTCGAATGTGAGTATTATTGACTTAAGGGTTATAAGATTTCTTTGAGAATTTAGTTCGAACAAGGATGCTTTAGGTACACACAGACACGTGAAAATAATTTGTATTGTAAATTTACACTAAAATACTGTTACCTACAAAATATTCACAATTTAAAATAATTAGTACATTTTTATTTTAATTTTTTAAAGGGAAGATTTATTTGATTTTAATTTTTTTGAGACAATGTTTTTGGAAAATTACAGGAATTTAATTATTATACGGTCTAATTAGTAGCTTTTTTAGAACTCGATTGAAACAGGAGTGTAATTCCTTTATCAAATTGTATTAAAAAGACAGTTTTAATTGCGATAGTTATTTTCTAAATGTGTCAAAAGCCACAGGCAGCAGCACAGCAGAAAATGAAATGATAGAATGGTCCCCAGAGAAGTTTTTTAATTTGAAAGACAAATTTATTAAAAGTGAACGAAAAAAACGAAAACATTTGCCCCTAAGGAAAACAGAACTGGAAATTGCTAAAATTAAGTTGGAAATTAAGGTTTCAGTATATTTGTTTAATAATTGATATATAGAAATAATGTAAGCTTGATAAAAAAAATGGCACTTGAAATTTAAATGGGCGTTAGAAAGCAAAGGGTGATGTTAATCGTTCAGTCGACTGTTACTTCTCGATCGAGGCCCTGTTGTTTCTAAGGGATATTCCTCTTCAGTGGAGCTTCGAACCTTTTCTGGCTTGCTAGAGTTGGCCTTCAATGCTTCTTTTGTCATCAGTTGCACTGGTGTGCCTCCACTGGAAGATCTGTCCGATCTCATAGATGGTAACGTATCTTCCTGAAATGAGCAGACACATATTTAAATAAACCGATCTCAAGTAGTTATTTATTAAACAACTTACGGATCCGTGCTGTCCACTTGAAGTATTATCTGAAGGTCCTTGCGAAAACCATGGATCGGACCTTATGGCAGGGATTCGGAGCCGAAATTTCACTGGTGCTAAAATCTTGGTTATCAATGTCTTGCATGTCCCGGATACTTTCGGCTCTTTCGGGAATGTAATCTTACTTTGAACTTGCTGAAAAAAAAAAATAAAAAGTTCATCTTTGGTGATAAAGTAAAATAATGGCAATTAAGTAATTTACCTTTAGAAGTTGATTGTAATTTGTGTCATCAAAAGGCAAACGTCCGTAAACTATTGCGTAAAGAACAACGCCCATTGACCAAATGTCTGAAAGCTGAGGTTGATAGGGCACTCCTTTCAGAATTTCAGGCGAGGCATATGCGTAACTTCCGCAAAATGTATCACTTAAAGGAGCCACCCCGTTTTTGATGCGCATATGCCCTCTCGCGAAGCCAAAATCAGATAGTTTGACGTTATTCTCGTGATCCATTAAAAGGTTTTCGCATTTGATATCTCTGGAAATAGTCCATCCTAATACTAATTCTGAATGTTTGCCATTAGGAGCATTATAAAATGAGCCATTCCCCACCTATGAACGACTCCTCTTTCATGGCAATAATCAACGGCATCGACAAGCTGCCTGAAATATTTCCTCGCCCTGATTTCATCAATATATTGGTCTTTGCGAATAACATCGAGCAAACTTCCGTTTTCAGCGTATTCCATTATTATGTAAACTCTAGAAAACAAAGAAATGGGAAACTAATTACGGAATCAATTTTTTTCTATTCTTCATTTTGCCTCTTCTCCTGACTTCGGATTTATTTTATTTTTACCTATGGGTTGTCTCTATGGCTTGCAAAAACCTTATTAAATTTATGTGCTTGAGCCCTTTGACTACTTCGATTTCTCTCGGAAGAAATTTCTTTAAGTAATCTGCCGGGGCTTGAAATTTTGAGACTATTTTCACCGCCACTAAACAGTCATGCCTTTCCGACCTGGCTACCTGAAAAAAAATTAATAAAATCAAACTCAAAGGCGGTTAAAATCTAACGCGGCTTTTTTGAAGCTAAATTTTTAATCTTTCTTTGATTTCATCTTTAATTATTAATTTTACCTTGACTGTTGCATAGGATCCTGTTCCTATTGTCTTTCCAAGAGTATAACCGTGTGTTTCTAACACTGTCAACTTCTTCTCGGATTGGATTTTCTCTTCATTGTCTTCTTTTTGAATACTTTTCACTCCTCTAGTGGGGTGAGCTTTTTCTACGTCAGGCCCAACAGCTCCATCCGAATCCTAAAAATTAATCACAGTTAAAACTAATCATCTGAGACAAATACGGGAAATAAAGTAAAGACAGCAATATTTTAGATCAGCCGTATAATAAAACCGTTTAAAAAGTGAAAATTGTTATGATGATAATTACCCTTCTGAAGAAGGTGTGAAAAACTATTTAGAAATTAATTCAGGAGTCAAATAAAAAGCAAAAAGAAACTGAAATCAAATTTTGGAAATTATGGCGCCAGATCAGTTGCTACGTAAGTCTGTTCGTTGTTTTATAATCAGTCAAAAATCTGATTTAAGCACCAATAAAAACTCAGTGGTTGCCATGACAACTAAAAATAAACACAAACTTGTCGTGGCAGCAGTCGTGCACTTTCTTATTTCTTTAAATGCGGCCGTTTTTCTCTTGTTAGGCTTTATCAAATCAAATGCTATCAGCTTCTAAGCTTTGCTTGGTCCTTTATTGGGCCTATATTAAGACAATAAGTTCTAGTCCTTTCAACACAGGTGAAATAATTGAATTTCAGGAACCGGGTTACTGCGCCATTGATGAATATTTTAACACAAACCAATTTAAGTGTATAACCTGCGATTCGGATAAAAATTTAGTTCCATCGTTTAATGGTAATTATATTTTTAACCCCTTAATTCAATCTTTCAATTATAATAATAATAGGAGCGTTATAACGCAGGCCTCTCTTGCGTTTGCAATGAAAGAAGTAAAATAAAGAAATGGGATTTTGCCGCGTTTCCTGTATGTGAGCGCTGTCAAGATAACGAAATACCTACGAGAGATCAGTTAGACTGCATTTTGTGTCCTGCAAAACAGAAAGAGAATTCAACCAACTGCGAAGAATTTCGCTGCCCACCGAATACTATTTTAGGTAAGAATACTAATTTTTATGAGTATTAATAAAAATGACATTAAATTAATATCTTTCATAGACATGAAGTATTCGTATTTTAATTCATTACTTAATTCTATTATCTACTTATTATTTAAACTATTCTATTATTATTTAATCTATTCGTATTTAATACTGCAGTATTGAAGCCGTTAAAAAATAAAGTTACTGAGAATTAAATAAAAAACTTTGAGCGCCAGTAACAGTTTTTTGAAGAATGGAGTAAAACAGTACGATAGGTACTTTTAGTATTTTTTTCAGTGTTAACTTAAGTAAATTCGTTTATTAATAAATATTTCGATTGGCTCTTTTATTTCTTTAAATTTTCTTTTTCGAGTAAAATTTTTGTATTCAAATATAACAAAATTAAATTTAGATGAGCCAAAAAGTAAACGAAAGAGGAAAAGCGAAAGAAGAAACCTAATAAATATTAAAAAATATAAGGGGAAAATAATAAAAAAACTGAGAAGCAATATACGCCGTAGAAAACCCATGAATTCCGTGAAAAACCATTCGAATATTTGAACTCGTAAAGATCCAAACCGCAGATTTTATTTGCTTAAAAGTACCCTCCAGTTTTCTTATAATTGTTTTAATTTTCACATAAATTGGAAATTCGGAACATATTTTTAATTTAACGTCTTCCATATTATTGACATCGTTGTATATATATGTAAAATAAAATCCTACCTTCATTTGGAATGATGAATAATATAACTCTTTAAAAACTTGGTTGAGTAAGTCCTTCAAAATTTACAATCTGTCCAAGTAACAGCCGTATGAGAAGCATCGCTTTGGTCACGAATTATATAAATTTTCAAAAAGTGCTTTTTTCTGGTCCCGTCCCTGGTATTTCACGACTTATTGTACTGCACTCTCTTGATAAGGATCTTCTCTTGATCTAGATCTGCGTTAAGTGAATCTCATTTTATTTATTATTTTTCCCCAAAATTTACCACTACGTTAAATTCTTAAAAATATTTAAACTTTCTATTAACCGAGGAACCGTTATAGGAAATCGTTATATAAACAAAACCATTCACAGATAAAAAATATTCTTTGTTTTTGTTTCAGAGTGAACAGAGAAAATGAAATTTTTTGATTGATTTTTGCAGAAATTCATCCTTTATAAATATTTATAAATAAGAAATAAATTTACGATCTACTTACACGTCTCATTTCACAAATCCCCCTCCTAATTGTTTTTCGATAATTTTCTTTAATAATTGTAATTAAAATACCAAGGCGGCTTCACATTTCCATGTTGTCGTTATTCAGCTTTTATTTGTATTTATTTCGTATTTTCCCTTTTTTGTTATTTTTATATCTCTGGTACGAATGCACAAAGTCGCAGGATCAAGCAAGATGGCTGTGAAATCAGTTTTCATTTTTAAAAAGTCCGGAACGTAATACTGTAAAAGTTAAAATTTTAAAAGACTAACCTATGCTTTTACTGTAACTATTGTCTGTAGTTCAGTAACGGCAGTGGTAATTTTTAAGAGTATTTAAGACCCGAAAGATTTTATTTTAAAAAATTTCTTGTCAAATTATTAGTGGAAAGAGCGGCAAACGGTTCCTTAAACAAAGAACTGACATGTTCGGTGTGCGAACCTGGAAAGGAACCGTCCCCTTCGCAGACGGAGTGCGGTCCATGCAGGCAGGCTTTTTTGGGCGACCGAAGACATGATTGTACCTGTCATGAGGGAGAAACCAATATTGACGGCATCTGCTTCAAAGAAGTTCTGAAAAACTGGTCGGATACGAAAAGCATATTCACCATAACATACGAAAACGGCAAGGAAGTGGATTCTCAATTTCTTCGAGATAATCTTCTGAAAGGGATCTTCTTCTGCAAGGTGCTCTCGTCGTTTGCTGAAAGTAGTATCTTTCAGTGCTGAAATGTATTTTCTTCGCTTTTACTTTATTTTCAGATGGGAAATGAGACCGCCTGTCAGTTAGTTACAAATATGTGTACTATGGTCATGTACAATGACATTCGGGCGTTCGGCCCTTGTTCAATTTTTCAAGACCGGAAGAGAATCCCAACATCTAATACAGATTCAATTCCTTGGCTTTTCTACGGGGAAAGTGATGCGCCCACTGTACTTTCCAGAAAACGAATATCGGCACAGTTTAATATGAACGGGAATTCTCGAGTAATTAAACCACATTATTTGATCAGAAAATGAAAACTCAGGCGATTTATTAATTTTTTTTTTCATTAACCAGTTTAATGTCCTTAACCTGACCGGGATCGTTTATAATCCAGATGGCAGCCTTAAAAAAATAGTGAGCGTAACCGGACACACCCTCCAAATTTGTCCAGCGTCTTGGACAGCCTTGGATAACAGTTTTCGTTTTGCGGCAAAATATTTCTATTCTTGTCAAATCACCGCAAAGCAACTTCTTGAAGCGCGCGAAACGGAGTTCATGGAACTGTTCCTCCGATACAGAGAAGATAACAGAGAACTGTTGTATGCCATTCCGGTACTCGTTCTCAATATAAGAAGTGACGGGATGCATAAAAACAGAGATAATGATCGAATGCAGTGGCAGCTGGTTCGACGATTATTTTTAGTGGACAAACTCAGCGGGATGAAGTTCGAAGAAGAACAGAGTTTTAGGAGAAGTTCAATACCGGAGGTCGTGCGTTATGCGAAATCCTTAACCCTGAATGTTAAACTTCAAAAAGGAGAAAACCAAGGGAGGATTTTTGTTCCGTATTTTACGATCGAATATGGAGAAATTACAAAGGAGGATGTGGAAAAAGATAATTTGGTTAATCTGAGCTTTGGGGTCGATTATCAAATGGATAATAATCTCTCTCACGCATTGGAGGTGAATGTATTGTCAAAATTAATATATTTTTTATATGCTACTTAAGTTTATAGAGCAGTTATTTTTTCATTAAAAATATTATGAAAATATTCAGTTCGTGATTACTGAATGGTGACCCCAAAGAAAAAAACCTTTTTTTTAAGTTTTTTTATTGTTGTCGCTAATCTGGGCAATTGTTTTAGGTGTGCATGGGAGTCTTCAGCGGTCTGGCTGTTGTTTGGTCCAGCATTCGAACCTGGAGCAACTCGAAGAGATCTGGACGTTTGGCAATTGATTTTTTTACTGTTGTTCAACTAATGCTTTTTACCTGTGGAAATTTAGCAAATGTATTTTTCTTAGTTGTCTTTTGCGCCAGTCTGTACTTTTTTATATTTTTCAAGGGTCAAAGCGCTGTTCATGTTTTGCTTCCCACAGAATCCCAAGAGGAAGTGCTTAAGCTGTACCTTAGTTTTGCCTTTTTTCTCAAGGTAGTTTTCTAACGATCTGACGATACAGAAATGAAGCAGAAGACAGATTTATTCCTGGGTTTTTTTTTAGATGGTTGAAATAATGCAATTGTTGTACAATCAAATTACGATTGATATATTCTTTATAGACTGGGAAAGGCCCAAAGCTCGAAATCTGGTGAGCAGGAAATTTGGGCCGGGGCTTAAAAACACGGAGAATGATGAAGAAGAACCAGTTAGTATCTGGAGAACTTATTTTGTCGCCAACGAATGGAATGAAATTCAAACGAAGAGAAAAATCAATGTTAATATTCATTTACTTCTCACTGTTTTTGCCCTCAAGGTGAGTTTTCAGTTTCGGAAAATTTTTTTCTTGGCTTAAAATTTGGAAGGATAATTAAACTGATTTTAATAAAGGTTCTTGGACTTGAATTTTGGGCCATATCCAGTCCAGAGGTCCGTAACAGTTTGTCTCCTGAAGAAATCGGGAAGGAATTTAGTCTAATGTGTCGTTTTACAATTGGGGCTTTGATTTACGTTATTATTTATGCCATTCAAGTAAGTAAACAATATTAAATGTAAATACTGTGCAAAATAAATTACGAGTAATTTTTCATAATTTTTCAAACTCAAGATCTGAATTTCATTCCAAACTGATTTCAAATTTCAGAGGTTTCTAGTTGCTTTTATTTATGAGCGGTTTATAAAAAATGGAATCCAAGAATTCGTTGACATGTGTTCAATGGCCAATATAAGCGTGTTTATTCTCGCTTATGAGAATTACGGCTATTACATTCACGGGAGGTAATATGAAATGATTAAGAACGCATTGCATTGATTCAGAAAATGTTCTCTTTAAATTTGTACTGTGTTTTTTTTTAAGATCAGCCCACGGCTTTGCCGATACGGACATGCAAAATATAATAAATCAGTTGCAGCGTGAGGAAGAAGATTTGGTCGGTCATCGCGGCCTTTTACCTGGAACTGATCAGCAGACTTTCGAAATGACGGTGCCGGTTCAACTCAGAGCATATTACAGGAAGGTTATGGCACCATTAAGAAGTGTAAGGACTTCTTTAATTAAACTTTTACTACCGGCCTTTTCATTCACTAAAAGAAGATATAATTTTATGTTTCTGTAGATATCTCAAGGTGTAAAAAGAATAACCATCAGCACTATATCAGGTCGATCGAAGACAGGTTCGGAAAACATAGACAGAAGTGTTCAGGCGTATCACAACATGAATCGATTTTTGGCGGCTTTTTTAGAACATGTATATTTAGAAAATATATATATTTTCTTTAGAACAAAAGTCTGAACATCTCAAAAATAATAATTTGAATATTTTCAGGCTTTGAAAGATCTTGACTACGAAGTGAGAGATAAATTATTTGCTGAAACCCTTTTGGGGATGGAATTTGCTGACCCAAATGAAAAGGGAGTCTTTTACTCGGGTGAGTTCATCGATATTACACTTTACCTCAAATAGAGAAAATTTTTGTCATGCTTTTCCAACACTGTTTGCAGATAATGGTCACGCTTTCGATAATGTGCTGTTCTACGGAAACGAATTCTCACTTTTCTCATTCGACATAATGCTGTTTTCCTTCGTCGTTGTCTTTCTCGAAGATTATTTGTTGGCCGGAGTTGTAACTGCTGCTTTCGCTTACTTAATTACAATTATTAAAGATGTGGGAAGTAGGAAAAACCTCGCGAAAAAAACTCTCATCGACGAAAGATTTTTAATATAGATATTTTTCAGTATTCATAAAAGAGTAAGTATTTTATATATATGCAAAAAAACAATTTTTTTCGATTAATATATGTTTTTTTTTCAGCTGGCAATTTTCATATTTTGAAGTTACAGTTACTCTTCAAGCTGTAACGATAAGACTTCCAGAATGAAAAGACTGTATTGAGGAGATTTTTTTTTGGATAATATTCGGTGTTTGAGGACATTCACACTCAGTAAAGAAAAAAGTTAATTTTTTTATTTTTCTGTGGAACAAATTAGAGATAGAAGAGAGTTATTTGATGCAGAACGTGGTTCTTCCGATTGAAAAAATAATTTCTTCCAGTGTTTATGTGAAAAAATGTAAGAAAGTATAAATTATTAAATGCTGCAAGAGAGTGTTAGCTTTTAGGTTACATGAATTTAAATGATAAATGTATGATTAGTTTGAACTTTTATTTCAATAATTATTATAGGTAATGCTAAAAGTTTCCGCTTTTCTGACATGAAAGCGGTCATTTTTCTTGATCGATATAAGAGCACCTTGATATTATAAAAATTGTGATTACTGCTACTTTCTAAAGAATAAAGTTCCGAAATGTATTTTAAAAGTTTTTAATTTTTTTATAATAAAAAGGACTCGTACAATTTTCTTGCAAAAAAGACAAAATATTTTTTTCGAATTTATCGAGACACAATCGCACGTATTTTCTCAGCCTTCGCCAGCATGATTTTTTATACACAGCATACCTCAATTTCATTATCCCGTGTTTATACGTCATAATTCCTTCCCTTGAAGCTACCGGGCATTGCCTCGTCGTCCTTACATTCATCGCTCTCCTCCTCCTCCACCTTCTTCTTCTCTTTAGGCATACAGCATGGAGGCATCACCCTCGGTGGTGGAGGTTCCGTGCACTCTACAAAGCAATTGCTTCGGTTCAACAACTCCGGATTGAGACGATATCGAGTCCTTTCTTCCATTAGTCCAAGTTTACAGCCATATTCTAATGCCATTAGAATTTGACTGGGTGTTGCTTTGATATCACATTCTTCCAAGCACTGATGGATCCGATCAGCAGTCGCTAGTTGGAGTGCTTCTACTGCTAAGACTATATCTGGCATTAAATAATTAATTTTTTCCTCGTCCTCTGCTGACATCACTGAGTATTTAACTTTTCGATTTGTCATTTTGAATTGTTTACAGTTAAATTTCGAGATCAAAAGTTCATAACAAAAGTAAAAATAAAAAAGAAAAATCTTTAGCGTTATTTACGAAATTTTACCCGCTTCAATTGTTTTCTGCTATTTCATTATTGATTTTCTTCTCCCCAAGTTTGATTGTTAATAGAACTTTGGACATCCCAAACACTTGTTTTACCGAGAAAAAGTATTAATTTTTCTGAAATTTGAAATTCACTTTTTTAATAAAAATATCCGATGAGAACTTCTTCTTGGAATGGATGTGCTTTTGCATTGCAAACAAATTTTTCAAAGGAATGAAGTCATAGCCTTAACTTCTGTATGCAAACTCACAGCTGAACTAATGAATTCTCAGAGAAGTTCTTAATGGGTAAAAATATGAATATGCCAATCAGAATGAGTTCGAATTAATTAAATGTAATTAAATTTAATTAAGCAACACTTAAAGATGACTTCACCTTCAAATAGCTATGTTCAATAATTCATTTTTTAACTCTTTTGTATAAAAAGTATAAATTTTTTGACTCGTAGAATACTAGTCAATTTTTTCCGCTTAAGAAAGATTATACTGTAAAAGTGTCGTTTTTTGAAACCTTTAAAAAGTGTTCAAAAAGCGTCAAAAAATTCTGAGAATTTTAATACAGTCTAACGGAAAATAAAATAGGAATGGAAATCTGAAAAAAGATAATTAAAAAATTAATGAATTTATAATTATTATGAAGAAAAAATTAAATTAATAAAACAATAAATACGATTAACATCGATGTCAGTGTACATTTATTATACAGTACATTGATTTTGAAATAAAAAATCAGATATTTTCAGTCAGACCACAGAGTTCATTTCCGGTTTAAAATATCCTCAATAAGAAAATCCCAAAACGAAACATTTCTGTCATTTTATGCACTTCTGCACCTCTTCTCCAATGTCGCTTATTTCGGTCAGTTTTTTTTTCTCTTCACATCGCTAATCCACTTTTGATTCATCCAGTTCTTTCAAAAGTTCGATTTTGTTAATTAAAGGATACAGTTCATTAATACTGGTCACTCCTTGCTCTTCCTTTTCCTTCCAGTATTGGTAATTACTTCGAAGGTAGTAGAGCATTTCGGGGAGTTCTACGAATGAGTCCCACGCTTCCATCATGTCGTTGATAATGTAATCGACAAAGCCGATTTGTGACTTTGGGATCGAACACGTTGACCGGTCGAACATTGGCATGACGACGGGTAAACCGTTCGCCTTCTCCTCATCGGTCTGAAAGAAATTGCTTACACGTTTAACCATTCGAGACCTAGAATTTTCAACAGTTTGCATACCTGGTTGAAGTATTCCTCAGCTATGCGTTTGGCCCATTCAACGCACTGTTTAAGAGGTCTTGTGGGATTCGAGACATCCGCACATTTTATCAGCATTCTTCTGGCCAAGGCGATGTTCTCTCTCGTGTTCAAATTAGGTACCTCTATTATTTCGCCTTCAGTGCTGCCATCGTCCTCTCTGGGCTCCGGTTTCGTGAACACATTCACGAATTTTGCCAGATGTTCAAAATGCCTTGTCATTTCCGTGGCCAGAATCATGTCAATGATGCTTTGCCGAGCTACTTTATATGTGTCTCTTTCTAGGCCTGACGGATAAACAAATATAAAATGCTTTCAATCGGACGTGAAAAGAACTTCACATTGACCGAAATCTTGAAACCTCGGCCGGTTTTCTTTTCATCTTCTCGATACTGAGATGATGGAAACCACAATGGCCGGTTAATATAAACGAACTTTTGTGTGAGTTCGGGCATATAAAGAGACCAACCTTTAAATATATTGACCCTGTCGTCCGCGAGCGTAAGCTTGAAAGTCATCGCCGCGTGATGTGATTCGAGGACGCTCTGATCATTGTACAAAATGGCAAGATCGTGGTCGGAGTTGCAGAGGAATATGCTGGACTTTCCCGGGTGGTCGATGTCGTGGCAGCAGGCGGCGATTAACACGCAGGCGACGTCGAGGGGGTCCAAAAGCTCACTCAGCTTCTCCTTCTTCAGGTAGCAGCTTGAAGCTTGCATCACGTCTGCGGCATGCGTGGAATTATGGTACGAATTGGTGGAGTGATAATGCATTTCGACCACAGTCAACCAGTTCATGAGGGTTTTCTCATCGCACCCGAGAGTGCCCTGAACGTTGAAGTGGCACAAAAGGTTCATCCCCAGCCAAACCAATGGCCTTCTGTTGGAGAGTTCTTCCAGTCTGAAAATATCAAATTCCCAGTCCAGAGATTGCTCCAGAACGGAGGTTAGTTGTCCGGGAGCGTTTATGCAGGGAAGGGAAGGTCTGGAACCGGCCGATCCTTTTACATTGGCGGAGTCATTGGAGCTGCGACGGGTAGTCGACGTGGGTACGTTGCCCTGCTAAAAAAAATCCCATGAAATAAATTAAAAATTACACTGCATCAGCGACAGGAACTGTACTGTACCGATAACAAAGCACTGATGAGATCAGTTGTAATCGGATCTTCTGTACGAATCCTGTTTTCTTTCAGCTGTGGCGAATACAGTTCTGTGGAGCGAAGAATGTCCATGACCTTTTCGAGTTGCTGTTGGACAGGACCTGAAGACTGCTCGTGAGCCGAGTACAGAAGTGTTATAATTTTGGTTATGGGAGCTTCAATGGGCAGGGAGTTTAATTTGGCTAAGCTCTGTCTCCGGATGGACTGACCACTTTCGCTCGCCAGAGATTTCACGTCGTAGGATCCTTTCCTTATCGAGTGAAGGCTTCCTCTTGGGGGTTGGTCTTTCGCGGCCGTTGCTCCATCCGGGAGAGGCTCTTGAATAAATATGTAGTTTGTTATATTCCTAAACATTAAAAAATGCCGAGCTTAGATTTCGAATTCATACACAAACAATTAAACAAACAAAAGTTACCTGCTGTTAATGGAGGAGCCCACAACTTTGCAGATCAAGCTGATGGGATCTCCCCCCTTCCTTTGGCACGTGATAGCTCCCTCCCATTCTTTTCCTCTCACCAGTAGATGTGATATTTGATTTTGGTAGTCGGCTCCTTGATGAAGTTCGGAAATGGGTTTGCCTTTTAGGTCTTCATTTTTAAATCCTAGCGATAGTTCGGTTGCTTTATTTATGAACTGAACATTAAAAGACTCGTCCGTTATTTGTACGAGATCTCGGCATTTTGATAAAGCCACATAGAGCGCGTGCGCATTTGCCACCGAAGCTCTGGGTCTCACTTCGCTTTGCTCTATTTCTAGTAACTCATTCACTATAACTCCAGTGTTGGAGGTTTCTATAAGACACTGAAAAAGAATTCGTTTCGCAAAAGTTTATACATTGGTGAATTTAAAAAGGTTCTTTTACAATAAAAGTGGATAGAAATCTGTAGGTTTTCACGTGATAATAAGAGATTGTAATATTTTAATATTGAATTAAAAGCGAATTCCATAATATCAATTATTGATAATACAAATTTTGATGTTTTTCACTGTGTTTTTCCCTTTTTAAATACTATTTTTAAGAATTGCGATAATTTTTATAAAACTATTCTGCTAATTTTTTTACAAATTTACCTGCGGTTTAATATTTTATTTTAATTCCCAGGATCAGTAAGCCAATAAATACTGAAATTAATACTGAGTGAAATCTTAATATCACCTTTTCGAACTCGGTCGTCCGAAATAAACATAAAAAAAATAGTAATAAGTTTTTTAATTATCAATTGCTCCTATCCGCTTTTAATCATATCGGCTTTTCAACCAATAGGAAACGCAGTTTAATTGTGAAAATAAAAATCTATGATAATCTAAGATAAACTCACCCTGTTAAATCCCGCATTCAACAGGGGCAAACAATAGGAGTCTTCGAAATAACTGGAAAAAACCGAAGAAATTATTCATTTATTGCGACAATAAAATCCTGGTTTAATTGGGAACCGTAAAAAAGAAGTTAAATAAAAAACACTTTTCGATAAAATAGAGAACAGTTGAAGTTCGCTCTCATGAAAAAAAAACCCACGGAACTGTGGCTTTTAATAAAATTAACGTTTTTCTTCCAACTTACCTCTTCTTCACGGCTGCCACGAGCACGGATTTTTTGCACCATTTTGACCGCCGGATTTTCCTGAAATAAAAATCCCCTTTTTTAGTTTCGAGTGAGCGACGCGAGTTGTGAGGACTGAGTTTCCATTATTTTTAATCAAAGTCTAATAGCTTTGTGTTCGGTCAGTCATTTTGGAATCCCAAAGGAAACTTTTAATGGGATCTGTGGGTTTTGTGGAGGACATGATGGAAAATGAAATGGTCAAGTGTGAAGGCGGGAGGAACTAAGATTTCCGGCAACATTTTTACTGACTTTAAACGAGGCAAACATTCATTGATCACTTATGTTGCTGATTATGTTTGCTCACTTTTTTCTCGTTTGACGTCATCAACTTTTTACTGTGGACATTTCCCAACAGTTAATTTTATTAATTTGTAGCCTTTCAAGCATTTCCTCATCCATTTTTACGATGTCTTCTTTAACAGTGTACTTTCAAAGTCACAAAACGTTTAATATGCTCTCTCGCATCTAAATTAAAATTCTTCCCGTTTGTATTTATGAAATTAGGATGTTTTAATGTAATCTATAGTGAACATAAACCGCACATAATAGGCTTGAATAGTTTTGAATGCGGTCATTATGACCGAGGTTTTTTGAGAAGTTTAAAATCTGCAAAATATGCACCTGGGCCAATTCAAAGGAATTAGCACCTTCATTAAAAGACATATGAACCAGATATTAAACTACCCGTCAGCCTTCACATCACTTCATATTCTTCATTTCGAAATTCCAAAAAGTATTCACTTTTTAAAACAGAATTTTCAGCTCAATATATTTTCAGCAGATTCGTTCGGACAAAGAGAATAAAATCTTCAGTTTACATAAGAATGACGTCTTATTTTCAGCCGTAAAGAAATTCTATATTAAATAATTTACGACCTAAACAAACCCGGATTTTTACTCAGTCGGAAACGCGACCTTTGCTCTGAAAAATAAAATAACATAAATACCGCCGAGGAAGTGGTAAACATCAATAACAAAATTTAAATAATTCAAAACAAAATTACATTTTAATAATGAAACAAGAACTAATAGAACACTGATAATACGAGAGCGTTATTCCAAAGCCCACTGCAGGGGAAGGACAACCCTTGGCCGATTGTATGAGTCCTGATTATTTTAGTCACATGAATATCTGAGTCTGGCTGTTAATATTTTCAGATCGTTTCAGGATAATTCGGGAATTGATAAATTCATTAAATGAAATAGCTCCTGCGTTCGATTCTGATAAAGAAAACTTCAGATAATTGGAGTGATAAAGAAAAGCCGGAAGAAGAGAGTTTCAAATATGAATTTTGACAATGGCATTAAAAGAAAATAAATAATAAAAAAAAACGGGGGACTTGACTGACATTACCCGGGTTCGATTTGCTTTATCAATGATTTAAAATAATTTATTTAACAATATTGTGCTGATGATTTCTCACCTGCAAATTGCGACGGCATCTAAATGCTTAATGTTTCTGTTATCGAGAACTACGATGTCATGGCCAGTTTGAACGTAGACGTCCACTAGAGTATCCGCAGATTGGCATACTGTGTACTCATAGCCCAGTTTTTCCGCGGCTTGAACGAAATTATCCGCTAAAGTGTCGTCCTTTGGGAAACCGAGCAATATCTGAAAGATAAAAAAAAGCTGAAAGTCGAATAGTACACCACCCGGACGTTTTCCCCGATTATTTATCTAATTTCTTTTGTTTCTTACGTTATCACAGTTTACTAATTTTCCCTTGCGTTATTTTTTAATCATTTTGCCAATTTTTAAGATTTTGATAAAAATATCAGTTATAATTATCGTCACCACTTTGATTGGGACAATTTTCATTACGAAAAAAACTGAATTTAGTACTTGTTTCTCGTACTGTGTTTTAGATAAAAGGTAAATATTATCTGACAAAAATTGTTAGGCTTCGCATTAAGTGGATTTTATTGTTGAGAAGGAAAAGAAAAAAGAGAAATTATTTGATAAGAATTAAGTTATTCCACAATATTTTCGAGAATCTTCGCAGAAGGAATGGTAATACACTAATCCTCGCATAAAAACTATTAAAAAAAATACCGAAGGTGGGAACGGATTAATTAAAATAAAATCCCGAAGGTCTTCAGGAAAAAACGACGCTTGAAGAAAAATTCAGAATATTTTACGACTTAAGTGTTAAACTCTTAAACACCGAATGTGGATTTTTTCAGGAATAATGAGTGAAAAAAACGGGCTTTACACCGTCAGAATTTCCCTTTTAGTGGATAGGGAGTCCGCTAATATAAGTAGTGCTTAAAGAAATGAAAAGAGCTATGAAAATATCACTACGATGCAAAAATTAAATTATAAACCTCCCGCTGAAGACAAAGTTTTCAAATTTCAACAATTTTGGAATTATATTCCGATGTATTCCAAAAAACGTTTTTGTTGTATAGGATAAAATTATTAATGAATGCAAAGCAAAAAGTAAACAAATGCTATTTTACTACTGATTAGACTTTGGCATTGCATTAATCTAATATCTGGTTCTGTTTTTATGGTTAATTCACTCTCAGTTGCCTTCACGAGATGCATTGGATGCATTAAAGATCCCCAGCGAAATTACTTCCTTAATTGTAATTTTTGGGTAAAATATGTTTAGAAACTCATCGAAAGCAAAAAACAGTGAAAAAATAGAACAGAAAGAACTGTTTTAATGCACTTTTATATGAATGGCTCAATTGACCCGCTCTGGCCGTTCTAGGTATAACAAAATCTTGGGCGTTCTAGTGTTAAAAATGTAAAAGTAACAAAACAGACTTAATGTACTTACTTTACAAGAAGTCTTGCTTAAAATTCCCAGGGCTCCATATCCGCTGTCACTCTAAAAATAAAAAAAAGAAATATAGAGTTTCCATGTGAGAATGTAAAGGACTCCCAAGTGATTGCTCTGAAGTGCAAAATAACTATTCAAGAACAACTATTCAATTTAAAAAAAAAAAAAATGAATGCTGGCCATGGGTGAGGTGTCCGATAGAGAGGAAGACAATGATTTGGGAAAAAGTTAAGAAAAATTGCTTTTAAGAAGGAAAATTTCTGACCTTTATATTATTTACTTATAGGTGGTTAACAACCTTGGGCAGCCACAAGGCAACCTTCACAGATACCTGCAGGTTGTTCTCTAGCCTAATAATTCAGTGTTCGACGACCTCAGATCCGGATATTGGAAAAATTCGAATCTTATTAAATATTCATTTCGGAGTGCGACAGTGAAAACGAGAGAAAAGTTTCAAAGGGACATTTTACTGTATGAGAGAAAGGTTAGCGCAATTAAAGGGTACATTGCATGAGTCAAAGGAATCGGATTCTAAACCGACATTCTTCACAATAAAATAAACGTGAATTCTTACCGGTCTTACATCGAGTATATATCCGTGATTCTGTCTGTATTTTATTTCCGAATTTGAACAGTGGACGTCGTATTTGACCGAAGAAAGTCGAGAAAAAATATTTGGAAAATTAAACATTTGTGACTGTGTACAGTATGATGATTTGAAAAAAAAAATAATAATAATATTCTACGAGGTCGTAACTTCTCTTCAGAATTGGCAGCTTTACATCATGTTCTGAGAAAACGGAAATTTATTTCTTTTTTCCTATCATAAATATATTTTATTACGGAAACTATGCTTTCTATAATTGAAGAGATTATTTTAAAATTTTGACTTGAAGACAAATGATCAGAAAAGGGAGAACAACAGTGAATATTCACAAATTAAGCCTTTTTTTGTAGAAAAAATGGTTTCGATCCAAATATATTTCGTGAAAATCAAAAGAGATCGAAAAAGGAGCGCCATATAAACCTTAAGACGGCTGAAGGACCAAGAATTTAAGTTTTTTATCTGAAATTAATTGGATGAAATTTCTGTGTATTATTTTTCAAAAAAAAAAAAAACTGTCTGCTTCAAACTGAAAGAGAACGATTTGAAGCCTAACTTATTATACCAGAAGTGCTGCATTCAAGTTTTAAATTAAATCTTTTTTAATCTTTTCCTTCAGATTAAAAACTGAGCAAGCCTTTTGCAAAACGTTTTTATTTTTAAAAGTCTCAATTAAAAATAAAATCCGCTCTATCACAGGGAGATTTTTCATATAGAAATAAATAATAATTAATTTGCCAATTAAAAAATATTGAATCCTTTTTTGCTTTTTTAGGAGATTGAAAGAAAAAATAGTCGGTCATTTTTTTTCATTTTACCATTATTATCTCAATTAAAAGATAATAAATAGAAGATAATTTAAGAGATATAAATTTTTTTATTTTATTTATTCTTTTCCAAGATTTTTTGCAGAAGAGCCTTCCCGATAGCCTTCGAATAAGAGTAAATTCTGTCTATGACATTATCTAAACCTTCTGCACTCTCCGATTGTTTTAAGTAATTATAATTTATTTCTTATAACGGATCGATTTTTAACAATAATTTCAGGTTCACTTATAATTGTGGATTGCAGTTTAAAATTTATTTATGGAATGTTTTTGCATTAAAAAGGTTTCGATTTTGAGATTAATATTCAATTTCGATTAAAAACGATATCATTTCACCCTTTTGCAAAAGGGCACAAAAAATTAATAAAATTGGGAAATTTATTTGCAGTTTTTTTCCCGTCAGACGTCTTTTCGCCTTCACCTACTTACTTTTTTATCTCAATTATTTTTACCTAGTAATTAATTCTAAAGACAAAACGGAAGTTGAGGTCACTTTGTTACACATAAAACAAGGTTATGTTTTTAGTTGGGGTAATGCAGTTAGCACGATCACGTAATCATTAAAAAACAGAAGAAAATAAAAACCATGACGTACGTGGCAACTTTCGAAAATTATTAATGAAGTGTTTATTTATTAACTGCTGGCTTTTTATATTAATGTACCAAAATAACAACAAATTAACATTCTTTGCAGTTTTTTCATTTTAAATCACGATGAGAATTATGAATGAGATCATATGAACATGTAGAAAATTTAAAATTTCTTACGTATTCTTTCGTAACCCCTCAGCGTTTGCCCGTAAATGCCTGTGAATTACCTTTTTAACGATAAATTTCAAGTAAGGGTAGTAACTACCCCGTAAAAGTGTGACATGAGGTTGGTTTAGGGGCAACCCCTTTTACTTGTGTTTCCCGTTTCTTAGAAAAAGCGACTGTCTTTGGCGTTTGACGATGCACTGAATGCATCTTATGGTAATGATTTGTTAGGGTTTATAACACATGTTTGTAATGGAATGATCAGTGGAATTTTTCATATCTGGAAATATTTTTATGCTACAGGCATTCCAGTACCCTTCTGATATTTTCAATTTAATTAACTCATTTGCCGTCTTGGTAATGACACCTGCTAAGAAGACGATCCTGACCGTGTTTCAATGTCATATGACATAATACTATTGCTTTAAAAAGACCAGTAATTTAAATGAGTTGCTGGCATCTTTGTTTTGAATACCTCTTTATTGGACAAGTAAGTCAACGCCAGTGTTTCGACCACATTTTTTTTGAGTTAAGGTAAAAAGAGAAATTAATGCACTGTCTGCATCTCGTTGAAATAATTACGTGGAAAATAATTTGCCGCAATTTTCCTAAAAACCTCAAATGCGGTGAGTATTACTTAATGTAATTTATTTCCCGAATTACATTTTGCCAGTAAACCGGACCTTCATGTGGAGAGGCGAAGCTGCACTTCTGAATTAAATCCAGCGAAATTAGAACAATTATGTTGGGCATAAGTTTTTTTGGAAACTGACGATAATCTGTGACTTTGAGGCGAAGATGTTTTCATGTAAGTATGCATCGATAAATATAAATAAAAAGGTAAAATTCTAAGAAGCCTGATAATCTACAATGCCCTCAAGAAAATCACGACCTAAATTTAATCCGACAAACCATCAGAGGACTTATAGAGGCAATGTAAGTATATACTGTAACTTCAAACACTGCAAACACTGATTCAAATGTGTGACCGAGTGACCCCCGGACATTTCACATGAAATACATCTGGAACAAACGCTTTGAGTTTATTGTTTTCAATGTAACACTTCGCACTTCTTTAATATAATATCACATGGGAAAATTCTAAAATGGAAAACAGAAAATCATGAAAAAGAATTTTCGTTGTTATGACCACCAGACGCGTTACCGACCGAAACTGTTATTGGAGGTTCAAAAGTAAAATTATCTTGGTTATTTGATAGTATTATTAAACTGAGATAAAATCGAAAGGAATAAGAAAGATACTGTATGTGAAGTGTCTAATCAAAGAGAGAAAAGAATAGGACTCACATTGCGGAAATTCTCCAGCGCTTCTTTTGGAATGTACGGTAAAAACGCATCCTTGCTTTTCTCCGCCTTTTTTCGCCAACCGCAACCTGAAATTCGACAAAGTATTAGTTAACATCGAAGCAATACCTGCAGTTCAATTCGGTCATAGAATACAAAATGGGGTAGACAATTATTAAATGATATGAGCTAGACAGATTCTGAATTTCACTTATGAAAGAAATCAAAAAAATTTAAAAATTATTATTACTGACAGAGACATAACGATTAATTCTGCTTTGACTCATATAAATCCCATAAGAGGTTCCAATCTAATATTGTCTCATTCAGAGCATTTGTAAAAAAGTTAATTATCTTTTAACTAAAATTTTAATGAACTTTTCATTTAAGTTAATTAAAAATCAACCCCTAAAGGTTTTTATAAAATCAAAATTTCTTTCTTCTCAGAAGATTCTTCTGTTGGCATATCACATTCATCAAATTATACGGGAAAAAATTACTTTTAAAAATGTTATGCGATCATAGAAAACTGAGAACTTCTTCACTTTACAGGAGAGTAAAAAAGACAGAAGACAACATAAAAATTTTTATTTTAGATACAATTGATAATGGCCCCACCTACTTATTTTTCGTCTATATTTACAGTATGTATTTATTATGTGCATTCAAATCAGTACATTTTAAATAATGTTGTTCAATCTAAAAACATTTTTGTACATTTATAACACTCGGTTTAAAATAAATTTTTCAAAATACCAAAGAATAAGTGTGTAATTTAACAGAGGAAAGCGCGAAATAATAAAAGTTGAAAAGAAAATATAAAAAAAAATTAGAAACGTCAGCCCTAAATGGCGGGGCCATATTTTTTTAAAAAGTTTATAACTTTTTGGCACTGCAGTTGGAAAATACGGACAGTAGACCGCCCTGTCTTCGTTATTACGAGTAATGAGATAGTCGGTCTTCTTAAAGTGAATGAATACTTTATTCAATTGTGCATTGCGTTGTTTTTGTTTTTTCGGATGTAAAGCTAAAAACTAAACGATTAGATTAAGAATACCGTGACGTGCCAATATCATGACCTCATCATTAGACTAATTTTACGACATTGTATTTATTTCTCTATTGCATTTTAAAATTATTTAAATTAATTCATTTTCTTTTCTGAAACTATCGAGTGCATTTGCTGAATGTTGAATTTTCATGTGAACGAACCGTTTTTGAAGAATTTCAAAGAGAGAGTCATTACAGATTCATAACAGATTTCACTTCGCGATCAGTGTTAAAATGGCGCCTTTGTTTACTTACATTCATTCCGAATTTCCTTTTCTAAATTATTTGCCAAAAGTATAAAATAAAAACATTGTAACAAAATAAAATAGTTGAAAAATTCATAAAAAAAACGCAAGGAGAGACCTTAATAATTTTTCTGCTTCCACAGTATTTGCTTTGCTCTAACATCTGATAGTCTATGACATCACGTGAAGAAAGATAATGACGTCACAGGACTAATTGCACGCGATTCCGTACATATTCTGAAACTTTCATTTTGAAATTATTTTCTTAATATGTCTAAAATACAACATAAGATGGCGGTAGATATAAAATTTCGTTTCTTAATTTTGACCCAAAACAGACACGGTCATACGTAGGAATTTTAGAAAAGTTAAATTAAACTTCTGAAATGAAAACTTCATAATGTTCAAGTTACTTTCAGGGATTTCTGCTTTCGAAGTCTCACTTCAAAGAAACTTACGGTTCAAAATTTGTTTCCGATTCTCAGGAAATCATTTTTTTAAGAAAAAACATGAAAAACAAGGATCAATGGAGTTTTTTAATAGTTGGTGTGGTCAAGGAGCAGATAATATCAAGTTTGCCTTTATATGAACGAATTTTACGTCGCATAAAAAAGATTATTTTTTCTTCCTTATATTTTCACATAAAAAAGCAATTTTCAATGAAAAAATTGAGAATAATTTCAAGATGGCCGCCGAAATCTAACTAGAATCAACCCTGAGCAAACTTCTTTCTTAAACCTCATAGAAACCTCCTTTTTCTTATAGTTCTAACGGTAAGTTTATTACATGCGAGCCTTTACACTGAAATATTAATAAAAATATTTATACTGCTGACTTTCCGTTAAATGTCGGTTTGTGAGGGTATTAATGCTTCAACAGCGTTATTAGCATGAATTTTAGGCGTAACAATCCATTTTATTTGTCGTGGAATTTTGTTTCTGGTGAAGTTTCGGAAGGAATAAAGCCTCCCGGCAGCACTTAATGGTTCTGTGTAATGAAAAAAATAAGTCACGAAAATGGGGTTGGAATAGCAGAGATTTTTTTCTGTAAAAGCAGCCTTTCGGCAATTTTTCGACCGGGAGCAGACTTTCATTTTATTTACTTTCTTATTCTGTTTCCATCAATTTTATTAGATTGGGTTTTTTTTTTGGAAAAAAATCATCGCTCTTTATATTCTCTAATGGAAAATAGAAAAGGAATCTTTGGGGGGGAAACGGTCTCTGAAAAATTAAAATTGTTTCGAAAGTTTTGAGGTGGAATTTCGTGAAAATTTTAAAACGGGCACTTTTCTTCCCCTTTAGTGCTAACACTCACAAAAGTTGATTCACTTTCCTTTTATTATTTCCCTTCTGCTCCGGAGTTTTTCCCGATAGGAATAATTCAGCGTTTTTTAAACCGAATTTTTTTTAGATTTTATAAATTAATGCCTTTAAACTTTTAACTTCTGACAATCACAGGAGACCTAATTAAAAAATTTTTTTTTTAGAGCTTTCACTACCTTTTTGTTTTGGCAGAGAGAGAGGAACTGCCTGAGATTGGGCGCTTTTTTTGCTATACATTTCAAAATCAAAAAGTTGACTTAAAATTATACTGATTTTGACTTTCGCAACAGAAATTTACTTTTTCAGACATAAAACTCTACACTTTTACGATGTTTCTTGTTTTATTAACTCTACGTGACGCAAAATCTAACATTAGGTTTGCGGTTACCAACAAGATTTTTGTTTTTAAGTTATACTACAATGAATTAATGCATTCGTGGAAAGAAAGAAATATGACTGAAATAAATTTATAACAAAAGACAATTTTTCTTTTTTCTAAAATATATAGCTCACTCTTGCATTTAATTTAATTAAGCAGAGCGTTTCGTAATTAATAAGACTGCACGGAAAAATAAATTAATTAATTTAATTCCATCTTTTCATTAACCGTATTATCTCAGACAGTAATGTAAAGCAGATAATATGCGTCATGCGCGTTAACATCAACAGTGAAACTATCACTGTGGGGTTTAATTTATAACTCTCCTATTTTTACTGATTTTTAATAATTCTATACGTTTAATTAAGGTGATAATTAAATTTACTCAGAAATACCTGATGCTTCTTTCGTTTCGTTCTGAAAGCTAAAATACTCAAAGAAATAAATAATATCCAATTAAAAATGAAAAGAGGAAATCGACTTTTCCAAATCCTCTTGAACAATTTGAGAAATATGTTTGTGCTTTCCTAAAAATGATGGACAAACACTACAAAAATTATAAGCGGATTTTTCAAAATATGTATTTTGACTTTTCTAATAGTGCTAAGCTGAACGACTTCCTGTCAGAACCAAATGTGAGTTTTACGGACTGAATATCAAAATATTTAATGATGAAAACGTGCGTCATTTGTGTATGTTATTTGTTTGCTTATTTGGATTCTTCGGAAAAGATACAAAAAGCGTATCAACAGCTTCGGTTAAGAACGAGATTTTAAATTGAAAAAAGTACGATCTTTGGAACGAGTTTTGAATAAGGGTGTTTTTGTTTATTTTTCATTCGTTTCTTTTTCTCTGATTGATTTTCATCAGCTGCCATTTTCAAGTATTTTGTAATATCCTATCAAAGAGATATTACCCGAAATGGGGGAAAACTTTTATTAGAGGAATTTTCAGTCCGAAGTGAAGAATTTAGGAAACTGAAATAATAATGTAAAAAGGGAGGAAAGGAATTTCGAATTAGAAATTCAGGAGATGACTCTGCATTCGAGAGACTTGGATGGTATGTGGAAAACACTGTCTCAGGAAAAATTGAATGTAATTTGCATTTTTTTCTTTCAGTTTTCATATTTTAAAAAATTCTGTCGGAAAATTAATAAATTTCTTTAGGGCAAAATTATACTTATTACTTAACAGACGTTTATGTAGCAAACAAGTAGGGTAATCATTAAAGAATGTTACTGTTAACCCTTTGAGGTCATATAAAATTTGGCCAAATTTCAGTTTAGGAATTGAATACTTTCCGAAAGCAGAAGACTCTTCTGTCAGAAACGTATTTCCTTCATTCCCAATGGTATTTTAACCCTTAGCGGTTGTATAAAATTTGTGTATGGGTATCTATTGGTCGGAATTAATTTCTTTGGAAAGAGCAGGGATATATATACATAATATTCACTAATATTTACTCATATTTTAATGAGAGAGAATCTCTAATTACTCATAAATACAATTTAGAAAATATTCTTTGGAATTATACAATATATCTTTGTTTAGGGTCAGTTTTTTTATCTCCAATCGATGGAGCATCGTATTAGTTGATGAAAAGGTTTATTAGGCATTGAGGAATGCATACAGTATAAGATTCGTATAGTTCTTTACTGTTGTGGCTGAGGGTAGACATACGACCCAAAGGGTTAATTATAGCGGATATACACTGAGGTCAATACATAAACCTCTCATTAATTGCTTTCTGTAATATATAAAGAAAGTGCATTTATCAGAAATCACCTAATGTGAAATAAAATTCAATCAAAAGATTGCAATTTGCAGAGAATCATTTGATGTAAGATAATTTTTAATGCATAAATGAAGAAATGCATTTCTTTTACATTATAGTGCGAGTCTGAATATTCATATAATCCCTCCCAGAGTCTAACTCAACCAGAAACTAACTGGGAGTTGTTCACCCAGAACCAGAAATAAAAGACCTTTGAACTGGCGGTTTTCTCCGGCCTGCATCCCCTCCGTTCTCCCTTCTCTCCCCAGTCGCCCGAGATGACGTTGCTGATCTTGACTTTATTTATTTTTTCGATTATCTCGATTTACTTGTTCTCAAGGCTCCTTAAAATTTTTTTCCGGTCCATTGTGTGCTCCTTCAAGAGGTCGATACAAATTAAAACAATAAAGGAAGCCACGATTTGTGCTGGTCGTTGTTTTCCCTCATTCTTTGCCTTCCCCAGAATGCGCTCTCCTTACCTGTCTTCTCATGGACGTTGTTTACGGGGCTGATAAAGTTGCTGCTGTTTTTGTTCTGATCGCAACCGATCTCTCCCTCATTTTCCAAGATGTGATTGTTGCCTGATTGCGACTGATGCGCACTAGGCGTACAGCCCATGGTCTATTCCCTCATTCCAAAAACAGAATGCCGAGTAAGTTCATGGTGGTGGCTCTTTGTATAGTTTGCTCGCAGATGTCGAGGCCTTCCTTCGGGACGGTCCGGTTATTTGGGTCCCATTTCAGAACAGTTTCGTCGTTTCCTTCGGTCTGATTTTCTTCGTGTAACTGCCGGTCATTTTAACTATGACCTGAAAAGAAAATAACAACGATTGAAGTTTACTGGAAAAATCAACAAAGGGGTAAAAAGAAAGTAAAATTTTAGGACGATATGAAAGTGATTGGTATTAAGAAAAAAAAAATAATTCAGTGCTGTTGAAGGAAATGACAGCCGAATCTTATTTCCCATATTTTCTTTTTTACGACTTGTTTGGCACTGGGCTCGGCTCTAAACGCATTTCTCTTTAATTATCTTAACAAGTTCTTATTTATTTTCCCGGGCAGAAATTCGATCAAACGCGAGATATTTTAGAACGGAATCAGATCGAAGTCTGCCAAATTAAATTGGGAAGTTAAATAAAAAGAAAATCCCTAAAGAGTCTAAAAGATGATAAAAATGACTTCTGTGTAAGACGCCATTATGGTTGACATTACTTTCAAATTTCTGTTGGTTAAAAAAAAATTATTGAATGTCACCCATATCCCGTGTTGTGTAATTGTCACAACGATCGCCTAAATGAATATGGTAACCATGAGAAAACGTTGGAAAGAAGCCTCAGGTGGTGTTGGATTTATTTATTAACAAGTAAAGAGTTCGGATAACATCCTAACCCAAACGATATGTCTTCGCACCTTCATCAATTCACGTATTCAAATTTCGATAATAAATCTTTGGAATTCCTCTAGAGATAAGTTTCACGTGTCCCAAAGGGCCTTTGTTTTCGCCGTAGATCACTTTGTCATAAAGAATTTAATTAAAATTGCACAAATGACTACCTGTTAAATTCCTGTATATTTCAAGTCCAACTACATTTCCTTGAATTGGGTTTAATACGATATAAATACCAATTATAGTTGGTTTTGGAGGTGCAATTAGGAGATCCTTATTTGGACTGAGACCTCAATAAAATTAATTGGGACCTCAACCGGTGGTCACATAATTAAATGTGAATATTCGGGCAATGTCTGTCTTTTGCTCAGTCCTCCCCCGAATGTTTCCTCCGCCAACACTTTTCCATTTTTTATTTTACTTCTGCTGCTGTGCTTTTTCAGTTTTACGTAAATTTATCCGAATGAAATCCAGCGCTTCTTTCGTTCTCCCATAAAAATGTCTTCAGCTGTAAATCTTTTAAGTCAATAAAACCGACCGAAGCGCAAAAAGTTACTCTCTGGATGAGAGAGTGACCGGTAATAAAGGGTAAAAGTAAGAGTAAATCCTTGCTGAGATTTATTTACTATTTTTGAGAAAGATAGTTAAAATTTTTATTATGGTTTCTTCGTTTATAGATCTTGTGAACGACGTTAAAAGGTTGTGCAGAAAGGCACCCTCGACCTCTTTAAACTGGACATCAAGTAAATAAGGTTTGAATCTCGAGAGGAAGGCCCGAGATTTGCATTGTTCGCGTTATTCCCTAACCCCATAACATTTAAATATCACGCTTTCTGAATCACTTGTAGCAATTTTCAATTTTTTATCATATTCGAATCTTCATTCTTATGTGAATCAATGGAATCGTGTCTTTGACCCGGCTTCTTGTGAACACAATGAAATCTGCATGATCATATATTTAGATGGATGTAAAAATCTATTTGAAAAGCAGTTTTTCGTTTAGTAGTCGGGTCAGAGTGTGACAAAACGATCACCTTCCTCAGCGACCTGATTTTCTTCTGCCCCTGTCTAAGTTTCCATTCCAGAACTCTATTCCGTCTTTCACAATTAACCCTTTGCGGTCGTATAAAATTTGGGGATGAGTATCTATTGGTCGAGAATTAACCCTTTTCGGTTGTATAAAATTTGTATATGGGTATCTATTGGTCGGAATTAATTTCTTTGGAAAGAGCAGGGATACATATACATAATATTCACTAATATTTAGTCATATTTTAACAACAGAGAATCTCTAATTACTCCTAAATACAATTTATTTATGAATTGAATATAATATATTAATTATAGAAATTATAATAAATAATTAATAAAAGAAAATAAATATTCTTTGGAATTCTACAATGTTTCTGCACAACTTTTGTTTAGATTTTAGATTAAATTTTGTTATCTCCAATCGATGGAGCATCGTATTAGTTCTTTGGGCATTGAGTATCCCTTAAAGAAGTATAAACTGGCACAGGAATGCATACAGTATAAGATACAGTATGATACAGTAACTAATTCACCGTATTAGTTCGTGACATTGAGGTTCGCTTAAAAAAAGTATAATATAGGAATGATACAGATAATATACAGGAATGTATATATTGATACAGAATATATAGGAATGGTACTGATATAGGAATGCATACAGTATAAGATTCGTATAGTTTCTTGCTGATGTGGCCGACAGTACGTACATACGACAGCAAAGGGTTAAAATTGCTTTCGAAATCACCACCAAATCTTAGAAGGGGTGTCGAAGGAACATCGCACTGTCCGCCAGGTTTAGGTATGTATGCACCAGCCCCAAATTTTATTATCTGAACTTGATTCCGCCGGTCTCGGGCCTCATGCCAAATTTCAAAAATTCCAATTAAAAAGGAAACTTAGTTAGAGGTTGTGTATTTGCTAAACAAACGATTATCATTGACTCTTTTCAAGGAAGTCTGTTTGTTTTGTTAACAGAATCGAGAGAAACTTCTCGAGCTCCTTCATCTGGTTTTCAGTTTCCATTTCTTGTAGCAGTTTTATGGTGCCTCCCCCGCCCGCCCTTCCAACTCCCTTCTGTTCGACAGTTTTAGAGTTTTAGAAATTATTTTGGCATACTTTTATATATTGGCGATGGTTATTTGTAATTTAAGTTCAAAACCGGACCAAATGGCTTCATTTTTTGTAATATTTTTTTTAATTTTCCGAATATTTCTAAATGAGCTTTTGTAAAATCTGCCCATTGAAAAAAAGTAAATTCAGATGTATTTTCGAGTATTTATTTGTCTTTTAAACAGAAAGACAAAAAAGTATGCCCGCAAGATGTTGAGTAGTTGAGTTTTATAATCTCATTTTCTAGTATGAGAAGATTTTTGATAAAATTTGAACAAGAGTGAGGGCTTCGATGAACGACAGAACTTCTCCAGCAGAAGGTAATTTCAGTCTTTATCAATAACGCAACGACCTCACTGCATTCATTCGTTTTGTCCGAGTGTTTGCACTGAAATATAATCGTAGGTGTGCCCGATTAAAATTTTTTCATTTGGACTTTCTCGCGAGAGATTATGGACGTGACGATTTTCATTTTTCTATTGATTTAAAATTGGGCGAAGATTTCCCTTCCCGCCTCCCCCCCTCCCGCCTTTGAACATAAAACGACAGAAGAGTTCCTTCGAGCGATAACTCTCATAAAATATCTGAGGGTTTTGTTCTATTTTAGATCTTTTTATTTGCGGCCGAAGGTCGGAAAGGAAATAAATTAAATTGTTATGCGGAAAGTTGGAAACACCTTAGATAGGTACCCTTTCGAATGAACTGCAAACATAACAAAACTTTCTAACTTTTTTAACATCAAATTAGTAAAGAGAATAATTTATTATATTGTATTTTCATTTATTTTTAATTTTGTGATTTTTTGAAAAATACCGAAATAATTAAATTTTTTTTATTGAGTTTTAAAAGAAATTCATTCGATTGTTAAATGCGAATGATTTTTTGATGAAAATCAATTCTTCCTGAATTGGTTTTTTGGAAATCTCAGCAGCACTTTTTCAGTAAGTCGGGTTCTGATTTGGCGCCATTTATTTATAGTGGAATTCTTACTCTGGAAGTATATGAACATTGTAAACAATATTTAGAACCGGTCGAAATATCATAAAATTCCAAACAAAGCTCTGAAGAAAGTCCATTCGGCAAATGTCTGCTCTCTTTATTTGCTTAAAAATGTCATATTTTTCATGTCTCCAACGTCAGCGACTCGTCCATTAGATGTTCACTTCGGAAGAATTTATTTTGGAAAGTTTTTCAAAGTTTTCTGCTTATCGGAGAACCGATCTGCAGAAAAGTTTGCGTCCAAACTGCAAGAAGGCGTAGGTATTTTGTGGACAATTATGACTGCAATGCTAAACACAGATTAAATGATCGGGTTAACGTACTGCATTTAATATTAACTCAGCTGTATCTCCAAGAATTTGCGTTTGACTATCGTAGGAGGAGAAAAATTAGCTTTGAATTCTTATGACCGGTTACTGTTGTGTCCTCCCACCGAAAGAGTCCTGAGGACTTCCAAATTAATAACCGAAGGTATTTTAAAATTGAAAAACGCATTTATCTTTTGATAAGTGCACAAAGATTATAGTTCCGACGGTTTCTCAAAATGCAGCTATGGGATTTATTTTTAGATGCAATGAAGGTTTAATAATAAAGTCTTTTTATTGTGGTTAATTATTCCGGGCAAGTTTACATCTTTTTCTGTTTTCATTTTATCCTTTAATTCCGATTGAACAAAACAGTGAGTTGTAATTTATTCCGCAAATCCACAAAACTACCTGCGGCTTTTAGTTTATAAATTTTCTTCTTCGTTTTTACAAAGTCACCACCATGTGCTGGTTCTTATCACCGCATCAGAGTCAAGATAGCGAAGTCAAGGATGAGACCTTGGAGTTGGCGTGTGTGTGTGTGTGTGTGTGTCTGTCTGAGGAGAGAACGATGTCTGATTTGCTGACTTTTACGAGGAGGGTGGCCAGCCATCTGCGAGACGCTTGTGCTCTTCAAGGATCAACGTTTATTGATTATCAGATTAGATTACGCTGAGATTAGGGTGGATGTGATAGATTGACTCATTTGAAAATGGGTTTCGTTATAATTAAATTTCTTTTCGAATTGGAGGAATCGTCGGAGCCTTTTTTGACTCGGCTGCAAACCAAAAAAGAAATTATTTCACTTGGATTAACCCTTTGAGGTCGTATGTCTACTGTCAGCCACCACAGCAAGGAACTATACGAATATATACGAATCTTATACTGTATGCATTCCTATATCAGTTTAAACTTTTCCTCAATTTATATTAAACCTTTTCATCAACTAATACAATTGGAGATAACAAAATTTAATATAAACAAAAGTTGTGTACATTGTATAATTCCAAAGAATATTTTATAAATTGTATTTATCAGTAATTAGACATTCTCTCTTCTTAAAATATTACTAAATACAGTAGCGCTTAAAAGTATTTTGACAATACAAAATTTTTTAGAATTACAAACAAAGTTAAAAGTCATTGGCTTTCATTAAAAGGCTTTATAATATATATAAGATATTTATTTACAAATGTGATACAAATATAATAGTAATTAAAAAACAAATTAATAATCTAAATAACAGAAGAAGCAAAGAGTTTATCTTTATAAGTAACAGTAAAAGTAATAATAGTAATAAGAGTAATTATAGTAATAGACAAAAGACTAAATAAGAGTATTAAACAAAAATGTTATGTTTTGTATATTTTGTTATTTTAATGTGACAAATACATTATTTATAGGATTGATAACTAAATAATACGACTGTAAAACAATAAAATCTTTTAGTAAGATAATTAACAAAGTAACTATTAAATTTTGTATTGTCAAAATATATTTGAGCGCTACTGTATTACTAAATGTTATTCATTCATCATAAACTAGCGTTTTATGTATTCCTGCTCTTTCGACAGAAATTAATTCCGATCAATAGATACCCATCCCCAAATTTTATACGACAGCAAATGGTTAATTGTAAGGAGTACTCTTTCTGGGGAATCCTCAAAATTCGTGTAGATTCTTCCCATGTGTTATGACACTGGAAAAGAGTGCCAAAAAAGTGGAACATATAAACAGATTCTGGCCATCTTGGAATTGAAAAGAGAGAAGCATTTTTCAGAGTCAAAGGAGGAAAAACACTACAGAACGGACAATGCCAGGTTTTGGTCTCTAACTCAGAAGATTCCAAAAATAAGTGTTGCAAATGGAATTTTTCATTTACTTCAAAAGGGTGTCAGAGGCAATCAAGCAACTTGATTTCGAGAATGCTTTTTGCCAAACAGGTTTTCCAGAATTCAATTGTCATTCTCTCTCTCAGCGCAATTTATTACGGTCGCCTTTAAGGCTCTCAGTTAGAGTTAGACAATTTATTTTGATGTTTGATTAATGGGAAATCTTTTCTTGTCATTGGTTAAGGTGGAAATTCTGTATTCTTCATTGACTTATATGTCTTTTGATGAATGCTACAATGTGGGCCCCAAAATTCGAACTGAATAAAACCGTTAACGGTCACTCGGTCACTGCACTAAAGCTTAATGGTGAATTACAAAAAATGGGTTAAAAAGTGAGGGCAAGCAATTTAGTGAATGCTGAACGACACGTGAGAGGAGGATTTTGGATGGATTGCTTTTATAAAAAAATCCTTTCTGACTTTTGCAGGAAATAAAATTTGAAGAATTAGATTAGCTTAATTTCCTCGGCCAAAACTTTCCACTTGAGGTTTTTAATAATGAGAAAATGGAGAATTATGTTAAAATTTGAATTGTTATTTCTCTGAAGAAATAAAAAACACTTGATTATAAAAGCTGCTTTCATTATAGGATTCAAAGGGCTGTCTTTTTTGTAGTTATTTTTTTTTATAAAAATTTTCTTTTCTTTTCGGTAAGACACATAAAAGATGACATTGTTTCGTGTTTTTTTTTCATTAATCATTTCAGCCTTATCTATAAAAATTGATTCCCTAAGGGTAACTCTTAATAAAATTTATTAACTTCACTGCTATATTTTATTATTAATTTCTTTAGCGGCTTTCAGACTTCGAAATCGGTTATTTATGAGTTCAGAAATGACCAATGCCTTCCTAATATTTTTCAGACTATCCAAAATCTCAGTTTTTCCATATTCAAAAAATACTCTGCATTTAAATGAAGATCTGTTGAACCGAAGGTCATTAAAAGCAAAGAGCCGGCGAAGAAGAGAATAAACACCATTTGCCGATTCGATGGGTGTTTGTCCATGCAAAAAATGGGGCAAAACCCAAGAGAGGGAATGGTAAACAGTATTTTCGTCGAAAAAGAGTTGCTATAAAAAGCAGATCAATCTATGCATTCCTTTATTCCGTAGCTTTCTTTCACCCCCTCGATTTAATAAAACTGCTTTGCTTATCTTGCTGACTGACCTTTTAGTGGATGTTCAAATCTATTTTCGACTCTTTTCCCACCGTAATATTAGTATTCGGGGTCTAGTGGGGGTGTTCACTAAAAGCTGTGGAAAAAAGAAATTGAATTTGGGCCTTGAAAAAATCAAAAAGCATTTTAACTGACCCACCGACGCCGTCCGTCATTTATTCTTTGATCAAAATCCCACAACAAAGATCAAGGGAAAATCGATTTAGAATTTTTACACATTGCCAATTCTTCGGGCTGAAAAAATGCTTTTCCACAATCCCTGACTTAACAATTGAAAATTGCCACTGCAATCGCTGACTAATTGTAAATCTCAAAGAGGACCGTTATCTCACTGCTTATCGTAATAAATGATAAGTTCTTTCTTCTGCGAAAGGCAAACAGTATTCATAACCGCTGATCTTGGTAACTCTTTCCATGGCGTCTCACTCAGCACTGCTTTTGTGTTTTTTTATAAGTATGCAAAGGTGCTGATCTCATTTCACTTTTCTTCATTTTAAAATTTCCGATCACGAGCTGTTTTATAATGTAAAAATCTTTCAGTGAATTTTGAATGCTGAGGAAAATGAGCGATGTGAAGGTTAAGTTACGACTTATTAGTTTTCTTCCCAAAATGCAAATTACCCTCGTTCAAAATAAATCCAGACTAAACCTAAATAAACAGCGTTGTTCACAGTTAATTAATAAGCAATTGCGCCACACCCCGTACATGTTGTGCAACGCTCAGGTAATCCCATTAATTGCTGGAAAAGAATACGACGTTATTTTTCTTTCATATTCTATTTATCAACTCCAAATATATTTTATTTCAGAACGTCTTTTTTTGCTGGTGGGCTTTTATCAAAATAATCTTCTTTTGGTGAAAATTTTCTGAAATCGGCAGGTTTCAAGTTTCCATTCAATCCGAATCAAACCGCAGATAAAACCTCTAATTCGAAGGAAATCCTCCTATTTCTAAATGAGAAGCAGCACGCGGAAATGAAAATGTCAAAAAGATGTTTTCCACATCGAGAAGATGGCAAGTGCTTTTCTAATGGAGGAAACTATTGAAACAAACATTACAAACTCAGGACTCGTTCAAGGAATTTGAACGCCATAGAAAAAAACAATTTGCTTGCCCCACTGCATTTTTAACAATTAAGTCAGTTATTATTATATTTTTTTATAAAAAACTCATTTTATTAAAATTTTATTTTTAAAAAATATGCAATATAATTTAGTGAAACACAGATACACCAAGCATTGTCGCCGAAAACCCTTCATTAACCCCTTGAGTACGGAATTATTTGGAGAGTTATGCATTTGGAACGTATTTAATTTATTGCTATATGGATTAAGAGTCATACATTTTATTTGGAATATGCTTATATTGGTGATATAAATATATTTTATGGCGATCAACGGGGGTGTCGAAAAAACAAACCCCTACATATTAAATTCAGATGACGAGTCAGACTCGTCAAATGTGCCCAAGGGGTTAAAATACTGCTGCACTATGAAAATGCTTAAAAACTAACAAGTATAAACCTAATCTTTTTTTGAACTTTTTGTCGGTAATTTCAGGCACGACTGCCGTCACATCTAAACCTTTTCAGATAAGATTTTTAAATTCTGGAAGAAATGAACTACTCATTGAATTTTTTTCTTGTTTTCAGAAAACATAACACCCTAAGATTTTGCCGCCCCGAGCATTCTTCCGAGTTGTTTCCCCCCTGATCGGACTCCAGCATTGCTGTCAAGGATTTGATGATGAGAGGAAAATATTTCTGTCTCGATAAAACCTCTGATGAGTTAAGACAACCGTTTCTAAAAAGCTGTAAACCTCCCGCCTGAATTGTTCTCTTATCGGTATTTCTAAGCAAATAACGGTTAATTTACGATTTCTGGGTGTCGCAGTTATCTTCGAGGTGGTTTTCGTTTATACTGCAAGTGGACCCAGAGTCAGGAGATTGGATTATACAAAGAAACTGAAGAATTTGAACCGAGTTGACCGGATTTGGCTTTAAACAAACCCATTTCTGAGAATGATGTAAAAGAGATCGTTTGTTCGGCATCGATATCGACAAACGAAAGAATAATAAGGTAAAAGTTAGCGAATATATTTTGTTCAAGGTGTATTCCGCTGTCTTTCCCCTGGCAGGACGTGCTCAGCATCTCTTTAACTCTTCGGGCCTTCAGTTCCTCTTCCAAGGGAGGTCACTCACTGTCAGGCTCGACTTCCACTCCAAACCCATAAATGAAACACTTAATTCAAAGTGCAAAAGCGAAGAAAGTGGTTTTTGATGACCATGATGATAGTTGGCTGTCATTTGAATCTTTGGCTTATTAAAGAAGAAAGGCCAAATCGTGACGTAACGACTGATTGAAGAGGCCGTTCGGCAACGATTCGTAGCCTTTTCCCATTTTCGAATTATGAATTGCTAACAACCGGCCGAATTTTTCTGACTCCGAGTAGGTCATCCGATTGATAACGAACCAGGCAGACATTTTTCAAGGTCGTCATCGTAAAACTAATTGCAATATCTCCCCGGCAGTTGGAAATTCAAATCAGATGGTTCGGCTTCCGAGCTTTCCAGTGTATTGATCTCCCTTTAGAGAGAACAGAACAATATTTGAAACCCATTGAATATCTGAAAGACTTCAGAAATATTGACAGGGAACAACAGGTGGTAGGAAGACTCTGACGTGGGTCGAAAGGGTTACCCACACGAGCATTCTGACAACCGGCCGACGCCCAAATGCCCCACCTGAGGAATTCGAATGTAAACCACACCATTGCGGCAGTTCGGCTGTCCCCACGGGGTGGGGACAACCCGTTGGGAGATGACGAGGCAGAGGAGTGGTCCAACTTAGTCCTAATTGAGAAACGAAACATTTCTTGAGCAATAATTACCCCAAAAGGCTAATTTATTTATATTTTTTCCAACCGATCGAGAGACGGAGAAAAATATTCATAACTTTTATCCGGATTAATTGCCCTCACTGTACTGCAGTCTGCAGCCCACCTGCAGGGATAGTTAATAATAACTCGCATTATTATTTATAAAAACGCGAGAAACGTGAAAAAATTAAAGTAATTTACAAAAAGTGATTTGAATATAATAAATATGCCTGGAAAGTAGGGCGAAATGTCGAAAAATCGCACCGACTAATTTTGGCCAAGCAACTCTGACCGGAATCACAATATGCACATGTGACCCCGGGGCCTTGGCATATAACTTATTAATGGCTACTGTAGCTCACGCCAGCTACAAAAGAAATCGAGCTTTGGTTTTCCTCCGAGGGTTTCGGGCAACCCGACTGAGATCGAATCGGCCGGATTTAATCCCATTCAATTGGTTATTTGTCAATTAAACCGCCATTAAGGAGTAATTGCATGGAAACAGGTACTCGAGTGAATGGCAACCGTGACCCCGTCCCGTCATCATTACTCATAGTTCGGTGCGAGTCAATTTCCAGCACAAAGGGAGCATTGTTGCCGGAGGGCAGGAGGGGTGAAAGGGGTGGGAGAGGGAGAGTGACCGCGTCGGGGGGAGGTTGGTCCCCCAATAAATCAGCCGGGGCCTTCGAGAGGGCCTTCATTGGGCAAGTGGCTGGTGGCGATCCACTTACGCAACTGCTACGCACATGTGATCCGGACTTCATGGCAGTCTGGAGGCTAATCGGTTTCGAATTATCGGAATCAGGTCTGTCACCGACAGACAGTGATTGGTCGAAGTCGAGGATTTACCGATAAGTCGGCCGGAGTTAAATTGTTAATTGGGTGGTTTTTATTGTATCGTTGGTTATAATAAATTTGGAAAATTTACACAAAGCTGAAAATGAAACAAAGGTCAAAATGCAGGAGTCTCCAAGTCTGGCTTTCTTTAGGACACACCTCATGTCATGGCGTCGAATAATTTGATCGCTGTGAAATTATAATAATGTGGGATTGAATTTCGGTGCAATTGCAGACCCCTGAGTGAGGATTGGCTCGGAGAATGGCGATAAGCGTTGGGCCAAATTTATTTTTCGAAAAATCGAATTTCTTTGAAAATGTTTATCGGAAACCACTACGGTTGGAGTCAGACTGCTCTTAGCGACAATGGAAATGGCTGACACATTTAACCAACAAAATTGTTTACAAAGTGAACGCTTCAGTTAACGAAATTTTTCGTCCATCATCGGATGAACCTTCCATTGATCTGATGTGTCGAAAGCTTTCATTCATACGTATGGAAGCTTTCGTTTCAAATATCCCTATCCTTTGGGTTAAAACTGACTGTCGGATTGCACGAAGGGGGAAAGTGAAACAAACCGAACGAAAGCTCGAAGGGAGTGTAAAAGAAAAATGAGATGACATGAAAGTTGATGGATAGAAGAGATGAAAGCCCCCGAAGAGCAACGAAGCTGGTAGCAGCAATTTATTATTGCAAAGCCAAAATATAAAACTGCGTACTAAATTTTGAAATTTAATGTCCTCCGCAGTTTTCACCCTTTTCCTGGAAACACCCTCACATAATTTATCTACACTGCGTTTAATTGAACTAATCTTAATTAAAAGCACAGCGTTCCCGAAGCATTTCTTAGGCCAATGAGATGATCAAAGATTCTTTGTCGACGGCCGAATGAAAACACGCACCGAACTTAAGAATATAAAAATGGTTAAACGATTGATAACATTACTTATCAGGTTTGAAATGACTTCCTATCAATAAATAAAGTTACTTTAAATATTTAATTCTGTTTTGAACACGTGCAAGTCAGGATGGAAACCGATAGTATTTTCGTTTAGGGATGAAGGTCAGGTTAGGGGTGAAGGATTAGGGTAGAAAATAAGACACAGCACGTGTTTATTCCTCACGGCAAACACTTTGGTATACTCTTTACAAACGAAATACGGCCGGAACTTACATTTTCATTCACCTAAAATCCTTTTCTATTAGAAAAACAGCTAAATCACTCTATAAAATTTTGGAAATTGCTTTTTATATTAATCCCAACCCACAACAAACATACTGAAATCACCACCGGTTAAAATTGATAAAACCGCACTTTGTAAACACTATTGAACTAATATTTAAACCTGAAATCATTTAAAGACAAACACCGGGAAATGAGTTGTTCAATAAAACTCGGCGACTGGTTCTCATAGTTTGATTTGAGAAACTGAGAAACCGAAAGCATACATCAATGAGAAACAATTAATTAACGGGACATGCAAATTCCTTCTAATGAATATGTATAGGATGTACATCCTACATACGCGACTGATCGCTGCGTATTGGAAATGACGACAGGCCTTTGCTCGCCATAATTAACCTTGCGAAAGAAACCTCATCGACATAATTGCCAAAAAGTTGGGTTCTTTAGGAAACAGGGGTGGGTGGGCGAGGGGAGAACTGATACGAGAATAATCTCTCAGATACTGTTGCTCATACATTTGTTTACTTTGCTTCATGCCTTTCCTTCTTTTTTTAATTTCACGCTCTTCTCATACTCCCCATCGCCTTCACTGTGTCTTCTTTCCTACTTAATAAACGAAGGAATGAATAAAATAATTTAGTAAAAAATAGGAAAAATAGAAAAGTCAAAAAATATATGGAATGAAAGAAGATGCGGTCAATTTTTCACGGGACAGATCATAAAGGATGTAAAATGGAAGGAGTTCCCAAAGGACTGACACAAGTAAGGATACAAAACCGAAGAAACTTTAGCAGCCATTGCACAATTTCATAAAAACCGACGTAATTAATTGGATTATGCACGTTCACGCTCATTATTAAGACTCGGGAAGTGTTCAAAAGTTATTTTAAGTGCGCTACAGTTTAAATGCAAGACAAATACCACTCTTCAGTTTGTGAAAAAAATACTTAAACGAACAACCTTTCAGACAACCTTTCGAGCTTTTCATAAATTTTTCCCTCCGGATGATTTTTTTAATGATTGCTTCAACTTAATGAATAACCATTTTTTTTAAAAAACGGATGGTTCTCTTTATCGAAGAGAATTTCTTTCCCCTTGACGATTTAAAATTAAACTCCTCTGAATTTTTTCAGCTAAGTTTTAACGTCAGATTTCACGCATCTTCTGCTTAATTTGACTGAAATTCAGACGTTTCTTTTGAAATTATTTCACTTTAACTTTCTACTATTGTAACTTTTATTTTAGTAATAATTTTCTTATGAATTTTTCATTTGTGAATTTCAAATCCAATTACCAAAAATCAGGTGCTTTGGAAATTCGCACTGCAAACCGTACAAAGGCGTTTATATTATCGCCAAAGCAAACGAAACTCACTGATTCGATTTACTTCACTATTTATCAACTTCCGCATAAAGCCTTATTTTCAGATTTTTATTATACAGTTTGACCCATGAAGATTGCTCGTGCTGACTCGAAATGCATATTTTATATGGGTTAACCTTTCAGCAGAATATCAATATTAATATGTATAAAAAGTCAATTGAAAAAAGCAGACATCTTCGGCTAATGGATTCAAAGAGTCTGATATATTATTTAATCAAAAGCCATTCGTCTTTTGGAAATTTCCAACTTTTTTGGCTTCTCAGCCGAATGAATATTGAATTAAAAATATTTGAGTTGAGAGTGGTTTCGCTCTGTAATATTTCATTTCTTGTAGAATTCTCTGCAGTATCGAATGGTTTTCATTAAACATTTTCGAGAATACATGATTGTAAATCTTTTATATTTTTGAATTCTATTGTGAAAGACATTTGGCATCTCCCATTAAAAGATATTAAAGTGCAGAGTTTATTTTACTGCGAAAATTTTAATGACTTCAAACTCGATTTTACTACTGCAGTGATGCCCAACCTTTCATAATGTGCGGGTCAACCTTTTCCCTTTTTCTCTTTCTTCTCATTTTCTCCTCTTTTCTTTTTCTCATTTTCCCTTTTTCCCCTTTCCTATTTTTCTCTTTTTCTCCTTTTCTCTTTTTCCCCTTTTCTCTTTCTTCCCATTTTCTTCTTTTCTCTTTTTCTCATTTCCTCCTTTTCTCTTTCTTCTCATTTTCCCCTTTTCTTTTTCTCTTTCTTCTCATTTTCCCCTTTTCTTTTTCTCTTTCTTCTCATTTTCTTCTTTTCTCTACATTCCTGCTATCATGGCTATTGCCTTTGCCTCTTTTTTCCGGCTTTACCCTTTTTTCATTTTTATTTAAGCAGTCCTTTTGACTTATATCACCGAATGGATTCGAAAGCGTAAACGTAAAATTAAAGTTTTTCCGAAAGGTAAGAAAGAATTTCAAATCGAAAGTTATTCTAATATTAGAATAACCCTTTATTTAAAAATGAAAATGGACCGAAATCACCAAATACGTATGTGAATATAGGAATAAAAGAGCGGGACCACATGCAACACCTTCACGGGCCGTAGGTTGTCCATCACTGTACTACTGTTATCATTTTATATCGTAGAATCTTCATAAATTAAGCGAGAGATTAGCTGCTTTCGTAATAAAATTATACTTTTATTCCTCTTTACATATGGGGGGAAACCCTCAAGAGCGAACAAAAATGGCCGATCCCTCAATTCGTATTCCAAAGTACGAAGTCTGTATGTTGGGCATAAACAAGCCAAAGTTCTGAGCTAAAAGTTTTTCTTCTGAGACTCTGAGGTAAAATTATTAACTCTTAAAACTTTTCTTTGACTGTAAGTTGAAATATTGAGAAACTAAAAACCAATGAAATCTCTTTCATTCGCGAATATCTGTAAATTCTATAAATGACAAGCAGAAGTTGGAGTGTAACAAGCAATGGATAAATTTTTTCAGACTGAAACGTACTCTTCTTTTTGTAAAATCTGCAAAAGAGGATTTGGAGAAGACGCGAAAAGCGAACGTGTTAAAACAGAATCATAAAAATGAGTTCCACCGATGACGAAATACATTAAGAGAAGTTGATTCTGATGATCTAATCGAGGTACCCATAAATATGGGTTACTACTAACAAAGGTTTTGCACTTTACAGTTGGGGGTTGTGAGGGGGTGACGGGGGAGGGTTTGACTGAAATCAAATCTCTTTAGCCTCACTTTTGCCGATTAGAAAAGGGATATACACCAAACGTGTCCCGGTCACCTCTTTTTGGGTTAATGAAATCGGAATTAAAAGAACCATACTAATATTATACGTATCTTTTCGGCTTCTGATACTGTTTTATCAAAGACAAAAATTATACTTAAAAGATTCGTTAAAACGCGGCCAAAGAGTAAATAATAATGAAGTGCAAATCCGAAACGCATTCAGAGTCGGAATTTTTTTGGATGCAAATTTAAATCGTTTTTAAAATTCCATTCCGTTTTAATTACGCTAGCCAAGAAAATACTCCACGAGCGTTATGATATCAAATTACAAAAACTTCCAACTCGAATTGGGAGTGCTTACAAAAAATTCAAATCGAAAACGTTTCCAAATTCTTTTACAAAATGGAGACTTAAAAGTACTCTCCTTTTCTCTACTCTTTTTTATTTTGAATTCTTCCATTCCTGTTTCCCCTTTTACAATCAGTTATGACTTTTTAAAATATTTTTTTATTTCTTCAATAAAAATACAAAAAATACAGATAAAGATACAATGAAAGGGTAATTGATAAATCAAATACAACACACGAAGGCACATCGATTTGGGAATATTGTGTTTTAATTGTATCTTTTTATCCACAATTGTATCCACAATTATATTATCCACAATGTAACGAAAAATATAATCTGTATTAACTAAAAATGAGTTCGAATTTAGAAACTGGAATTCTATTCGGGGAACAAAACAAAAAGATGGCGATGTAAAAGGAAGGTAAGAATATTTCACAGCTGCCAAGGACATCGCCAGGAAAAGCAAGCAATTCACCTCTTGGTTTGCAGTCAGTCTTCGTCTAACAATAAGTCATATTCCCAACTGAAGACGGTGAAATGCGCCATGACAGCAGCTCTAAGCAGTTCAAACAATCATCTTTTCCAATGGGAGAAAGGAAAGTAAAAAGAGTTTACCCAACTTCGCCGGAATAGTTTACCGAAAATCCTATTAAAAACTTTCCTTTGTGAATGTCGAATTTGAAATAGACTTGGAAGCAAAACTGTTGGCCTTTTGGTTCGAATTACAAAAGGGTAGACTAATCAAGACGTATGAATTAGATCCTACCGAATTTCCTTATCTTAATCGATTCAATGATAATAAGTTAGTCGATAAGTTGAGATTTTTAGAAGTCGATTCCGGAAAACCTTCGAGAGGCCGTTAGGAAATTGCAAGGTGTAATCAAACACAGACAATAATTTATAAACTTCAATAGATAATCCGTGATTGTTTAGAATGTTCAGCTTGATATGTAGAGCTTTTGAATGCGGAATAAGTTCGCTGTCATTTATGGATTATAATTTAATATGCACAGAAGGTTTGCAATAAAAGTTTAGAGGAGTCTTCGAATATATAGTCTTTAAAATTATTTCCTGGGTTTTGTGTTTTTAAAGCAAATTAATCTGACTTTTATTAATTTTCACTTACCTTATTTATGGTTCTCATGCACTGTGATGCAGTTCCTTTCTCGTTCACTTTGCTATCTTTCGTAGATTCCTTTCCAAATATTTTTTAAAACTACCATAAAAATTTGGATAATTTTTTTAAAAATAAATAAAGCACTTTTTTTTGAAAAATCCCATCACAATATATTCTAGTAAAAAGAATGACGCGTTTTAAATCGGTGAAATTTTATAGTTTCCCCTTTCCGCGTACTCCTTTGCCCAAGAAAACTTTAGCATTTCGCGGGGAAAACTTTCCCGAGACGAAGACAGAAAGAAAAAGAGAACTTCGGCTCAAAACTCCGATTAGCACTGAGCACAGTCTGTTAGTTGATGCCAGACCAGTGTTGTGTGTGCGTGTATGCCTCGCCCCGTCTCCCCCTTGCCACAAGACGGCAGACGTTGCGCAAAACCGCTTTCCTGCGAATTTTTCCTTTTGCTTCAGTTTCCCTTGGATTTCCTTTTTCTACGCTTTCTGCCTAACGGATTTCCGTTACTGCTCAGATCAAAAGCGCGCCATTACGTTTTCAACATTTTACTTTTTTAAATTTAAATTTAGAAGTAAAAATTAGGCAGAAATGATCATAATATAAATAATAATAATAAAATATAATATTTTACTCGTCTTCCGATACTTCGATCAAAAACAAACGAAAAAAGATTGGTTCCAAGAAGTGAAGAACGATTTAAAAGAAATAAAAATATCCATATAAGATCTAAAGAACAAAAAAGAAGTCGAAAAGAAAATTTCCCAACACCAATTCAAAGTAAAAGAAAAGCCAAATGGACCATAGAAAGGAAAGAAGAAAATAGAAAAAGAATGAAAGAGTATTGGGCAAAAAAGGAAGAAAAGCGGCTGTTGAATTATCGTGGCCCAATATAGGCCGGAACGAAAAAAAATATATATATAAAAATAATAAAATATAGTATAATAATAAAAATAATAAAATAGCACCTCTCGCTTTGAAAAAAATAATATGATTGGAAACCTAAATTGCAATTATTAAATTAAACTAACAGGAAATGTAAATGATAAAATTTGGAAATTAGAAAAAGGCTTTAAGTGTCGTTAAAAAAACACTAAAAAATTTCTCTCAACTTTATCCTGTTCGAGTTTTTAAGTTATAATGATTAATGATGCTTCTTTTCCAAAGTTCAATCTTATAAAATAGCATTACATATATCCCTCGCTATTTATGTTTACTGCAAATGATTGAATTTTCAGTTCATAATTTACTGTTCTGTATTTATAAACCTTTTTCAGATTTTGCCTATTCCTTCCTTAATTTGTTTATTAATTAATTAATTTGTTTACTCATTTATTTATTATAAAACTCTTTTTTAAAGTTATTTTACAAATCCAGGTTAGGCTACATTTCTCAAAACACAGTCAAACATAAAAAAACAGTAATTTTTTTTTACAATTTCTTCCTTTTTTCCCCACAAATCATTTTGTATATTTTTCAGGAGATACATCCTTAACGCATTCTTAAATTCTCCTATTTTTGTTATTTTTAATAATTCCGGTATTATTAATTAATTTGTTTCCATTCCTTAATTAATATTTGACTATTGCCTTCTCATAAAAAGGCAATATCTCCATTAAGAATAGTAATATGAAGATTAATTTAAGATAACTACGCAGGAAATAAAACTCATGAGAATTAGAGATTGCAGCTGTACTACAAAATGTGGGCTGCAGTGACTGTCTTCTATGAGATAACAGAAAAACAATATGTGAACAATCTTTCCCATTAGTTTTGTCAGTATGAGCAGCAAAAGAAAGTGCATTGAAATCCTCAAAATTCACAAAGTGGGTTAACATTTCTAATATGAGAAATACAATCAGATATAATTTTAAAAATATATTTGTCTAAACTAATTTTTTCATAGCGAACTATAAACCTAGTAAATTCCCATAGAGCAGAAGAGTTTTGACTCTTTAATTAAAGTACATTGAATTATCCTCTGCTTTTTTATCTGCCTCAACCTGCTCCAGAACTGATACTTCTTGTAACGCTCTTCTGAGTCGAACATTATCTAATTCCGCAGGTACAATTTTTACTGCAAAATATCCGACCACAACCAGCGCAGCAATAACTGCGCTGACTTTGCTTCGGCTAAAGTTAAACTTAAGATTTGAAAATTTAAATTTGGTCTTGACGTAAGAATAAGCCGGCTGGGGTTTCTCATCTGACATTTTTTACCTGAAAACAAAAAACTGTGAAAGGTAATTGAATATAAATGATAATTGCATTATTGCTTACTCAAATGTTTCTGGCTTTTATTGTTGTATTCATAAGGAAAATGTTCAAGAAACTTAACTGAGAATCAAAAATGAATTAGGTTTCTTAAACTGGCATTTGAAACATACCAAAAAACCCTATTTTACCAAACCTTATTACTAACAGTAGATGAGGATTCCTTTGAAGACTTTTATGATTTTTCAACAGCCCAATCGCTCAAATCATATTTTGATAAATCTCCATCCTCATCGTCATCTTCATCATCGTCACCTTCTTCTTCGGCTTCTTCCTCCTCCTCTTCTTTTTCCACAGTCCTCTTTGCTCCCTTTTCTGTCGGTTTTTCATCCTTTGAGGCGACTGGAGTTTTACCATTTGATTTCAAATCGGAATCCCCATCAGATTTTTTTAATTTTTTCTTCCTCCTTCCGAACTCATCGTACTCATCATCGGAATCGTTTCGCTGTTTGTACTCGACCACTCCCCTATCATTGTAACCACCCCCCAAGCCAGTTCTTTCCTCCACGTCCCCAAACCGAGGGGCATTGCAAACGTTGCACTGCTGCCTTCTCGCCCAGTTCACGTTTCCGCATTTGTTGCACTGCCAATCGTCGGCGCTAAACAAACCGTGACTTTTGGCGGCGGCAGCTTTCCCGATTTCCTGCCCGAGCTTTCTCTTGTTTAAAGCTTCGCTTTTGTCCGACCCGCAGCGATTGCATTGGGTTCTACGCGCAAAGTTGATATTGGCACACTGTGGATCACTACATATCCAGTCCCCTTCACCCATTCGAAAAGCTGAGCCTGACATTTTGCTCTGTTTTTCCCCAAGGGGAAGAAGAAACAATCACACAAAAAATTCCCTAACAATCTAGAAACTTACAATGATAAATAATAAAGCTATCTTAACAATCAAAAAATATCGTGGGATATTTTTATATTCTCTATTATAAAACTCAAATAATTTTTAAAAACAATAATTAAATGATCAGTAGAATGATTCTCCCAAGCTGCAAGAAAAAAGAAAATAAGATTATTTGCTGTTGCACATTAATTTTAATTAATATTTTTCAATTTTAATTCACTACTATTTAAATAAATTCCACTGAGTATTTATCTTTATTACATTTAAATATGTTTCTGTTGATATTATGTTTTTAAAACTTATAAATTTATTGATTAATTGAATTATTTATTCTGAAATTGATGTCAGTTCACTTCTGAAAAAAAAATTTAAAAGACTTAAAAAGAATCATTTAAAATAACTTTCAATTACAGGTTTTTATTCTAACTTAAGACAACTGTTTTTACAAAATATACAGCTGTAAATGCAATCAGTTAAGATCTATTAATTAAATTCTATCAAAATATTAATAATCATGAATTTAAAATCAAACAATCTGAAAGAAATTTAGTCAAAAGTTAATGAAATCTGAATTAATTCCATAGTTAAATAATGTCTGTAGGTTAACCTTATCTCCAAAAGAATAATCACAGGGAGTCACAATTTACACTTAATTTTTTATGTTTCTTAGTCTTAAAATGAAAGAATTATCAAAAGTAATTAAGCAAAAACAATCTGAAGAAACTTTTGGTCTCAGTCTATATTGAAACACTTTTCAGTCCTTTTTTACTCAATATATTGATCTTTTATGTTTGAAATAAAAAAGCAGTTATTCTGGAATTATAGATGTTCAATGATAAAGAGCCAATTGTTAGGGTTTGATGCGGTTTACAAAAGCATAATAATTATACTTTTAGAAAAATCTGAAGTGCTTTGCGGCTTTAAAAATATTTAATTAACCAGTGAATATTCAAACGAGCTTCTCGAAAAGGTAAAAAAAAATAGCCAAGAAATAGCCAAAATCAAATATGGTTTATTAAAGCGGATAAGAATTTCTCTAAAATTGTTGCCTAAGTCAGTGAAAGCCTCAAAAAAGCCAATAAAAATCAAATTTTTACCTTTACCAGATTGAAAATATTAAGTTAACCATCAACTACTACAGAATTTCACAGGTACGGCGTTTCAAAAAACACCGTATAATTAAGACGCTTGTTCTTCTGCGAGGGCTTTATCAGATTTTCTCTTCTCCTCTCTCTTCTTTTTAATAAGAGGTAGACATATGTAATAAGAAGCAAAAAAACCTACAGTTCCTGCAATCATAAAATCAACTCTTCGAAGTCCAAGAGTCATTATTATTCTGCGCTTAAGAAACTCTGAAAAAGTTTGTGCTTCTAAAACATTTTTTAGAGAAATGTTTTGAAACTTTGTTTGTGGGGATTTTTTAATTTTAAAATTGTCTAACGGAAACGTTTTTTGCTTATTTAAGCATAATGAAGTTTCCTAATGAAAATAATTTTCAAACATTTTATTCCTATCTGAAATTTAATATATCTCGTTTGGCTGTTTTAAATGAAAGTTTCATTTAAACTCATTTATTAATATGCCAACCCAAAGGAGTCTGTCAAGTAAACAGGACAGTAAAGTGACTGAAAAAATAAGCAAGAAAAGTAAAAAACATACTTTAATAAATAATAAAAATTCAGTTTTGCAATTCTTAGAGATATATATAATATTATAACTCAGAATCAGCATTTAAGGTTCTTGGAATTTAAATGAAATATAAAATTCATTTTAAAAATTACAAGCACTTAATTTCAGTATAAAATCTTGACCTTATAATTCTTATATTAATTAAATATATCATTTAATGAACTATATATTTGAAAAAATTTACTCAAAACCTCAAAGCAGTGATAAAATTTCTAACCAGCAGTCATGGGTAAGCTGCTTTTTGATATAACAATTTGTTATTATGAAATCCTCTCTCCCTGATAAGTTAATTTGATTAATTTAATTTCTTTTTACAGATTATAAATTTCTGCAGTGATCAAATCTGAAATAAAATAAATTATCTACCGAATTTTGTTGATGATCAACATGAGTTAAAACCAAGTTAATAATGAATTTCATTTCAAATTCCCTTAATGCATTTACATCTTTAGACACAGTGAAAGGTTCAAAATATTGCTTTAACTACTTCACTATATGTTGCTTATTAAGCACACATTGATTCCTTGTGATATCTACTATATATAGTGCTTTACTGAAGTAAAATTCTGCACAAGAAAATAAATAGATTTAACAATATTATCTACAGAAATGTAAACAAGTTTTTATAAGTTTTGATTCCCAAAAACTTATTAATTATTATATTTACTGCAGTCTATATACTATTTATTTTTGGTCTCCCAAATTATATCTTCGGGAGGCCTTTAACTCTTTGTGTAACATGCCATTTTTAAGCTAGAGCTTATAATAATTAATGGTGCTTTTGTTAATTTATATATATGTAAAAAAAACTCACAAAATATATTTTTGCATTTAGTAGACAGCATTTCTTTTAATATTTACAAATCAATTATAGGATTTAAGTTGTAATAAATTTGAATTAAGCAATTTTTTTTGAAACTGAAGAATTGAAGTATCAACTTTGGCAACTTTTTTCTCCCCTGATTTTATTTTAAAATCTCTACAGCTAACATATTGTTGAATTGCAATAATACTTCTGCTGACTTTTTGAACATGACCAATTCTTTTATTTGGCCTATAGACAGGCACTAATATATCATTTTTAGGATAAGCAAATTTTATTTTTTTGAACACATTTGGTGCGGAAGAGTTTACATTCTTATTACTTTCATATTCACTACAAAATAATAAAGTTGAAATCTGAAATTTAGATACTTTTTTTGAAGTATCTAATTCATTTAGAATTTTACTAATACTAATTACAAGGCGAGGTACAAAAAATTGATTCCATTCTAAGACCAATACATTTTCAAATACTCCAGTTGTCCTGGTTTTGCAGTCATTTTCTGCGATAACTTTCATTAGTTCATAATCACCAAAAAAAGGATAATTCCATGGTAAAACCATTAAGTCTATTTCATTTGAAAAATACTCTTGAATAGTTGATAACAATTTATGCTGATCATTGCCTCCATATATTATAAATTTATTGACGCCTAGAACTTTATGAAAGCTTAAAAATTCTAAATACATTGACCTATTAAAACTGGAAATTGGAGCAGGTAGTATACAAATCCCTGTGGAATTTACTGCAGCAGAATTTGATTGGAGATTAATTACTGGAAGAAATCCCTGTGATGATTCATTAACACTAGTTTTATAAAAAACCACACCCGCAGGTATAACACCTTTTGTTGCTGGTTCGCAATAAAATGCAAACCCTTTGGTTCGACTTTTTCCTAAGATTTTATTATTCCATGCATCACCATTCTTAAAAGTTATGCTGGAAAAACTGAACTGTCCCATTTTTCTTTTTGGCTCAGATTCATAAATTAAATAGCAGCCATAATTCAGGTTTTCATTCAATACACCAATAGCTAAAGCTTTTACATGTTCTTTATCTTCAGTTCTTTCCCAGTATGCTGAATAGATGTATAGAGTGTTACTGATCCTTTGCCAAGAATGTACAGGCTCAACTCCCGACATAATTCTACTGTAGTTGCCATTGTGATTACAAAAAAAAGGAGTCTGTGTGGAAACACCAGCTGTACCAAAAAAATCTAAAACTTGCAGAACATAACGAAGTTTATTGTATTCATGTCGGTAAATCAACAGACAAGAAAAGCTGACTACTGCTATAATTGCTAATAAAAGCTGTTGATATTTCTTCATTATTTTTTGCCTTTCCTCAAAAAAAATAAATAAAGAGAAGCTTCACGAGGGCACATTCCACAACCACAATTCCTAAACAAATCAGAACAAAATCAAAACAAGCAGAAGACATTACAGCAGACTTTCAAATTCCACGTCTTTTTTGTCGAATTTAAAAGTTTTTAAAACAGAGAAGTTTACTTTTTATTTTGTTATTGTGCGTTTATTCCACCGTCGTAGCCGATTATAATATTGCATAGAATTTTTAAAATTAATAATTAAATATTTCTTATACTCATTTAAGGTTAAAAATTTTACCTAAGCATTATTTATTCTATATTTTCCACATAAATTTTTCATGGACGGCGAAAAAATATAAACAGACAAAACACAACGTAGAAACAAAAGATGGTAAATAAGAAACTTAGTGATTTTATATACATTTTTATATATATATTTATTTTATAAAAAATTTTGTAGGTTAGTTTCTTATAAAACTGTGAATAATTTAAAATTAAAAGTTTTAAATTCGGAATGAGCGAGTGGTCGCCGGGCGGAAATTATTCCTGCCCAGGGACACCAAATCATGCAGGAAGAACATACAAGTAAGTTGGAAAAGTTTTTTGCCCCTTTCGTGATTTTTTCTCATTAAGAATCATTTCGGTTATTCATTTTTCTTTTCAATTTGGTATATTTAATAATATTTGGAAACAAATTTTGATTATTTTTCCCGCTTTTAAACGGTTTTTTAAAGAAGTTTTAAAAATATGAATTCAGAATAGGAGCTTCTTACTGTCAGACTTTATAATTAATATATATGATTTTGGGGAATCGTTAGGTGCTCTATGAATTTACTGCATTGCATACTAACGAAATTATTTATATGTAAATATTTATTATGAAAGATGTCAATGGGATGATTCTGAAAAAGGAACAAAGTCTCCATCTTTAACTGTACGAGTAATGTCTGAAAATAGAAACAAAAATTTCCAGCAGCATTCTATGGAAGATGTATCAAAAACTTCATCTATGACAACCAGTAAAAGTAAAAAAGGAGGAAATGGTGCTTCTGATCCAAGATTTAAGCGGTAAAAAATTTAAAAGCATTTTCTTTCAAACAACTTCTCGTGATACCTTATATGATATAACAGGAAAAATTTCTCATTTTGCAGTGTGATTTCTCCAGGGGTTCAGAATGATGCCTGTGTGGGGACAGATGTAAAGAATTCAAAACCATCATTAGTTCCTAGGGAAAAAACTACCCCAGCATCAAAGCTTTCAGTGCGAAACTTTAGAGAATTTAAACCAATTCAAATAAATTCCAATTCAGGTAAAGCCCTGGAAGAATCAAAATTCAGTCAATCAGCCAACTGTGAACAACAGGGTTGTCAAAAGTTGACTGCTACAGAAAACTCAAATTCTTATCAGTCACATGAACATCTAAAAGCAGTTGATAAATTATCATTTAACCATGACATAGTAGTTAATTCATTGTTAAAGGAATCCATAAGTGATTGGTAAGAAGAAATGATATATCATTTTATGAGTGAATCAATAGAAAGTTTTTATTAAAGCACTTAAATTTTGGCTTCAGCACAGTTAATACAAGAAATACATCTTTGGTTTCTGATGAATTTGCTGAAGACTTGACAAATGAATTGAGGAGAGTGCCATCAGCAGCAAGGGTTAAAAAAGTTCAAAATTGGATTCAAGACCAAACACCTAAGGTTGATAAAAAGTTTAGTGTTATAACAGTAATAGGTCAAATGCAAGGACCTGAAACTTTAAGGTAAAATTATTACTTTTAGTGTGGAGGGAAGTTGAGGCTTTTTGGAAAACATTAATTCATCTGTTTACTTTCATGTTTTTGTTCTAACAATATTTGAGGATGATTTCTAGAAAAGTTGTTGTGTCTAATAACATTTCTATGTAAAATCTTTTTCTATTTTTATGGTTTTGCCATAGTTCAGCATTTCAAGAAATTGATAAGAGAAGAAAATTGGTGAAAGAATTGGACAGATATGCAGTCTGCAAAAAAATAGCAGAATCAGATAAAGAAAATGATAATTATGATTTGATGGATAATATCAATTGTTTGCACACTGCTGAAAGAGTTTTATTTCCCAACTCTAATGAAACCCTAACCACATGTTTTCCCGGGACAAAAGATTCTGAAAATAAATTTAAAAAATCTTCTGATAGTAATGGTGAGTATTATCTCACCCATCAGAGAGATAAAGTGCCATATTAATTGAAACTTGATTTTTCATCTGTTCATATCATCATAAATATTTAATGCTTAATTGTATATTATTTTAACTCGATAATTAATTAATTAAACAAATTATTATTTTAGAAAATAATTTAACCAACTGTAAGGATGTGAACTCTGATTCCATAATGCCTTTACCTGTATCAAGAAAAAGTTCTTCTGTAAAAAAGAAAAAGAAATATCATTTAGAATCTGAATCTCTCATTAAAGGTAATTAATTATAAATAATTGCATTTTGGTGTTGTTTCCTAATATGAACTGCACAGTAAAACACCAAAATTAATTGTATAATTTTTTAGGAAAGCTTCGAGCGATTTTCAGTTGTGCGCATTATCAGAGAATGTTCTGCATTTTTGTTTTAATAAGCGGAGTTCTTTGTTGGTTTGCATTTTACTCTGTCCAGAAAAACTGTGTTTCATTTGACTTATTTACCCCCAAACCGAAACCCCTGACCTGGTATGAAAAAATATGTCAGTGGATCTGGGAATTTTTTCGGCCCTCCGCTGTAAGTTATGTGAATCTTTATAAGGATGTCAGATTAATAATTTTACAATAAAAATCCCATTTTGTATTTCAGAATTATCAAAGAACAACGATGTGGCGTTCATACTAAAATGTTAAAAAAGAAACCATATTTACCATTGATCTCAAGCATCTGAATTTTTGAACTTTTACTGAAAAGCTTACAGTTGATGAAAGCTGATAAGTGGACTTTACTTATTTTTATAACATTCTGCTTTTTGCGCTTGCCTGTAACTCGTCTACAAGATTCATAAATATACTTGTAGCCTTTATTGCTTTTATTTAATATCTGGCTAATAAAGAATTTTTTTACTCCAGAGCATTATTATGTCGACTTTTTCATTATTCTCTCTCTTAGCTCAGTCAAAAAAATAGTAGATAATTTGATAGATCTCTTAAAAACCGAATTTTATTTGCCTTCCACATTAAAAAGGCAGTGATGATCCATTTCCATTTTCATATGAATTTACTACAAAAAGTTACTACTTAATTCTTCCTCATTAAAATGAGTTAAGAATGAAAGAAATAAACTATAAGATTAACCCTTTGCACTCGAGGCAAACACTTCTTAAGTACTTGAAAAACATTTATAAGCAAACAAACGTATATCATACTAATATATAAATCTGTTAAAGGAATGCGTGTGTGTGTGTGTGTGTGTGTGTGTGCACTTCGTTCTTTGTTACCTAAGATCTCAGCAACCACCAAACCGATTTCGATCGAACTTTTTCCAAAAGACGCGCATTTTTCCAGAGAAGGTTCTGCGCTATGTCTCATTTCTGGAAAATCAGCAACAGCCGAGAAATCTGCAGAAAACCTGTTTAGGTTTCGGGAAAAACCAGATAACTTTTGCGCATTCCTTTCTCATGTTAAAGGGTCGATGTTCTTTTTTTTTGCCACTTTGAGTACAGTGGCAAAGGGAATTATGGGAATTTGGGATTTGGGAACTATGAATTCGGGGTTCCACATTCGATTGCCAAGTGGATATTATTTGCCTGAAATTCTGAATGCATTCACGTTGCAAATGGTTATATTCTTTGTGTATTTATTTTCACCTAATTTTCAGCCAATTGGTTTTAGATTTGATAGTAATTAGTTTGTGAGGATTTAGTGGTAGTGGTTTTTCAAAGTGGTTTTTAGATTTTCACAGAATGTGTTGTAGAATTGATAGAAATTAGTTAGCGTGGGTTTAGCGTCAGTAGTTTTTTCAGCGTGCTTTTCGGATTTTCCGAGAATTTGTTGTAGATTTGATAGTTGAAGTTAGTGTTAGAGTTTAGAGTTGAGAATAAAAAATAAAATATAACAAAATGCCGAGAAGAAAGTCCACTCTGTCGCGTTTGAGTGCCAGAGCGAAAAGAGCGAGATTGAGAAGAAGAGAGAAGAGCTAGGGAAGAAGAGGTGGAGGTCGAAATTCAGGTGCAATGGGATTATCAAGGTGCATTCAGTTTTTCAGAAAATAATTATTGTATCTGATATTACAGTATAGATATAGAGTCCCAAGTCCCAGCGAGGGCGAAGCCCGAGCTACAAGGGGGGGGTTGGAGCGCGAAGCGCTCAGGGGGCGAAGCGCTCAGGGGGCGAAGCCCCCTAGTTATTAATAAAATCTCAATAGTTTATTCATTTATATGTCGAAAACAAGAAATTTTAATAAATATTACAATCTGTAATTGGTTGTGATGTGATATTTTGTAAAATAATGTCCAAGATGCATCCAGAAAATTGTAATAATGTAATCAATAGGAGGTAGATAGAGATGTTGAAGAATGTAATAATGTTTGAATAAATGGATAGAAATTAATAATAGGATAGAATGTAATTAAGATAAATAGAATGGAAGAGCAGCTGCACATAAAGGAGAGTGAATATAAAGAGCATAAAAGAGAAAATAAAGGAAAGAGAAAAGATAATCAGAAGATTGGGAAGAAGCAAAAATGGAGAAGAATACACGAAAATACTAAGAACAGAGAAAAGAAAGATAATTGTAAATTTTGTTTTCTGTAATGTGATAAGTCTGTATATAAGTCAAAAAATATATATTATTATTGCATATTATAAATAAAAAGATGCAGTTACAAAAAGACCACAGAGTCGATTTAAAGTTTAAAAACATTCGGAGCAGCTCCGCTCGAGTGCAAAGGGGTTAAAAAATCGCCCTCTTTTGAGTACACAGTCATGTTTACTATAAACTCCTGATGTCAATGTCGTCGATTAATCCGAGTTCAAAATAATTTCGATTAATCCAGTCGAGAAATTTGAGGACGTTCGTGAATATTCCAGGCCGTCCAAACTTATCACAGTTCATACCCCTGGAGACTATTCCAATCTGGAGATAACTGTCAGGCTGCTTTTTGGATGGACAAACGACAAAACCACCCTCATCCCCCTGAAATTGCGAAAAATTTAATGACGTAGATATTAAACATCGTAGTTAAGGGCGTGACTGTCTTTCTATACCTCTTCTCCGCCCTCCCTTTTAATCACTCACCTGACTTGTAATTTATTTAATGGGCTACAAAATAATTACATAAAAATATGTATTAAAAGATTAATTTGTTATAAATAATATCTTTTTTTTTCTACTTTTTCGCCATATTTCGTATTATCTGCGAGTGATCTCCCGCACGGTAACTAATTTTATTCCTCAACTTTTTTGCGATTCTTTATCAAAAGTGGCTTACTTTACAACACATGAAAATAATCAGGTGGTTCTGTCAGACTTATCACAGTCATCTTATGTATTGTCAAAAGAAACATGCTCGCTCAGACTCGGATGAAGCTAATTGATGATTATCTTACCGTGCATGATCGCCTTCCAGTTTTCTCCAACCCGCAGACAAAACTATCGTGAAAGACGTAATTCCTCCACAAGTCGGTCACCAACATAATATTCTGACATTCGGCTTGCGGCAGAAAATTTACAGTTCCCTTTTCTAAAACTTTTAAAACTTGTCCTGAAAGTAATAAAAAAAATGAGCTTTTTTATTTGACGTGACTCCCCTGAATGAGCATTTTATCTACCGTCGATTTCTTCTGGCCTCCAGCCGGCCACAACGCATTCATTCGGATCCCATTTGTCATTCGTCACGGGGAGGCAAACGGGATTGACGTTTTCCGTTAATTGGAAAGGTTCTTCCACGACCAAAAGGGCGATGTCGTTCCTCGGGGTTTGGCTGTTGTACTCCGGGTGGGGGATGATTCTGCTCACCCTCCGCGTCTGTGGGGGTTCTTCGTTTGTGTTCCACTCACCAGCCCTGAGGACGAGCTCGTTGGGCACTGCACTGAAGAGTAAGGATTGTTACCTTTGGTTAGGTTTTACTTTCTCGGGGTTTGGGAAAGGAATACTGACCCTGTGGTGCAGTGCGCGGCTGTCAGGGCCAATTTATGGTGGATTAAAGATGCGCTGCAGTTGTCTTGTGAGTTTTCCAGTGTCAGCATCCAGGGGAATTCTCCAGGTTGGGCTATATTTGCTGAAAGAGAAAGTTAATGAGTATAATGATTTTTTTGGAATTTCCACATAATTTTCTCTTTCTTTTCTAATAACTATTTATAACTCGAAACATCTGCCACCCATCTGAGTTGCCTTATGTTAATTAGAGACTCTTGGGTATTTTCACTCCGTTTGGATGGATTTGGGTCATCGGACACCTATCAGTCAAATACTTCCAGAAGCATAGTGTTCTATTGTTGTTATAAACACTACTATTTCTATCTCCCGCTTTTAGAACGGGAATTTGACAGAAAAAACTTTATTACAAAGCAATCTTAAATCAGTTACCTGTGCCAGATATCTCGTGCGTTAGGTAACACCAGCTAGAGGTGGTCGATTGTATATAAAAAAAATTTAAACTGGGGACCACCACGAGTTAGAAAAGACATCTCGGTCGGAAACGGCTTCCGCCTCGATTTGTCATTGTAATTCGGTATTTTTATTTTGTCATTTTTGGCTTTTATCAAATATATCAAAGTTATGCGTTGATCCTGTCAAACTGAATGATGTTTTATAATGTTAAGCGATAGGGGAATTTTTTATCTTTTTTTTATTACTAAATTACACGAGGCAGTCTTATTTAAGTAAGGTGCACAGATGGTAATGCGTAATTTACACCAAATCGTTAGCAAAAAACTGTTACCCGTTTGTTTTTATATAATAATTTTCTGCTTTTTTAGTAGTTTAAAAAATGAAGTTTACCTCTGGATTCTCCAAAAGGATTATTTTCCAGAATTCTTCTCTGTCCACATTGTAATGTTATCTTCTCTTCATTGAAATTCGCTCTGTTACTGACGAAAATCTTTGGATTTGTGCAACAGACTTCCGTTGGATCTTCACATCTAAACGCTTCCAGTCCTCTGTAATTAAAATTCATCTGACGCTTTCGGGTGAAAATGGCTTTTTGGGATCACACAATTACTCCACATTATGAATATAAATTATTTAAAAAGTTGCGGAAAGTGGAATTGATTCCGTTGCCAAATTTCTGTCACCTCAAAAGAGAAGGGACAATCGTCGGCCATCGACAAAGCAAATATACTTCTGTTTAATTTGTCCATTGCAAAATTAGACTGTTGCAAATCAGCAATAACATGTTGAGGTCAGCACTGAAGTCAGTATTGGCAAAGGAACCGTTCTTTCCAAAAAAACAAGTACACTCACCTCGGGTCAAATTTGGTGTCCTGTTGTGTTATAATCATGTCTTCCTCATCACAGGAGGTGACACTCACACACTCACACTCAATACCTTCTGTGAAATCTCCAGAACGGAGTGTCTGTCTGTTTCTTCTATTATTCTTATTACTGCCATTTCCTCTGGAATTTTGCTTTTTCTTTTTGTTGTTTTTATCGAAATTCCAAAGTTCGCTCACGTCAATATTCAACGTAGATTTGAAAGGTGGTTTTGGATAATCTGATTCTCTCCCGAAGTACCAATCGTTTTTGTCCAGCTCATCCAAAATGGATGTGTCCAGAGTGGAAGGTTTTCCTCCAGATTGTTGATTAGAGTTCGTTATGTTTTTATTCTTTCCAGGTTTCAACGAATTGTTCGTATTTCCGGAGGGTTTGTTGTAAGAGTTTGATTCCCATTTTGATGATCCCGTATTTTTATTTCTTCTTTCCGTAGTCGTTTCCCATTTTCCGGAACCTGCGGGGGAATTAAACGTTGGTTTGGGGGTTTTTTTATTTTTTGGATTCCACATTGAAACCACAGAATTGTCCTCATAATCGGTGTCGGTATTGATTTCATTTCCGTTATTATTTATATCGCTGTTTGAATTCCACTTCTCGGGTCTCGAACTTTGACCCTGGTTTGCACCAGAAGGTCTTCCGGACCCCCAAAATACTCCATCATTATTTGAGGAAAATTTATTAGAGTTTGCATTCCACTGAGAAGAGGTTGATGACTCCGTAGCAAAATTTGGTATTCCTTCAGTGGGTCTTACGTTGAATATATCCGACTGCCAACCGCCAGAATTCCCGCCATTTTGTTTCCCCCCGTTTGATGAACCTTCGAACCCCCAATTGGGATTCTTTCCTCTATCGGGGGAATAAATTCCTTCATAGGGAGCTCTGTTAGAATTGAAAGAGCTTGATTCCCAAGGTCCAGTATTGCTGACACCGCCTCTGGAAGGTTTCGTGTTACTAAATGAATTCCCGAACGCGTTTCCAAAGTTTTGTGTATTCGACCCGCCATTTACGTAATTACTGTTGGGAAATGCGGAATTCCAAGAGTTTGAGTATCCAGAATTGTAGCCGGAGTTTGAGCCCCAACCCCTTTGACATCTGACACCTAAAAAACATAAAGCAATGCACAAACATTCAAGCGATCTTTGATACATCTTCAACCGATTCCAGAACCGGACTAATGAGTAGAAAGAAACTTTGGCTTAAGGACTTTTGCCCAGGATGTGGTTTGAATGAGGTAAGCCGCAATACAGTCTTCCTTTCATTTGTTTTCTGAGAAACCTGAATTGATAATTCCCTATTGAAAATAAAATGATAAGGACATTGTATTACTGTCACTGGAATGACTAAAAGAATTCGATGGAGGAATGCCAAAGGTTCTCTCAGGTTTTCCCTTTTTCAGGTGCAACGCCCACAGGTGCAATGCACTTGATGTGTTTCCTTCTGGATTTGGGAATTCCCATTGCGAGGGAATGGAAGAAAACAGGTTTGAGTAAATGCGGAATGTTTTTGCTTTTATTAAGAGAGTTTTTGCTGCTGCGAATAATAAAAACTGTTGGTCGGTTGGTAATTGTTTTTTGGAAGTCGTGAAACGACAACATTTTATTGTTGGCTCACTTTACAGGGCACGTTCTGCATAAAAAACAATAAAGTACAAAATTCACTTTTACTTTTTCGGTCTTTTCTGTTTTAAATGGTCACTTTGAGCAATTACAGCATCTGCCAAGAAAAGTGAAATTTATTTTTATCAACAGAAAAGCATGCGAAACATGACTGATAAGTACCATTTCCGACTTTCTTTTTTCATTGTGTACGAATAAAAGACTGCTCCACGTTTACGACAAAAACTAAATTTTATATTTACAGGAAACTGTCATAGTAATTTTGGCCTCTTCTTGGAGAGACGATAATCTTTATTAAAGGAAGAACATTTTAATGTCTGGAAAAGAATGAGTGCAGAATGAGAGTGTGTTTGCTGATAATAAAAACCCCATCACTTGATTTCTGTAAATCAAAATTTTCTTTCTGTAATTAAACCTAAAATAAGGAACAACGGAGTGTGTGGTATTTGATTTTATGACGGATATATATCCGAAAAAATGGCAAACATTCTTGACCAAATAAACGCAGATGGTGATTAACCCTTATTAGATTAAAAATGAAAGTTTCATTAAAATGTCGTTAATCTTTTTGTCATTAATTCAAACGAAAGCACATTGTAAAGTATGAAAGCATGGAATCCTTGCTTTTTATTTTATAAATGTAATTCATCATGAAAAAGCATGATAATAATACACAGAGTTTAAGTATAGAGGACAGAGTGGTGAGGGATTCCTTTGGGATACAATCAGGGGATATTTTTTTGTTGATAAGAGTTAATTAAGTATTTTTTTATAATTATATTTTCGCATTTCGGCGTTAAATAATATTTACATTATTTACAAAAAAGAAAGAAACATGAAACCAGAATTTTTCACTTATTTTCCTTCTTTTCTCTTCTTTTTTCTTTTCTTCTGTTCTGATGCTCTCGCAGTGCCTTTTTGCCTCTTCTCTGAGTTTTTTAATGTTTCTCGTCTTTCTTAAGTTTGGAATGGAGGTAAGGGGTTTGTTTTTATATTTTGGGTTCGTTGTTGACTTTTCTATTCTTGTGTGTTGCAGTTGCATTTTATTTTCTTTATCTCTTTGCTTTAATTCTTCTACAAAGTTTTCCTTTATTGTTCTTTCTCCAACAGCGTTCCCTCTTTCGCCTTTCCTCTTTTTATTCCGTTTTCGGCTGCTCTTTGTCTATTTCCGCTATACATTCGATTAACACTTCATTCTTTACTTCTGTTCTTATCTTCTTCTCGTATTTTGCAGCTCTCTTTCCGCTTTTTATTTTTAACAGGCTTCTTTTAGTCTCTTCTAGAACTAGAGTTAATTAAATAATTTTTATTTGTTGTGCTTTTTGAAACTGTCTGATTATTTGTTTACTGTATAATCTTTTTTCAGAAGGTAATTTTTATTTTTCAACTGAGTTTATTATGAAGAACATATTTTCGTGGCTAATCTGCATTTTGAGATTGTTCCTTTCTTTTTTCTTCCATCCAATATTTTTCTTTTACTACTTTTTTATTTCTTTTTTCTCGATATAATTTTCTTTCTCGACCATTATTATTGTTTATTGTTGTTTCATATGGCTCTTTTATAGAAAATGTAAAGAAGAATAACCATCGCTTTGTTCGACATCTCTTTCTGAAAATTATAACCAGTTCTCATTTGCAATGATTTAAGTTTAATATTACAAACAAACAAATTTCGTGTCTCATTCCTGCCACTGAAACCGGTCATCCTTACTCAACATCATTTCATTAAATATTCAAAGGTCATTCTTATCAAAACATTTCTCGTAATTTAAAAAAAAAAATCATTTCCCTTTTTCATTTGGAATTGTCACTCATTAGTTCATCACAAGAATACACCGTAACTTGATGAATCAACCCTTTTCTGTATTTTTTGTAATATGGGATGAATTCAAATTGAAACAAAGCAACAAAAGATAAAAAAAAAAAACAAACTTGAGTTTACATAACAAAAACCGGAATGAAATTCTTAAGGGAATGAAAATGCAATTTCTAATAAAAATTAGTCACCTTTTTAACGCCCAACTTTACACGTTTATGCAATTACAGTGCATTTAATAACACTGTAGTTTACTCGTACAGTATAAATTTTAGAGGGAAGTAAACCTTGAAGAATCACAAAGGGTTGTCAAAGAATCAGAAATTATAAATTCGGATTAAACCAACAAAATTATCGATTTTTTAGACTGTATTTTTTAAACGAAGAATAAAAAGAACATCATTAACTCGATAATAAATAATTCAGAGCTAATTTATGAGGAAAACCCCATCAGAAAATGATGGATTGAAGGAAACACTTTCCCTCGATAAGGTGCAGTTCGTTTTCTAATCGTTTTCTAATGACACTCAAACCGGGGTGGAAAGGGTTAGTTTTTACGAAGGGTTTGTTTTCATTTAAGAATAACAAAGCAGATAATATTTCACGAGAGTTTCATAAGTTTGGGGTTCACATAATTTTCGTTAACGATTGTTTATTGCCCAATGAGTGCTCTAATAAAACTGGAAGAATGACCGGATAATGCTGGGAGAAATAAAAAGAATTCAGAAAATTACGTTGGAAATGCTCTAATTTCAGAATGATAGTTCCAACTCCATTAATATGGTAGCCAACTGCTATGGGATTAGGTAAGAGGCGCTCAAATTCCACAACATTAAAGGCACCACTCTCAGTTTGGATCTTTATGAGTCCTTTTCAACACAAACCACTTAATTAGTACTGCTTAATTCGTTTATTGACAAATCTCATTATTTCAGATTACAACAACAGTTTTGTTTTTCCAAATATGTCCTGTCAAACTGAGGAGACCGTAGTTGGGCCAACTACGGAGATAGAAAGGATTACTAATGGGGAGAAAATTTGCTGCGAGTCAGAGAGCAATAAAGTTCAAAGGTCAGAGGAATTTTGTTTTTATTGTATATTATAAAATAATTAGTATTTTCGGGTGACAAAATGGAGACGGAGGACAAGTTGCGTCATTTCTTAGAGCTTATTAGTAATTCTTTTTCGAGTAATCTTTTTTAGTTGAAAACGGTGTTTCTGAGTAGTCATAGTTAGGTTTTTCCAGTTTCGCATTTTAATTTACATAATTAAATGTTGTGATGTCGCTAATTTGCTCGTGTCAGCTGTGTGATCCATTTTCATTTTGCACCGGAAAGCAGATGATATATTCTAGAAACCTAAATATCATATGGGAAATGGTGTAAGTGTTGAGACCATTTCATCTTTACCGATGATTGCAAAATATGTTTTCATAAACAATAAAAAAAAACTTGAAGCGCTCGAGTCTGATCGAGACCAAATCACCCAAATAACACTCTTATGTCAGATTCATGAATTACCGCAAAAAACTGGACCGGTTAAGTGTGCCACAAGTCTGAAGAAAAAAATCATCCAAACTTTACAGAAGAAGTCCCACTAAAATCAAGTTTGACTCTATGGTCTTGCCCTTTTGCGATTCCACTACTTTCACCCCTTGAGCTCACCTCTGCCCTGACAAACTCCTCCTCAAAGTTATTCTTTTCAGTTTGCCCGGACAAAAGGAAGCTCCAGCCGAAGAGGGAGCAAGCAAAGGATACACAAACACAGGAACGGAAGGAAAGAACTCGAGCAGACATCGCGAACGCCGCCTATCGCATTTGAGCGAGTGGGATGCAATGGGGACCAGCCCCGTTGGTTGGTTGTCCCGCGGTTGTTGCTCAGTCCGTTGTTGCCTTACGAGTTGTTATGGTTGTACGGTTCCGTGTCTTAGTACCGCCACACGTGTCCACGGCCGCTATGCGTTCTCGTTTCTGTTTTGTTGACGTATTCAAATAATATTTGTTTTGCTAAGTTTTACATTTTGGTGTGTGATTACTTATTTTGGTTTTAATTCAGTGAATTGGGTTGATTTTGTTGAATTTTATTACTTCTGCTGGAAATTGCTCTCAGTCATTGGAATATTTTTCAGTAGACGGAACCTGTGGAATCCCAATTGTAAGTTTTTGCTCAGTTTTGCTACAATTTATATTTCCCCGAAGAATTATAAATATACAAAAGAAACCCCATTTTTAATAGTCGAATTTTAACGGAACTTATCAAATTGCAAAACGCGATATTAATTAGGTTTAATTATTTCGGATTTAAGATTCCTGCTAATTTTTAAAATATTGATAAAAATCCTTACAAGTCCAGCCTATTCCTTAAAAAAAATAATGGTCAGGTCGTCGTCTTTTTAGCCAGTAATCCCACACATTATTTCAGGCTTAGGATCTCACGTAACCCACAAAGGGTTAACTTAACTTTTCTGCATTTTTGGGGATATAATTCTCGTATTAAAGGAAGATTTTAGTGACGAACCCTTAACGCAACTTGTTTTTTTTTTACTGGCTAAGGATAAAAGACTTCATTCATATTTCTCCGATTTTTTACCGATTCATAGAATTTAAGAGAAAAGTAGTAAAATACACCGAATAATTTTTAGAATTAATTATGGGGTTTTCGTTTGTTATTGAAAACTCGTTTAAGTCCATTTAATTTAATTAAATCGATGAAACGCGAGATTTTATAATTAACGACTAATTTTTTGTTACACCTGATTCATAATTCATTTCATAAGGTCTAAATTTGAACTTATGATTTCAGTCAATGAAAAAAAAAACATTTTTGCATCATTTTATAGATTGTTCTTCCAGAAAAACCAAAACATTGCTTTTTTTAAATTTAAGATTTTTTAATAAAGGTCCTAAGGCAGTGGTTTCCAACCTTTTTATATCGGCGCCCCCTTTTAGAAAAAAAAATAGTTAATTTATTAATTATCCGTTTTATTAATACCCGTTAATTTATTTAAAAATCAAATTTCATAAATACTGAACTGATATTATAATTTATTTAATGGGCTACAAAATAATATACAATACTATGTAAAAATATAATAACAGAACAAAAAAAGAATATATATTTTTGGTTTGTATTCGAAAATTATATTTTGGAAACAGCCTCACGCCCCACATGTTGGAAACCACTGTCTTAAGGCATTCCTGGCCGTATTTTCCTTCACCCAAGATTTACTTCAATCATTCTATGAACAGAGAAAAAACCCAAGAAATAATAAATAGACGTACAGTATTAAAAGGTCTAAAAATAAGTAAATAAATAAGATTAAAAGATGAACGTATGACTTCGAAAATCAGAGCAGTCCTTACAATAAATTTCTCTCTGAGGAGTTCTGTAAGCTTGAAATGACGACAATTGTTGTAGGTGTAACTTTCGGGTTGAGGAAGGCTGATGGGAATAAAAGTGAGGAAAAGAGTCATTTGTCATTTCTAAAAATATACATTTTCCGGAATACGGCGAAGGAGGAAGGGCGGTGTTTAACACAAAAATCTCCTTTTTAATACTGAAATTAAGATAAATGGCAACACGAGTGCCACTACGCACTGGCGGAGAGATTTTTCGTGGCACAGACCTTAAAAGATTAACTGCTCATTGGACTTGTTTTGTGTAATTTTGGTCTGTGGTTTTAAAATCTTCATGTTGGTTTATGATAACGATTTCTGTTGAGGGAAATGCCTGTTTGAGACCAACAGCTCACGAATTAGGTATCTCTTGCAGAATTGTATTTTTATTTCTTATAAATAATTGTGATGATCAGTTACAATATTTATCGTTATTATTATTTATCATTTCGAGGTACTGTCATCATTTTCCACTAAGTTTCTTGTAGCGTATCAAGTGAGGATCTTGACTTCCTGAAATTACGTTTTTCCTTTTAATGAACTTTATTTTTATTCCTCCTTTTTCGTAAGTTTCAGGTATTGTCTAAAAGACAATTTTTCGAAAAGTTGTTTTATTAAGGGTTGCGAATCTCCTTCCCAAAAAGCAATTCCCGTTTTTGGCTTACAAAAAAGCAGGGATAAAATAAATAAAAGTCATTTTGATATGAGAACAAAAGTAGGACAGCAGTACGTGTGCGATAGGCGTTTATAACACCTAAATTTACATACAACGATTTCTTCGAGCTGAGAAATAATTTTAATTTCTGTTTTTTTCTTCAGGTTTACGAGGCAGTTCCTGATAGGTAACTAGAACACGTTATCGTTTTCGTTTTATTCTCTTAGTAAACAAAAACTCGCGGCGCTAACTGTTTGCCAACTGGATTCGTTGACTGGAAATGCGGTGACTTGTTCAACGTCTGGTTCCACTTTTCAGCCTTGTATTTACTTCCATGTCATTTTTCCTTGTGTTTTCATTGGTGGTTATTTTTTGGAATGAACCCCAGTAAAGACACTTTTGGGAATATCCGCAGGGCTGAAATGGGGGAAAAGTTCTTCTATTCTTATTGGGTTGGGAAGTAAAAGTTTTTGCGGGTTTAAACTCCAATGAGGCGGACACAATTCATTTTAGTCCATGTGAACCTCTCTACTCTCAGACAATGCTCCACTTTTTCTTTCACTCTATTCCGTATATCACCTTTTTCAGGATCGTGATTGGATCTAAACAAATTATAATACTAATGCACTACGGTTTCACTAATTACCTCATTAGAGTGTGAATTTTACTTTTATGGGGAAAATATTGTCCGAAGCAATGGCTCGAAATAATTTATTGTGTGTTCAATCACGAGAAAATGGACAGTTCAAAATCTTACTTTTTATGTAAGCACCGTGAAATTTCAGTTTAGAACAGTACAGGAAAGGCCGTGACAATTTCAATTGGTATTGCTCCGATATAACCACCGGTTAATTAAGGGTTGAAACAGTCTGAGGGCTTTGGTTTCAACCCTTATGTCTGAGGGATGACTGTGGATGTGAAATGCACAGGGAGTTGTATTGCTAAAGCGTCAGTAGTGCAATTAACAGTGATTGTAATGTGTTTAAACGATTGTAAACCACAGAGATTATCTTCTTATAATTATACAATTTTGTGTTTGTAGAATTTGAAAATTTTTGAGCTTTGAGTCTATGAATTTCTGCATTAAATGCCTTAGTATTCTTAAATTTACAAAACCGTTAAATTCGTTATATTATTATTATTTTGAAAAAATAGTCGGTTGCAATTAGAGGAAATTGCAAGTATATATATACTTCATCTAAAAGCACTCGTTTTCTGTTATAAAAAATGATTTTTCAGGTCTAAGACTTGTGAAAATTGGGATATCATCTATAATTTTTTGGTTATATTTCTGGGGAAAAATGTTTTCTAAAGCATTTAGTTTCAGATCAATGAGTTGAGTGAGGTGCTCATTTTTTTTTGTTGTTTTATTAGCGCAAAAATCGAAGTGAAAATTATGCTTTTAAAAGATTTCACTGAAATCGTCCATTGAAGTTTTAATTCAGTGAATTTAGAATGATTCACGATTCACACAGAATGCATTATCACGGCACAGGCGAAATGGAAAGTACTTTCTTTGAGAGCGATATTCATTGTTCTACTTAGATTTAGATAATCACTTTATTAATTGTATTTCTGCCTTTATTGCTCATCTTTTGAGTACTCGTGAAAAATTTATGTTTACCAACATTGGAAGACCCGACTTACTATGATTTTCTGCTTTTACTCTGAACTGTTGTAATTTGTTTGCATTGATTTTTCCAATTATGTTTTTTGTTCGCTTCTTTTATTTTCCTTCCTCTTTTCTTATCCTTTCGAAAGGGAGTTTGACAATCCGATTTCTCACAGAGGTCGTTTTCTTGAATTGTCAATGAACTGTAGAATTTTGGTCTCGTTCCGATTGTGAATTTTCTTTACTAATGTAGAGCATAAAATTAATAAGTTGAGCATCAGTTTTTATGTTGGATCTGCCCGAACATAAACCCTTACTATCATTTTCGCAATAATTGAGCATTTGGATTTGAGTCTGCGGATTTCACTTTCGCTTTAATTTCTCATAAGTAGGCTAGTGAGACCGATTCATCCACACATGAATCGATTAAAACTGTAAAACATTTTACCTTTCGTCTTTTAATGTTATGCAAAGTTCAAAGGCATTTGTTGTATTCGGGTCTTCTTTTATTCTCAATGAGAAAATGAATGACACGAATTTATTCCTTTTGAAACGAAAAGATTTTGGAGTGGAAAAGAAAAAATCTTTTTCCTCAGAAAGCACACACAATGAAGGTTTAGGCCATTTGCGGTTCGTTGCAAATTGCTGTCACCGAATCAGCCCCACAATGCAACCTCAGCCATTCTCATGGCGATTGTACTCCGATAAAAATACAAAGTCACCAAAAGTTTTTCAAAACCTTTCACCGAGAACGTTTTCTTTTTGACTCTGAGTGACCACAAAAAGGAAATAAACTCGTCCACTGGTTTTTTTTTTTATTGTAAAGCAATAATTGTTTAACTTTCTTCCCAAGACGGTCTGTCAGACAGAGACTCTTACGAACAAGTGTTTCAATAATTAAGTCCGAACGCTCGTAAAATCAGAAGTGGACTACCGGTAATTGCAATTTGAAACTGAAACTTAAGTGGCCGCTAAATAAGAAGCATGACATGCTCTGACAAACCGTATCATCGGGAGACAGAAAGAAAAAGTAAAAAACTGTTGAGGCAGCCTCATGCTTAGACGAAATCTTGATGGCGGCGAGATTTATTGTTGTCTGCAATTAAAAACGAGATAATATGAAAGTGGGACGCAGGAAAGTAGTGCGTGTTATATTGAACCGGTGACATAAAGACGTGCAGTCATTCGAGATAGTTTCGTCTCTTCAGCTTATTCATCCTAATCATCTCAGCCTGAAAATTTTCTAATTATTACAATTTTCAGCGGTAACTTGACGCCACTTTCTAGAAAGCGTTGGTGATTTTTCAAAAACTCAAGAGGAGTTTACAAATACTATATCTCAACCGTGAAAAAAAAACTCATTTTAAGACTATGATATGAGTCTTAAATTTCGACAATTACTCTCCTCTGTCACATTTTTGAAGCACTTGTCGCTGATTTCTGAATTACTTCTTTCTCCCTTCTTTTTTAACCCTTAACGGTCGTATAAAATTTGGGTATGGGTATCTATTGGTCGGAATTAATTTCTTTGGAAAGAGCAGGGATACATATACATAATATTCACTAATATTTAGTAATGAAGAGGGAATGTCTAATTACAATTTATAAAATATTATTTGGAATTCTATAATGTATCTGTTACGTTCAAAAGACGACACCCCTTGCACAACTTTTGTTTAGATTTAATTTTGTTATCTCCAATCGATGGAACATTGTATTAGTAGAGGTTCCCTCAGCCAAAAGTTTAAACTGATATAGGAATGCATACAGTATAAGATTCGTATATATTCGTATAGTTCCTTGCTGTCGTGGCTGAGGGCAGACATACGACCCCAAAGGGTTAAATTTTATTATCTCCAATCAGTGGAGCATCGTATTAGTTCTTTAGGAATTGAGGTTCGCTCAGGTAAAGTTTAAACTGATATAAGAATGCATACAGTATAAGTTTCGTACAGTTTCTTGCTGTGGTGGCTGAGAATAGACATATGACCGAAAAGGGTTAATTTATTAACAATTCCGTAATTAACGTGTGAAAGTGATAAATTTCTTTAACTCTCATTTGTATTTTAAATTAATTATAAAAGTTCGTAAGAAGCTGAGGCATCAGTGGTATCGCCGAAAGCCATTTATCGTTATTCAGGTGTTGTATCACCTGCATTCCTTCTAAACTTCCTATTCGAAAACCCGTCTTTTCTCCGTAAGTCTTCCAAAAAGTTGATCGAAATCAACTTTGAGTATTTCCTGTGTTTAGAATGTATTTTATTTTTCCTTTGTGCCTAATAACGTTCGTTTAAGCCTTAAATTGTCCGAGAACTGTCCTTACACTTCTTCGCCCTCTAATTATTATGTTTCGGATGTAATGATCCGATCATATTACTCTCACCCATATTTGGGTCAACTGAGTTTTGAATGCGACTGCAGGCCTAACCTACCCGACATACAATACTTCTTCGTCTGACCATCAGATGTAAGAGTCGGTTTCCGCCTGCAGTGTCATTGGACTCCCTATTTAAGTCGAATTAGAGTCAGACCCTAATTTTCTCACCATCAGATAACTTACAGAAACATATTAAAGTGAGAGTTCATTTACATTTCAATCAAAGTTATTGTGTCTGAATTTCCTGTGAAGGCGAGTGTTACATATTCAACTGAACTTGCCCAGATGAATTGGGGAGATGGACTTATTCCACATTAAATTAGACCTCCATTGATCGAAAAACCTCTTGCTCGGTTAAACGAATTCTTTTTCATTCTCCTCACTTTACGCATTTGTGACAGATCTATTCATTCTGATAATCTACTCAGGAAGTGCTTGCCAAAGTCACTTAATCCTTTTCCAGTATGGCTGTCAATTTGAAAGCGAAGCAATACGCCCGAAAAAAAAAACAGATCTAAAATTAGAATTCATATGAAGAAGTTGATGACCTTTCCCGGTAATTGTTGAAAACCATTTGAGTATTAAAAAGGAAAATTTATTTTCTGACAGTTTCATTTTACTTTGTTTTGCGGTACGAGTTTCTGGGTTATTGCTGTGAAAGATTATATGTCTCGCTTTTTAAAAAAAACCGCCGTTTTATGATTGGCTCGAAATTAGATTAACACCCTCTGCTCACCAAATTTGAATTTTATTTTCCTTTGTTATCGAAACAAGAAAGACCGTTGAAGCTTTTTTTAAGAAACTTCGAAATGTTGGCAATACTGCATTTGGTTTAAGTCAATATGGCAGTTTGTGCCGCACTAAGATTTATAAAATATAATGCTCAGATGGAGTGGAGAGGACGAATTTGCCACCGCGAAATCCGTGAAATCCACAAAAAATTCGTAAAATTCCTTCTTTGAAAATTCGTGCTTTGAAAAGAGAATAAATTCGTTGTTTCCTAATATTTAACTTAAAGAGACTCCGATACAAGCGGCCATTGTTCGAAATTAGTTTTCGATTATGACCGAGACGAAGTTCAGCGAAAAATCTCTTTTAAAAACTCTGACCCGCGATTGTGTATGTAACGGTGTTTTTGATATAATGATCAGTCACTGATTAATAATTCCTTTGGCCATTGAACCATTGATCGGATATCGTTTGCATCCGTCGGGTCGGAGTTCACCCGTGTCTTTGTTCACTTTGGCAAATCTTCTTTCCTTTCATCGCTACCAACCGAAGAAAACCATAGAGTTTGAGTGAGAGGTGACTCCATGTACAGTCTTCATTCCAGAATGAAGTTATTATCGGTCGAGGTTGTCGTTAAATTACTTTCTTCTGCACGTTTGCTAATATTTTTTTTTTCATATTTCGTCAAGTGATTATAGAAAAGGTTCGACCTTTTCTTCGATCCACCCAAGTTTTAATTAGAGTTCGACCTTCGAAGGACAGCGGCTGTTAGGCGTTGTGTGTGATCTATCGTTAACTTAATGAGGGAGTGGCAGTCGATGCCTGACGGGGCTGAACTGGGCTTCAAGAAGTGCACAACAGGGTACAAAGGAATATAATTACCCTTATATAATCATTTAAACTTTTGGGTGGAGGTAAAGCGGTGTTCTGATTATTCTTAGGTTTCATGTTATGATCGCTGATCGAATTTGTCGCTGAATTTCGAGTTCTTTCCTTTGTTGGAAATGTTACTCGGTGCAACATAAACTAAACTGACAGAAATGAGGAAATGTGCCAATGGGCAGTACTAACCTGTTATGCGTAGGCGATATTATAAACAATTACGTGTGTAATTTCACAAGGTGTTCATGTTACTTTTCCTAACCTTTGCGAATAAATGATAGTATGCGTGAGGTGACACCTGCAATTTTTTTGCCGTGTAAAAGCCGGAAAATAATATATTTGTTCTGCTGTAGGCAGAAACAAAGATGACAGAAATGTGCTTTTTAACTCCCTCTGTTATTAATATTGCCGGGGAAAGAAAATGGAAATTTGATCGGTTGCCACCATCGGAGTGGTTTTGAATGAAACATTGGTAATTCTCAAAGGCTTGGAATTAATTTTTTATAAGGTGTTTTAAAAACCTGTTGCTTTTTGTAATACCTGACGAGTACCTGTCCTCAAAAAAATTACAACTTAACATTTGCTCCCACAATGGAGAAGTTTATCGAGGGAAGTAATTTATTCTTTCCTAATGTTATCGAACGTGGAGAGAATATTTTTAGTAGCCTTTTATGAATTTTTTCCTGTTTCGATCCGAGGCTGTTTTAAAAAAGTTCAAGTTTTAGGCGTTAAACAAATTTTACACCTGAAACTCGAGGGTGGAGGTTTTTCTAATGTCGTTCCTTAGTATTTACTTATTATGAAACGCTGTCACGCTATTGTGTTTTCATAATGTTTCCTTTCATTTGTCCGCTTAAAATGCTCCCCGAAACACAGCTGGAGGTTTCTCCCATTTTCTCTCGTGTTCCATAACCATTTTATTGCATATTTCTTCTGCTTTTGCTCTTTTTGGAAGAGTTGCTCTGAGCTGGAATACATATTCGGCCATTTTCTATGCGTTTTTCTCAAAGTTTGGGACAATTTTATATTTATCTTTTATTCCTAATCTTTAAACGAAACAGTGTTTTTTTTATGTCATCTTAAATATTCTATAAACCTTTAGAACATTTGCTCTTCTGCTTTTTTGTCAATTTTCGAGTCCACTTGAAGAAGAACACCCAAAAAAAGTTTGGACTTTGACAATATTAGCGAAGTATCAATGAAGCGTGACGGCAGAAATACGGGAAAAATTCTACAATTGCGTCTAATGTATAGTTTGGAGATTATAATTCGATGCGATGCGGCTTTGGTTTACAATTTGACCATCTCTCCAATATTATTCTTATAATTATTTCATTATTATTTTTTTGCCATTCAAGGGACGACCGAATCCGAACGCTGACATCAACATTTTCATTATTGTTTGTGGTTTATTAAAAATTTAAATTTATGCGTTTCGGAATTCAATCGTATTCTTTCTCGTATGTGGATTATAAAAAGCTCGTATTCAGTTTGTTTATATATTTTACTTGTCACCGTTGAGATTATGTTAAAAAAGAAGCTTAGACATTCATTAACCCTTTGCAGTCGTAATGTCTGCTCTCAGCCACCGCAGCAAGGAACTATACGAATATATACGAATCTTATACTGTATGCATTCCTATATCAGTTTGAACTTTTCCTCAATTTCTGTTAAACCTTTTCATCAACTAATACACAACTCTCTCCATCGATTGGAGATAATATAATTATATTTATAATTATAGATTGCATTTAGCAGTAATTAGAGATTCTCTCTTGTTAAAATATGACTAAATATTACTGAATATTTTGTATATGTATCCCTGCTCTTTCCAAACAAATTAATTCCGACCAATTTTATACCCATGTTTTATTTTATATATTAATATAACATAAAACATGCCCAAATTTTATACGATCTCAAAGGGTTAAACAGTGAAGCTGATTCAATTTTTGTGATTCCCACTGATTTCCACTGATATTTTGAACGGTTCTAATAATTGAAAATAAGTATAAAGGCATCTTTTTAAGAAATTATACTGTAGCAAAGCCTTTCATTTCTTCGATCCTTAGACAAAATTCTGCTCACAGAGTCACAGCAACTGCGTTTGGTAAATTTTTCTACTCTAATTATATCCAGTGATTACTCGTAAAAAGGTTTAAACTGGTGCCGGCTGTAAAATTCAATTTTCAGGTCCCCTCCGCCACACGAATTTTCCTACTATGCTTTTTACTGGCTGTCAATCCTTCGTCACGCGATTTCCTTCTTCCATCTTCTTTCATATTAAATTTTTATTTGTTCCGCGATGACGTTATTTATTCCCCGCTATGATCTTCCTGCTTTTTGCTTAAGAAAACCCCTTTTCCCGTCTTGGGAATTCAGACCTTGGAAATAAGAAATTTTAAATAAAATCTGACAGAGCTTTGCAAGAACTTTCCTTACTTCGAAAAGTAGTTTTCCCCGAAAAAGTTCACAATTAATGTGTTTTTTAAAATTAGCGCTTTGTGACCCGCAGCGATTTTACTTTTCTCACAAACTTTTTGAAGGCTGAAACTGCTGACATATTATTAAAAATAATTCACAAGTCTTAATGGTTTTAATTGGTTAGCATAAAGGGCCTTTCCGAAGGGCAAAGCCTCGAATCGAAACCCCGTTTTTCTCCGCCTGTAAACCCAATTCCCCAGTGCATCCAGCCATTTAATTAGGCATCTGGAACGGGAGCATTCGGGCGTGGTTCCAGCCAAATCACCCCCTGCCGTATGAACCATAATGAAGGCAACAATTGCGAACATCCTTGATCGAGGCCAAGGCCCTTCAAGGACTTGTCTTTCGAGGAAGACTTTAAGCGGAACAATCTATGACGCGCTACCGAGAGAAAAAAAAACTTAATTGAAATAATCACCCGAAGAAAGGATTCCACAAGCTGTCGATGATTTACAAAAAAAGGATGTCCGGACTTTGCCTTCGTGTTGTTATGTACACATGGAAAAATGGATTCCAATCTTTCACAGATATAAAATATTGGCGTTTAATAGCCTTGAGGAAACTCAGAAGAATTCCAGAAATAATCCTAAACAGTATTCTGATCCATAATCCTTATTAGGATGGACATAACCATCATTTAAGTGGGATCACCTTCAAAATCTGTTCTACGTGCGACACATACCGGTTGTGGGGTTTTCCCGAAGGAGACCTCCCGAGAAGAGTATCTTCCCTTGGATTTTACGGGCGAACAGTTTCTTCTGCCCTTCAACCTCCAGTAGTTCTGTACCTTTACATTAAAAAAGCCAATATCATTGTTTACTGTTGTTTCCGTCGTCTTTGGAAAACTTTCTATGTTTTTTATTCCCATGCGGAAGACAATACCATTTGGTACGAACGACTTACGGGGACTCCAGCCGAGTAGAACTTACGTTTCCCCTGAGTTTAGATACGAGTTTAGCCAAAGGTCAGCATGCAAACCGATGCAGAAGGCCCAAAATTATAACATAAGGCGATGGAACCACATTGAGTGCCTGAATACGGTTTGTGCACGAAATGCACACGCCGTTCCCGATGTTGAATGGATGTTTCTTTGTGTTTTGACTAACGGATATTAATTTTTCCTCCCATTCTATAGGTCCCTGTCTCATTATAAGCATTGTTTTTGGAGGCCATTTTGGATTGTTGTTATCGATTTTTTGGGTTCGGTGTCGGCGCCCAATATCTGTTCATGTCCTGAATCAAAGGTCGGGTCAGGTATTAATGCCTGGCTCCGAGTGGGCGGCAATGTTTTGCAGGTTTTACAATGAAAGACTTTAGAATATCGGGGAAAACGTTTTTATTTTCTCTCTTTCTCTCTCTCTCTCTGGTCGGAACTGAAAAATCTCGGAGGGAATCTTTTAAGTGTTTATACAGGAGCCGTTCTTTATAAAAAAAAAAATGAAGTGGGATTTATTAAACTGTCTTGAAATCTTCCATCAAAAGGCAAAAAAAAGGTGAAAAAGAGAAAAGAAGTAACCAGAATAAATATTTAGTTTCATTTCCAGCACTTTTTCAATCTTTGCACAATGGTACATTATTTTATCTTTCGTCAGGTTTGGGTGAACTTTTTTGCCAGGTTTTTCAACAGCCTGTGTCGTTTGGATTGCTTCAAAATGAGATGAAGGGCAAAATACAGGGTGTGTAATGATGTCCGCTAGATAAAGTGTTAAATTAAGGGAGTTATTAAAAGATTTCAGAAGGCAATTCATTAATACAATAATTTTTAGTTGTTTTTTGGGTAAACACTTTTGTTATGGGAAAAACTTTTGTAAAGCTGAGTCTTCCAATGTTCTTTCCTTCGTGGTCATCCACTGGTGTCGGTCTCTGTCAAGAAGACATCCATCAATGAGTGAAAAATGACAAAAAATTGAATCCGTATCCTGACAGGACGCCACTGAACAAATGACACCGACCTCTCTACACGTCAGATTCAATTCAAGCGAGCGTATTAACTCGATTCCCATTAATCTATGTCATTTCATTACACCGGACGGCTCTTTATTAATATGGAAGCCGAAACGGAATAATTTTCCGCGGCTGACATGCGAGGGCGCTTGCCCGAACAACACGGCCAGCTTGGGCTGTGTTCAAAGGGTTTGACATTTGGCGAAGGAACGCGCTAAAGCTTCATCTCGTTTTCTTTCAGAATGGCTAATAAATAAATCAACTTTTGCCATTATTTGTGGTCATGAGCGAGTCTGAACATACCGCATTTTTCTGATTCTTCTCTTCAGGTTGGAAAAAGTTAAATTCCTTCATGATTCAGGCTTTGCCTTATTAGACTGCGAGATGTAAATGTTACGCAATGTTAGTCTTCGGTCACTGCATTCCTTCGATGGGTTCGTCGTCGCAAATGAAAGGACATTTGCTGTGGCGGCGTCGACAGGAAATTGCTTAACTGAGGAGAAATAAATTCTAAGAAGAAATTATTATGTTAAGATGAAATTAAAGTTCCTGAACAGATCTGTCAGATAAGGGCGTTTCCGCCCTCATTGGTTATATTTTCGATTTTTTATTGTTATGGCAGAATTAAGAGGAGATTAAACTAATTTCGTGATAAGTATCTATGAACACGATTGATGCTCACTAAATTGCCGAAAATGTTAGGCAGTAGAACCCAATAGGCATTTATAATTTTATACCGGCATCCATCTGTATAACAGTTCATCATCATCTTTTTATACTTTTGACCTTGAGCACTCTCCTTCTCAAGTGTTAGGTCTTCTGACTGAGCTGACGTTTATATAAAGCACTTTTTGTGTAATCTTTCAACACTGACAGTCAGGTGAGCACCAGATGAACCTATCACTCAGATAATTACCATCTGCAAATTACGTCCTTTCTTCTCTTTTTATGGAACAAATACAATTCAGATATCACAACCCGGGGAGATTACTCTTAAAACAAAAAAGACATAAAGCCCGTAAAAATTAAAGGCAGACGATTACGAAGCGTTTTTCAATTATCCTTCGCAAGAAGAAAAAGAATCCGAATTAAAGCAGTCCCTTTGGTTCGGTAACGACTTTCTCAAGAGGTTATTGTCCATGTCTTGGACCGCGTGTATTTCCCAAACCAAGCGAGACATTCCGTTTTGGAGCCACTTTGGAATCCCTTTTTGGAGTTTTCATTTAAACAATTTCATTATCTTAATCCAGTTAATTAAAATTCGAATGCCTCGTTGCGTTAATTACACAGCGGACCGATAAAATCGCTAATAAGAAAATATAAAGTCGCAGCTGAGGATAAATAAGCAAAAGGGTTCATTTATGCAGTCTATCCTCGGAGGATTTCTGTATGGATGCACCTCATCTGCTCACTCCTCCCCATTCACTCCTTTTCACTCATTTTCTATGCACATCAGTGCTTCTGCTTCTGCTCTGGATCCTCCTTATGGTTGCCCTGTCATTACACGGGTATGCAATGACCCCGAAGACATCTGTCTTATTTCAGATTTATTTCGTGCTCTCCTGTCGCCGAGTTTTCCGAATAGTTTCGGAGTGAATAAACTCGAGATTGTTGAATCTGATTCTGAGCAATGAGTTTGACATTGCACTTTAACCCGGAATGTAATTACTGTCCTTTAGGAGTGCACAGTCATTAAAACGGATTATATTCTCGTAAACCGTGACATTTTGTTCGGCTTTGGAGCGCACAGAGAATATTTGCACTGTCGGAGTGATTTTTTTAACAGTTCTTCAATTAAACTTGTGTACTTTTGCTGACAGACGCTGTACGTCCTGAAAGGCTTGTTTCCTGAAGCTCCAGTCGAGAGACATTACCCGAACTAATTAATAAATTTTTTAACAGAAGAAAAACTTCTGTCATGTGTCTGCTCTCGGATTATTATAATGAATTTTTTCCTGGTCTGATAATCATAGAAAAAAGCAAAGCTAAAAAAAATTTCTAGCCAATGAATGAAGCCATTAGGTCTCAGTCAGTAGTCGTCGGTTGAGCTGTCATTGTTTCCCATCGTTATTATCATCTGAGAGCTCTTTTTAGCACGTGAAAATGATAAATTAAAAAAGTATCTGTGGCGAGTCAAAGAGATATTATGATGACGGATGATTGTAAAACGTTCAGGAGAAAATTATGCTCTAACTTTACGTGGGGATTACAAATAAAGAGGAGATTTATATTATTATACAGCTCCTTTTAAAGTTTAGGGTCTACTGAATGGGTCTGGTGCAATCATAATATAACAAGGCGAATATTATATTGTATAAAGATCTCACGTGTACGTACTTACGTTAAGATTTTAGAGTCGTTAAGGTAAAAAGAGAGGAGCAACTTTCCGAGGGTGGCAGCACTGAATGAATTCGCGGTTTTTTTTCCTCTAGGATGTTGTGTCGTTAATTTGAGAGTGGTTTAATGATTGCGATTATATTCCCGAACAAATGGAGATATTGGTGCTTAATCAACACCTAAACTATCATAAGGTATTCCTTATATTGTTTTATTTCTTGTTTGTAGATAATTATATCGTATAATTGTTTTTATGGTCATATTTGGAGTGCTTGAATTATGGTTTTTATTTTTAAATATTCAGTTTATTTTTAAATATTCAGTAATTATGTTTTTATGTATTAATTATTTTAATATTAAATATTAATGAACGAGATGTTTCGTACTAAATGACTAACTTACAGGAGATGACTCTTTAAAAATAAATGAATAAATAAACAGTGGCACATCGGCGATATGTTACTGTACTAATTTTACTATATTTTATTATATTAACTTTAAGATTCATTTTTTTACTGTACTATTTAGATATTAGGGACACTATTACTAAACTATTTACTATACTATTTGGGTATTTTACTATACTAATTTCACTATATTTTATTATAGTAACTTTAAGATTCATTTTTTTACTGGACTATTTAGGTATTTTACTTTACTAATTTTACTATATTTTATTATATTAACTTTAACATTTTACCAATGTAATTACTTAATATTTTAACTGTATAAAACTATACTAATTTTATTATACTAACTTTAATATTTTACCATTTTAACTCTTTTAACCTCTTATTTTATGATATTTATTGAATTTTTATTTATTTATAACTATCTAGATTTAATGTCTCACATATTTGAAAACTGTATAAAGTGTAACAATTTAAAAAAAGAAAAAAAAAGTATAGTTGAAGACTACTGATGGGCCACTAATTAGGAAAATTGAACTGTAGCCATCAATTCTAATGCCTAATGTGGCCAAAATAGAGTAATATATTATTTTATTATTGTTATATAATATTAAATATTAATTAGTTAGTATTGATAATTTACTTTGGTAATAATGGTAAGCAAATATGGAATAATTTAAGAGCACTCAAAATGAGTTATTGTACTCTAATTTCATAAAGCCCGTGCAGAATTGCTTAATTTTGTTTTTCAATTTGAAAATGGTGCAGATATGTTGTAAAAATGAAATTGAACTTGAATTGCACGATTTGAGTTTTTGATGAAAGCAAGCAAAGGGTCACGCACTGTGTATAATTCGAAAGGGGCAGTGCTCCTGAAAAAATTCCTGAGACCTCATTTGAAATTGACATAACCGGGGGATTCTCCGCATTCTTGCGCAATTATCCAGATGCTAAGAAAATAAATTAAGAATAATTATGTGAGTCATGTAAATGGTTTCTCCTGACGAGTTTCGAGCCGAAGTCGGGTCGAGAACTAAGAAAAATGGCGACTCCTTTGCGGTGGGAAAATCGAACTCGGTCTGATTTTTTCAAATCCTTAATGAAACTATTAATTAACGGTTCGAGTTTTGAAAAGAATAGAAAATTAATAATTCAAAATCCAGCGTTCACGACAATGAGAGAAAAAAATGACGAGGAGGTTTAAAAAAATGCAGAGTAATGGAGAATAATTCGCGGAAAACGGGAAAGGGCAACGTTCTGCGATTCGTTAGAAAAAGCGGTACTTAAGTAGGAATCGAACTCTCCCAACTGCATTTGACGTTTTCTTTTCGATTGCCAATGGAAACCCCCAAAGGAATGCTTTTCTTCTTTTCCTCTCCCCTTCGAATAAATCCTGTTTGGTTCACCTAAAAAAAAGAAAATAATAGTTTCTTCTGACATATTTGTATAAGCATTATGAGTGCAATGCACCTATGATTTATACTCTTCGGGGCATTGAAAACGCCATTGAAGGTAAACAGTGATGTCCAACCTTTGATAATGTGCGGGCCAAAGTTGAGTTTGGTGTAATTTCGCGGGCCACAACGTATAAGAAAATTAAATATGGATTTTTAATATTAGTCTTTTACTCTTTCTTCTCATTTTCCCCTTTGTCTCTTTTTCTTTCTTCTTTTCTCATTTTCTCCTCTTTCTCTTTTTCTCTTTTTTTCATTTTCCCCTTTTCTCTTTTTCTCTTTCTTTCTCATTTTCTCCTCTTTCTCTCTCTCTTTTCTTTTTCTCTCTTTTCTCTTTTTCTCATTTTCTCCTTTTCTCTTTCTCTTTTCTATCTTCTCCTATTCTTTTTTCACTTTTTCTCTTCCTTCTCATTTTCTTCTTTTCTCTACGTTCCTGCTCTCACCGCTATTGCTTTGCCTCTTTTTTCCGGCTTTACCCTTTTTACATTTTTATGTAAGCAGTCCTTTTGGCTTATATACAGAATGCACTCGACGTTGCTAAATTTAATTTTGCCGAAGGTAATTAAGAATTTCAAATTTAAAGTCTATTGCTAATATTAGAATAATCCCTAACTTAAGAATTAGAATGGACCGAAATCACCAAATACGTATGTGAATATAGGAATAAAAGAGCGGGCCACATGCAACACCTTCACGGGCCATAGTTTGGGCATCACTGAAGGTAATGATTTTCATTCTCTCTATTCTGCCCTGTTTTCTTCGAGCAGAAGAGCAAATTCAATCTTCCCGTAATTAAAGACTTTTAATTTGCAGCTGTGAACTTTCCTCTGTTGTAATACTTCACCTCAACCTCGTCGAGATGCTAAAGATTATGAAATCACTTACTCTACTTAACTGCTCTGGGAGTACACCAGCCTTGAACGTGAGCCGCTGTCTCCTGCCTACGACTTTTTTGGGTGGGGCCCCATTTTAGTCTGGATGCTTTCGTTTCTTTTAGGTTTTACTGGCCTTTGTGTACTCCGTATGCTTTCACGAGTATAAAACTTTCGATTCATTTCGAAATGTAAGGGAGACCTCTTCTAGGACTGTTTTTTCCAAAAAAAAGAAATGGCCGACATTAATTTGTTTTTTTCTTTGAGTCAACTAAAAATTTATTGATTTCCGCTAAATAATATTTTTTATTACAAAATATAAAATCATAAATTATAAAATTAAAAAATTATAAATAATAAAATAAAAAATAAAGTTTTTTATAGTTTAGGAAATATGGTTGCGTAATCGATTAGTATGGTTTTTGCGAATTATCGAAATGTGGAACCCATTAGCATTTATTTGATCTTAATTTTTTTAATTAATGAATTTTAGAGTTGGGTTTTGCAGACTGCACTGACCTTAGTCAAGTTTTTACCTGAATGCCGTTAACCCTTTTAATTAGTCAGCTCAGTCAACGATCGAAAATTCTACGCGAGTGCAAAAAGTATAAAAAGTATAAAGTGCGAATCTGAATTGCAAGCAAATGTTATGAATCTGTCAGTGTCTGAGTTGCAAATGACAGAATAATAAGCACCATCTTTTTTGAAATTTAATATGATTTGAAATTATAATTTAAAATTAATTTTAAATTGTATAAATTTTACCATCGATTGACGTAATTTACTTCGGCAGAAAAATATATTTCCGATAAATCTATATCGAACATCTGATGCATATTTTTTGGATTCTTTATTAATTCTTAATTCTTTAAGCTTTAGATTAAAGATTCTTTAACCATTCTTAATTAATTATCGTCCATATTGTTAGAGCTATACTTTCATTCGAAGACATCTTCCCAAGTTGAGTTGTTGGAGGAAACTTAAAAAAGGGTTTCCGTGTCCCGTGACTGAGTTTCATCAATCAATTCCTTACTTTCGTTTGTTTTTATTTTTTCAAACAAACGGATTGTAACCTTTTTTGTTTTGATAGAAGTCGACAGGAAAATAAAAATTTTGAAAACAAGTAAAGATGGCATTTTCTTGAGAATTCTTTCTCTTTTTTTTCCTCGAGAAATCCTTCAATTTTGCAAATGAAAATAATTAAAATGGTTATAAATTGCGAATTAGTCTCCACATAAATACGATTTATTTCGAGAAACAGAATATTTTAAAAAAATGACAGCTATTAAAAGATGAGGATAATCATGAACATGATAAATTCCTAAAGGTTTTCAAAACAAACCAGTTTATTTCAAGGGGACTTCAAATGGCATTTTAAGCCCTGAATGGTAACTAACTTCTTTTAAATGAAAATTCAATTAGCAAATTATTTTTCTCGAGTCACGTGGCTTTTCCTTATGCCAAATATAGTCGCGCTCACCAAAGGTTGCTGAAATTAATCAAGGCGGACGAGGTTTTCTTCATTAAATTATTTCAATTGAAACTGTTACCCGAAAAATAAGGAATGACTTATTTCGATTCGTCTTTGGAAAGATTACACTGTTCCATTTTGTCTTCGACGGTTTCCCACTCGACTGTACTCCAAATAGTGTCAGAATAAAAGAGACAAAATGGAGGAGGAGTTGATTTACCGACAATTTGTCTTTGGATTTGATGGGTTTATTTAGAGCTGCGTATGACTTTCGAGTTAGTCGTTACCGTAATTTGAGAAGTCGGATCGGAAATAAACTGGATTGATTTCCGTAACCTACATAATTTTATGTTTATGTTTGTATATTTTGACTCTTGATAATTCAATTCTGTGATCAGATGACATTTGGTGCTATAATTTCTAAATGAGGCCGCAACTTTCTGTAAATGGAATCACTGAATGTTTCTCGTTAAAACCAGACTTCTGCAATACTTCAGATATACTTTCGGTGGAAATTAACCCTTTGAGGTTGTATAAAATTTGGGCATGGATATGTATTGGTCGAAATTAACCCTTTTCGGTGGTATAAAATTTGTGTATGGGTATCTATTGGTAGGAATTAACTCTTTTGCGGTCGTAAAAAATTTGTGTATGGGTATCTATTGGTCGGAATTAATTTCTTTGGAAAGAGCAGGGATACATATACATAATATTCACTAATATTCAGTCATATTTTAACAACAGAGAATCTCTAATTACTCCTAAATACAATTTAGAAAATATTCTTTGGAATTCTACAATGTGTATCTGCGAACGTAAAGGAAAAGTTTAAATTGATATAGGAATGTATACAGTATAAGATTCGTATATATTGGTATAGTTCCTTGCTGTCGTGGCTGAGAGTACACATACGACCGCGAAAGGGTTAAAACCAAACTTCTGCAAAAGATCCACTTTGGGTGGAAATTAAACTGAAAATGACCGCTTCTTAAAAAAGTATGAGAAATCCACGAAAATGAGAATACTAATTAGGAGGAAAATGTCGCGGAACAATAGACAAGTCTTTGTGTCGTCCTTTTGGGTCCGTGTTCACTCCTCCCATGAATAATTCCCCAGACACGTACACGACAACAAAGAAACACATGCGTGAACAATGCTGCGTCGAATGAGGATGTTATGCATTCTGACGCCGAAGAGAGCATTCGGTTTGCATTGTGAGCGCTCTGTCGCCGGGAAAGGCTCCGAAGCTGTGCTCTTTTCTCCTTTCGCACCACTCACCTCAATGGCAAACCCATTACCCATCTGGATGGAGGTAACAGTGTCAAGGTGTGAGAATCTAAATTTCGATTCGAATTAATCTTCGTCATTGAACGTTGCCATTCAGGAGGCGCAAACGCCCGCCATTAGTCTCACAATCATTTACTCACCTAATTTCGCCATTGGCCCTGAAAACATTAACCCATTCGGAATGGTTTGAGCGGTAATTCTTCAAATTTTGCTTTTCCGGGTTTCCTCCCCTAGTTTGACTCCCCCTTGCCTGAAACCTTCTTTTCTGCGTTCGCAAACTCCCCTCGGATGCTGAAAAAGTTAATGGTTGTACCACTTCGTGCACTGATAAGCATAACCTGGTGATTATTTCGATTATTTATGTGTTCACGGTTGCTGAATGACGACCTGGTGGTGTCATCGAGGCGTGAGGTCTATTTCAGAATTGAAATTCACTTTCAAATGAACGTTTAATAAATTTTTTTCCCAATAAAAGCATAAAATCCAATGAAAACTCCCGCAAAGGACAGACGCATAAATAATGAAAAGTTGAGCCATTTTATTATGAAAGAACGACGGTGTAACCACACCAGTGGTATTAATAAATAAATAAATAATGTCATAGTTGTCCGACGATTAATTAAAATAATACGGGAAGAATTACAGAAAAAAGTGATGGGGGGGAGGGGCTCGAAGGAAAGTAAATGACCTTTACCTGTCCAAATCCGAGAACCACTTCATCTTGAAACCAAACTAAAAAATACAATGAAACTACTTATTTACGCCTCCGTTGTGATGTTGTTGTATTTTGCCTCTCCCACTGGAAGGCTGCCGGAGAATTTGCCTTCCAAGGCCGAAAAAGTACACATTTGAATATTAAAATCTCGTTAAGGCGCCACTTTCTGCGTTAATGTGCGAAGGCGACCACTCCGGTGCATAACAATGGACAGAGGATGAAACTTCGGACGACCCCTTTCAACACCTTTGCAGAAGAAGGTCGCAAACTGTAACTCCCCCGTTAGCTCAGATTATCTGTTCTTTTAAGTTTCTCCCAAACTGCTGACGTTGTCTTTCAGTCGGTATTCTTCCTGCATTGTTATGTATTGGATTCACCATCATTGGAGACTGGTCGTGTTTTCTTTGGGAAATAAACTCGAATGCGACAATTAAAAAAAAAATCCTGTTATTTACTTATCGGACTAAAAACGAATGTAATTCACATCGGCCCAATTCGCAACCATTCATTACTTAGTTTTGCTATCGGTATTAATTAGGTCACTCGTTAATTACAGTATTCGAGTCTAAGAAAGCTGACTTTTCGGCCAGTCATTTTCGGACGTATTTTCAGAACTTCCATGAAAATCCTTGATATGTAAAATCACTCTCAACCGTTACTGCGACCATGAATTTGTTTAAACTGATAATGTCATTGTGATTCGGTAGTTCTTTTATAAAACAAATAAATTATTATTTATGGTTTTCTCAGAAGGAAGTGAGGGTGTCAAAGGGTTTTGTGTTTCCATCCAACTTTTATGGTTCCGATGGATACGTCTGTGTATATCCTCATCGGTTTTTATTTTTTGCTAATCTCCGGTGTTGAGTTTGGTTTTCGTTTTGCACAATTTACAGTCGGGCTGCACTTGAGCAATCCACATCGATCGGCCCAAGGTCAGGCCTTGAATTATTAATCTGAGGAAGAAATTAGCAACGCCTTCCAGGAACGTTTTTACCTGAAAGCGTCATGCACGGGATAACGTCTCATAAGACAGATCAATAGTTGGAAACCGGTGCACCCGGCGAAAAATCTTTATAACAAAACCTAACTGACCGGAGGCCACGAAAATGTCTCGACCACCGCAACCAATGATGCTGCATTTATGCCAAGGCACCGCCTGTGCAGATTCACTTTCCGCAGAGGAAAAACTTTTTTCCATATCAACCGAGGAAATTATGCAAACAGGAGGAAACGCCGTCATTTACATCATATCTAGATTATCTCCGACTGCTTCCAGATGAACTGTTGCTGCAAAGAAACCGCTGTTAATTTCAGCTTTGCCCCCTGCCATTCCCTTTCCTTTGAGTGAAATACATTTCCAATTAAAACTGACCAGGGAGGTTCCCCACTCAACGCCGAAGAATGGTGCTGTAAGTGCGATTTCGTTGCACTCACGATTTGCTCGAGATTAGAACTCGTTTCCTCCCGAGATGTGATATAATATCTCTCATTTCTTTTCCCGGAACTGTTGAGCGAAAACAGATGGCCGTAACAATAAACGTTGATGTGTTGTAAAATATCCTCTAATTAAATTTATTAATATGGGTGAACTGTTGAACCTATAAAAGGTCAAAGAAGGTCTCTTCAAATGGGATTTGTGTGAGAGGTTCGGATGGAGTGCAATATTTTGCTAAAGAGGTGCAGAATTGAGTAAGCACACGCCTCGTATTGGTAGCTGCGGAGGATGCGAAAGAATCGGTTAGAAAGTGGAGATGGCCCTCAGATAAATGAAAACTTCCTTTCCGAATAAGGATGGAAGAAGCTTTCGAAAGAGAGATAACTGTTGATTCCCTTCTCGGGAAGAAGGCCACGAGTTCCAGTTAAGGACTTTCATGGAAAAAGCTCCAGTTTGTACGTGACCTTGAGCTGGATCCTCCCCCCAGCAGAAGTCAGCACAATGACATTTCAGAGAACATCAGTGGCCCACCTTACTCTTCATTAGGCGGACTAATTATTTTCACAAATTAGCGGTGTGTCGAGATGTGATGATTGTTATTCACTTGTGCTTGCGAATATATAATTATCAGTGAAGATTGTACTGTTTTTCAAAGAAAACTGAAAAATTTCGGGATAATAAAGTTCCAAATTGCCTATTAAGAAGTAAAACTAATTTTTCGGTTATTGCAAAATTTTTGTGCAGTGTAATTCTTAAACAGGAACATAACGGAAATAACAGAATTTAAATAATCGCCTAAAGCAGTGGAAGAATGAAGGAACCTGATAAATTTCCCCATTTTGCATCGCTTGTTTTAGTTTATATGAAAATGACTTTTGAAACAGACCGCGCACGCATATACAATTTTGACGTTAATGATTCAAGTCTGCAAGAAGTGTCTCCGCGTACTAAACCACAGAGATTGGTCGTAACATCTCCAGTCAACCGATGGCTGACCTTTGAGGGTCATCTAGATGCTAAGGGAGAGATTCAAATGGTTTTCGGTTTGGAACAGCGGGGTTCTAATCCGGGATCAGATCCCATGGCCAGGTCTCCTTGAGCCGACTCCATCTTGGATTTTCTCCTAAGAACTCCGGCTACTTTTTGTCGTAAATACTCAACGACTGAACGCCCGAGGGGGAATTAATGAATAAACCCATAATGCATGCAAAATTAACTTTCGATTACTCATAAAAAAAACAGTGTATCGCACGGGTTTCCTTGTGTTTTTGCAACTTTCCGACCGATCGCAACGGTTTATTAGTGTAATGAATTAAGAAAAATCAGTGCCAAGTGAATGATTACATAAGGACGAAAACTCGGAACAGTAAACTAAAGGTTAAAGGGAGCGTAATTAAGCGTTGAAGGTGTTGACCACAAAGACCTGTGTAGAATTCCCTTGGGCGAAAACCACCCGAATGATCGTGCACTTATTTAGCTTATTTAAACATTCGGGGAAGAGTTGGGTGAGGGTGGAGCTATTCCGGGGCGATGCCACACCGTGACAGAGTCTGACTCCTGACATCTGACCGGTGTGAAGGCGCCAGGAAGTGCAATAAATTGCGCAATTAACCCGCGATGGTGTTTGGCGTAAGCCCGTCGATGGAATGGGGCGTTTAAAAAAAAAACAATTAAAAAACCTTTCATTTCGATGATCTCAATTAGGAGGCCCCCATTACTCACACACACCCCAGACGTTGTTCAAACTACCATTTTCGGCAGAACAATATGCCCGTTTCTCCACCGAAATTAACATCCGACCAAGGTTTTCCTTTTCTTCACCCCCCTTTTCCCAGTTACAGTCGTTACAAATAGGACAAATGGCGGGTAATTTGTTTCTCACGATTCCATTACATAACTCACATATATTTTTGGACAACGCCTCCATTGTTTCCATCGCTTCGCCTTCTGTTAACTAATTCCAGATGAGAATAACACTAATTGAGAATGAATATTTGAATTGAATTAAAGCATTGTTTGCCCACTCGCTCCGATCTTAATACTATTTTCTGGCTATCTTTCTGCTGCACACTGTGTTCAAAAAACCATCTTGTTCTTGTCTATATTTCGCTGGTGGTTTCTGTTGCATTTGTGTACACTTCCACCCCCCGCAAACTGTGGTTGCTGTCCGTGAACTCCTTCGGCTAATGACGACACTTTTCCGAAGGGAAATTCCACCAAAATTTCCTTTCGAGTTCAACAAAGAGGCGACCTTTAAATGTCGCAATCGGAGGAGACAGTTTCAGAGAATTCATCCTTTTCATGGCCATCTTGGATTTCCAAATTGCTTTCTGCTCATTATTTAAAACAATTTGTAATGACACGATTTGGATTTTTTCAAATTATAATTTAGAGAAACATGAGGCAACGCCCGGTTAACAACGGGATTTTGAAGGAAAGCATACAGAAAAAGACAAAACCAATGAACCGACAACCAAATGGGTAGCACACTGCTATACTCAGCAAAAACCCAGTCAAGGCTGAGTGTTTGATGATCTGCCAAAGTCAGGATTAGAAATCCCTCGTCGTGCGACAGTGCACAAAGAGACTGACTGAATACAAACGAATAAAATCGCACCAAAACAGAAACATTTAAGAGTTCCCAGAGCGAAAATCAAAAAGCCGTGTCGTCCTTTGCGTGTGCCTTGCAGGTCAATGCCTCAGGATTCTGTCCACTTCGACCGTTTTGCCTCGTTTCAGACATCTCACAGCCTTCACATTTAGAATTCACGTCCCAGGCATTTACTCAGCCATCTCGGCCATTTCCCCGTCCTTTCGGGCTAACCTTCGCACTTTCTTCACGTTTCGCTTTCTTTTCAGGTGAGTTACCTCCTAATAAATTCACTGGTCTGGAGGGAAGTCTTCGGTTGGCATGCCTGGTTGCGCGCCCCTGTGTGGTCCCCCGGAGCCGTAGAAACGGTAAGCAACGATTAGCTGAGGAAGATTTGAGGCTGTCGATACCCGATGGGCTTTTTCTACCCGGATGGACGTTTTACGTTTTCGCCCGAAGAAGAATTAATTAGGAGCAGTTTACATGACGGAAAGGGGGGGCGGGTTTTTGCGTGTGTGAAAGTGCGGCCCGGACCGGATAGTTCCATCGACACCCCTTGACACCCTGACCCTTATCCCGTGAGACCCTCAAGGTCATTTGGATTTATCTGGAGCGACAATTAAAAACGTTAAAGAAAAGTTGCACCGTTTCTGTGAGTTTTCAGTCTTTTCGTAAATAAATTTCATAGCATTGCCAGCAATGACTATAATTTAATATTATTTATATTATTATATCTTTAATTGCGATTTCGTGATTTTACGATCAAGTGCGGAGTAAATATTTTTTATTGACTTTATGTGTTCAGCGTTTAGTGGAAAATAACACCAACTGCATTTCTCTATCATTTGAGGTCGATTTCAGGGAAAGTATTAGGGCGACAGCGCGGAATATTGAAGTTAAATGGAAGGGATTTTGGTTGTAAAGCTTTGGGTTTTGTTTTCGATGTCGTTTCGACCCATTGGAACTCTTCCCTTCATTTTGACTGAGCTTCCGAAAGCTTTTCAGGTGGATACAGAGCAGTTAGGACTTTGTTAGGCCAAACCATTTAATGACGAAGGAGAGTTTAACGTCACAATAATAACCCAACGCAAACTCGGACTAATAAGATCGGCTATAAAACGCTTCATAGTCGTATAATAAAATCAAAATAAACTAACTGGCAAAATTAAAGTGATAAGCCTTTCTCCATAGTTTACGATTCTTTGACGACAAAAAAAAAAAGATATCGAAATAAGCAATTCTTCTTCTGATTTTTCATTACTCGAGTACAGTTATTAAAAGCTCGAGGGGCCGTCAATTGTAGTTTTCTTCACCTCTTTGCTTCTGTCTTTCAATACAATTGTCATGTTTGGGGGCTCACAATCGAAGAGGACAAACGGAGGAACCACAACTTCCTGCAGTGTGAATTTCGCGTTGAAATAAAAATGACATGCAGTTTTCGCTTTGTAATTAAAGGGGTTCACATGAGAAGGCAATGCCAATCTTCAAATGCCCGCCAGCCCTTTCTTTACACGGATTGATTTTCACTTGCGGACGACCGATTTTCAATGCAACACTCAAATGAATGAGTGCATTTTGTGCAGACAAACCTTTACCAATTCACGTAGTGAAACATAAATTGAATTCCTTTTTCCTTCGGGGGCAGCAACACACCCTTACCAGGCATGTCTGATACTTCCCAGTCGCATGTATTGTGGAAATTCCCCCTTCGGCAAGGGCGAAAGAGAAAAACCCAGTTTTCTATTTTACTGATAAAATATTGGAAACGATCACCCGGGGACTCTTACTGACATTTCCCTGTGATATTTCTTCTTCCAAAGTATTTTCTTCGAGTTGGAGTTCCCATATGCTTTGCTTCATACTTCCTGTTTCTCTTTGATTATGTTTACATTCTCGGTAGTAATGACCGATGTTAGTGGTTACGATAGAAACATACAGAGAAGTCGAACGCGTGTTATTGAGCATGCGTGCGTGAAGGCCGAAATTACCGAGAGATTGTAATTGTAGGTCAACGACAGTTGCATAAGGTACGGCATCGTATTCACCAATTTGGTTCCAGTTGGGTTTTCGGGACTCCTTCGGCCTGCTGCCTCCTTTCCTCCTTCGCCTGCTTTTTCCCTAAAAGAAATACTTTCCCTCTTCGAATTTGCGGAAAAGAACGAGACAAGCCGTGTTCATACTGTAGAGAGAAATTGTACACCGGAGAAAAAACATAATTTTGTTCGGGGCGAAAAAACAATTTGGTTTGGGTGCAATAATGAGCGGAGCCTAAATCCGATTCATTCTCGGTTATAGTAATTATCAGGTTATTGACACGGTCAAACGAGATATTTGACCAAAGGCAGGTGATTTTTTTTTCCGAATAAAATTAAAAACAAATTTAAAACTGGATGTGGACTAAAATGGAAGAAGATCTTTGAATGCATGAAATTGTAAACCCGTAGAGGTTTTACCTTTTTTATGAAAGCGGTGTTTTTCGGGGAAAATTACTCTTGGGTTGTACGAACCAAAACGCTGAATTTATACAACGGAAACCGTAAATGGCACTGTCGACTTTTTGCGTAAATTATTTGAAATCTCCGAACGGTTTATCGGATTTTTATATAGAGAAGAGCATGTTCATTCCCCTCTCATTTCCCTTGTTATCATTGTTGTTGTGCTTTATTTATTTATTTTATTTTTTAGTTTTATTTTTTTGTATTTTTTTTTCGATTGGGTCGTCTGTGGACCACGTTGGTTTCAACTTTTTCTTTTCTTTCCTCTTCTTCCAGTATTCTCTCATCTTCTTGCTGTGTTCTTCCTTTCTGTCATTTCGTTCCTGTTTTCATTTTGGCTTTTTCCTGGAAACTGGTGCTTTCTATTTTCTTCTTCAGGGTGTCTCGTCTTTGTATATCTTCTGTTGTGACCCCTGCTTCTCTCAGGTCGCTCTCAGTTTCCCCGAACTACGACGGCTTTGTCTTTCTACTGAGGAAGTGTTCGAATATCGTTTTTTATTTTTATTTATGTATGTATTTTTTATTTATTTTAAATTTAATATGACTTCAGTATTTTTAAATTATAATTCAGTTTTAGTAGTGTAAAACATAACATAGTTTAGTATTTTGAAAGCTCAAAGTTTTATTTTTTTATTTTTTAAATAATTTATATTTAACTTATTGACTGATAAGATTTCATTTAATTTTTATTATAATATTTATTTAATCTATGTTATTTAAGTTTTATTCATTTAACTTATAATTTTATATCTAATTTATTGACTGACTATATTTTATTCAATTTTTATTCAATTTTTATTATGATATTTATTTAATCTATGTTATTTAATGTTTTGTTTATCTAACTTATAAGTTCATATTTAATTTGTTAATTCTGAATATTTTATTTACTTTAAAAGTTATAGCTGATCTGGTGCCTGTTTATCTTTGGATCTGTACCTTTATAACTTTGTTTTGATTGTTGCTTATAAAAAATTGGTTGCTTATACTCCCTTAATGCCCTCGGACGACATAAGGGTAAATTATTATATTATATTATTATGTAGAGAAGAACCCTTTTTCAACTTTATTGGACTTAAAAATCGCGTCGGTGCCACAACATAAAATCATAGATTGAAAACAAATAAGAGTGTTTGAAATGAATAATTACAAAATTGGCAAACTCTGAAATTAAAAGAATGACCAAAAATTCATTGACCTAACAGCTCAGTTTAATTAACAAAAAATGATTAAAATTGTAAGAACTTAATTTAGAGTTTTTAAATTTCAAGAATAAGAAATCCCTTAAGGCTTCGTTGAGTAGGCTGATTAACTTTGCTCTGGTCAGAAATTACATGAGATCATAATTGGTGATTAGCATTGTTTCGGAAGTGATTCAGAGTCTGCGGAATGACATCAGAGCACGGAACAGTTCTCGTCAAGGACTCAGGGCCTTTGGGCCTTCCTTCGGCTGCCCTGGTACTTCACTCTCAGTTTCCAATTCGTTCAGTCTGTGGACTCAAATCAAAGCTCATAACTGTAAAAGTCTTTCTGTAAAAAGCGCTTTTAATGCTCTTACCAGGAAAACTGGTTTGAGTGTCTCTCTCCAAATGCGGAGCAGTGAACGAATGATAAAAACTCGAGGATGCATTCAGAGGTTTAAGCTCCGTCATTTGGCTGAGAACGTGAAAGACTTAGCTGACCATTGTCCTCTTCGGCGGATTAAATCTGCCAAGGTCCTGCGCATTTTCAAGGTTGAGTGCCCTTAAAGAAAGCCTTAATTTATTTTGTTTTTCTTTTTTTTTTCTTAACCGAAAAACTCAACCGAAGGCTTAATTTATTTTTTTTTAAAAGCTACTAACTGTCAATTCAAATGTAAATTATCATGGAAAGTAATAAGTGCGGGGCAGACTTTTGTTTAGAAAGCAATAGTGCTGTCGCCGATATGTGGTCACCAGTTGTTCTTATGTTCGGAGGATAAGAACCAATTCTGCCAGGAATTGATCAGTTCAATCAGAGGTAGCAATAATGGCGGAGACCTTCGAGAATCATTTTTTTGATTTAAAAATCGAATAGGAGGTCTTAAGGAGCCGATGGACCGACACCTAATCGCGGAAACCAAACGAAGACTTAGCATCAACCTGATCACCTTGATTAGGTTTAGGAGGTTCACATGACGCATAAGTTGCTTTTCCAGCGGGGGTCGATCGCAAGAAACATCAGAAACCTCTTTCCCATTTCGCTTTTTAGCTTTAAAAGTATTAATTTTTGGAAATGTGACCAAATTTTCCCAATTCACCGCAGTCATATTCCGTAATTCGTCACTGAGTTTGTCATTTGCGGTTGCGGTTAGAAATGCACTAAAAGAAAAAAAATTTCCCGATAAGATTTAAATTAGACCGGACAATTATTTCGGAGAAATTTCTGTAAATTATAGGACCGAAGTGGTTCCTAGAATTTGTTGAGGTAGGCTGGTCGCGTCGGATAGGAAGTAGCGACTTCCGGATGATTATCATAACCACAAGATATGATAATTTTTGTCGTCTGCTTTACAGACTCTTTTGGGATAGGCTGAGGAAGAAAACTCGTGGAAAACTAAACAAGAGGAAAAATGTCGATGCAGTTGAACAAACTGCGGTTTACGCCATTTTGGATTCAAATAATGGACGATAGGAGGAAGGATAAGGTTGAACTCATGGAAGTCGAAGAAAAGAGAAGAAATTTATATGGTTTTTCGACAATGATGGGAAGCGGAGCTATAGGACGCGATGGTTCCTCTCAGATATGAGTACAAACATTTGCGAATAATTGAATTGCTTGTTTTTTGGATGGCATTGTAGGTTTGTTTGTTTTAGTTAAGGTATTTATTAAAACCTGATGAATAGCCGTGGGATCCAATTTTAATTATGTGTACTTTGTATTTTTTTTTTTCGCGGAATTTATTTAGAATCGTTTTGTCCATCTTTTAAATTTAATCGTTTTATCTGTTGAATCAGAGGAGTTCTGTTGTTTCTCTGATTTTACAAAGGGTCAGAAGGACTCTTAAGTGGAAGATCTCTGTGTATGATTCAGCTCATCCTGTCCTCTTCAGTTTGCATCCCCACATTTCATGTTTATGCACTTTCTGTATTGTTACATCTGAACATGAATTGTCCATTGTACCGTTAAGAATTCTTTGCACTTCAGACGAATTCGAAATGAATCCTGCATTGGCGACTGCTTACTAAGATATTATTTACTCTTTCTCTGACCAATTTGTGATTACATCGACTGCATCTGATTTTCAAACCTCGGGAACCACCAGTGACTTTAAATTCGGTTTCATTGAATACTTATCAGTGAGGAATTTCATTTAATCGGACGACAGAAGTTGACAGATTTATTTGATTTGGGGAAAACTGTAGGAAAAAGATTTTTCCAGAATGGCCGAGTAATTGCCGGAATAATTTATTGCCGTGATTATCTTCACCGATTGCATGCTTTCCGACCACCGCGGAGAAAATAAACTCTGAAGAATAAATTTCAATTCAATTTACTTCTCTGCGACGGGAAATTATAGTATATTTATTATAAAAGTTCACGTGAAATATAAATGAATTCTCGGAGGAAAGAGAAGCGCGTGTTCAAGTTCGCCTGTTATTAATTTGATCCCGAAATCACTGATTTTTATTCTGCTTTTGAGAAAAACCAAAACAATTCCTTTCAGTTGTGTTGATACACTTTGTTGTTACTAATTTCCGGTTCGGAAAAGTCGAAGGAAAAGTCTGAAAAGCAGGGAAAGACCACAAAGATGAAAGTCATCGAAAGACTTTATGGGTGCATGTACCTGAATAATATCTATAAATTGTCGATAAATAAGTTTCGGATGTGAAGAAAAGCACAACTCCGGGGAAGAAATTAAAGAAGACAAAAAGAGATATTTGAATCTGATAACAAAGTGCATTAATTTATAATTGAAAGGAATAAAAGAGGGGACGTCACAACATGACTCTGAACCCACGTTGCAAGGCACGGAAGTTTAAATTGTCTTTCAAATGGAGAGCATCGACGATGGCCTTCTTCATTATGATCACAGACGTTGATAAACCCTTAATTAGCTCGAGCGAATTTTATTCATTTTTCCTTCGAAAGTTAATTTCTTGCTCTTCCCTGCAAAACGCAGTTTCACTTTCATGCCTGGCAGAGTGCACACTGATGTTTCTCCCTTTCTCCCTTTATTTTCCTTTACTTTTCGAACGGATTTCGCCCCCTTTTGGGGATTTTGGCGTCGTTTCAAACAGTCCAGACCGACAGTTCTTTCAGGGAAGGACTGCAACTGCTGCAGCTCTTACTGACGAACTGGATGAGGTTGAAGAGAGAGCTGTCGTGGCAAAGTAGGTTTCCCAGGAGAAAGAAATAGTTGTGTGAAATGAAAATAAATAGCGGGGAAAGGGCGGAGCGGGGCAAAACGTTGTTCATATGGCATTTCATGACGAAAGAAATGAAAACCTTTTGTCTGCATGTATGTCGTGGGATGTGAAAGTTGCGTAACTTTGCGTGTTATCTACTATTAATTGTCCTTTGTAAAGAATCCATAGAAATTTCTGTATGTAAGGCGAGGACATTGCTGCAGGGGATTCGGTGGTTTGTTTGTCTTTTAATATATGAAAATTTTAATTATGTGGAAAAATACTTAAAATTTAGAACTTATCAATGTGAGGTGGTTTTTAACTATAACTTTCGCCAAAACCTAATTTAGAATGAGAATTGAACTTGTTTTACTTAATAATCTGTAAAGTAATAACTTCCAATGGCAGAATTTTTTAATGAGTTATTATTCAACCGCCTTTCGGGGCATTAAATCGACGTCGACTGCCCTCTGCTCTTTAATTTCGGGTGTTGACTTTATTTGGACACTTCCATCTAATCAGAAGGTTTCTTTGAGATTCACTGGGAGAGTCAAAATGACTTCAACCTTTTGCAACAGGTTGCGACAAAACTGTGACTTCTCTCATGATTCAGGTTCTTCCAAGAGGGTGTTTGCATAATTTCTATAAAGTCAAATAACAAGTGAATCATTCTGTCGAGGGATATAAAGTCGTGGAAGCCTTCCAAAGAACGAACATTTATTGTGCGCAAATCTGTGACTGTGTCCGGCCTTCCTGGAAATCGCCGAAAACGTAAAATTCTGAGGAAACAAATTTTCCCAATTTATAAATTTTCCTACATTTATAAATATTGAGAACAAACGAACCGTTATTTTGGTTGGAATCGTTTGGGCGGATTAAGGTTCTTGGCTTTTTGCGGGGTGAGCAGTGCAAAAACCTCCGAGTGAGATTTATATCGTGTGTGTGTGTGTGTGTGTGTTAGCTTTTTTTGTGTGCGAGGTTGTCAGATATGATTCATTCGATTATGCCATGATGAGTTTTGCGGAGTTAAAAAATATTTTTTTTCTAGTTTTGTTGTTGAAAGCAACTTGCAGTCCAAAAGTATAGTTACCGTTGCAAAGTGCTAATGAACGCCCGTTCTTATTGTCTGTATGCCTTTTTAGGGAAGGGCGGGTTAATTAAAACACGTACTTAGTTTACCATTTATGAAAGTTCAAACGAATCGGGATGTTATGGTAATTTGCTTTCAGAGAGGGCTCTCACATTTTTCGGTGTTGCGTTTAACTGCTAAATGGTTTGGAAATCCGATAGACGAATTTGAGAGAGTGTTAAGTAAATTGGCTCCGAATCCTCAACTTCTGCAATACAAAACTCAATTTATGCAAAACGTATAAATACAGAAGAAAAAACTTTGCGGATTGTTCTTATAAAGGCAATGAAAAATTATGGGCTGTTGTTTCTGTCGTCCTGTGTTGCGTCTATCAAAATCGTCTGAAATCGTATTTCATTGGAAAACGAGAAATGTTTGGTTTTGTAATAATTAATAATCGCGTCATTAAGTAAACGAATCAATTAATATTTATTTATATCGGGTTTCTAACGAGGAATTCCGTGAATCAGTGGCGTGTCGCGATGACATTCTTTGCGAAATAGTCATTTTATGAAAGGAGACTGGTTTTGAGAAGAGTCGGAATGTGTTCCAGCAGAATTTAATTGTGTGGCAAAGCCTTGAAATAATCGTTTTTCGGTTCGGAAATAGTTAAACCAGAGGTTGGTCAATAAAATTGTGATTTATATGACGTCTTTTCACGTTGTTTTATACACCACAAGTCCGGAGATTACCTGAGCAGTCGGGAGGAAGGGTTAAGACAGTCGTTTCAACTGGAAAGTGCAGTGTAAGAAAAAAGCTCCAGTAAGTGGGGCAATTACTTTCTGGGCCCGAATACTTTATTAATACGTTTATCATTAAGGAGGGAGACAGTGGCGGAGATATCTCGAAGCATCGCCACTGTAAAACTAAATTTAATTGACTGCGTTGCTGACATTTACGGTTTCATAAATTTACAATTCTGGGAAGGTCATACAAAAAGAACCTTTCGGAAGATTATACCTATCCAAAGAACATCGGCCGAAGCAGTTTTTTTCCTCCATCAACTCCAAATCCATGCAAAAAATTTGCATTACAAATCTACTTGAAGGAGTACCTGAACCTGTATTCAAAAGCGCTCCTTTATTCCCACATTTCCCAATCCGTTCGGTCCGATTGATTCATCTCAACCTCCTTCTACCCATTCCGGGAAATTCTGAATCATCTTTTGCAGATGTTATCCTCCGGTTGACCTTACAAATTTGACTAACGATCAACGATTTTATACACCATTGGATTTATGAGGCTGCCTTTGTCCGAATGATCCTTCTCTCCTTTTGTCTGTTTATACTTATACTTTCCATTTTCACCGGTTATCACTTGGATGGTGTTCAAATCAACGAAGCCATTTCTTCACTTCTAACAAATACAATTTACGTCAAAGTGTAAAACCCATATTGACTCAACTTAAGTAAAACCTTGACCGCCCCTTTCTTTTAATAGTAAAAATATATATTATATATTTCCTATTTTACATATTTTCCAAATTTTTAAGTCCCGCAAAGTGCTTTTCGCACTTATCAACGGGTGCTGATTTATCACAAAAGGAAAATAAAAGAGGAAAATACAAAAATACAAAAGTAGAAGGGAAAAAAATACATAAATACAAAAGAAGGAAGGAAAAAAATACAAAAATACAAAAGAGGAAGGGGGAAAAATATAAAAATACAAACAGAAAAAATACAACTCTGCCCTGTATACTACATTAATTATAGAATTTTTAAACAGTGAAACAGTGAAACAATTTTTATTAAATAATATATAAGAATATAATATAATAATTTACCCTTAGCTCGCCCGAGGGCATTAAGGGAAATTTTTATTAAATATTATAGAATTGTAGAATTTTTAAACTTTAAACAGTGAAATGTCTCGCTTGGGTATAGGATGTCAATCGCTTTTTTAGGTAAAGGGTAGAAGAGCAGCAGAAGAAAACCTAATCTCTTCTTTTATGTGTCGTTCACTTTTTTCTCATCAATCTTGTGTTAGAATATCACAGTTGGAGCTACTCAGTCTTCAAACCATATTAAAGACCATACGGTACACTTCTCAGAGGCTTTGAGGTCCTCATTGAGTCCTTTGATGTTTGGAAAAAGAATCTATGATTAAACTCAGCTGTTAATTTCAGTTTTTGTAAAATTCTCATTCGCGTTAAGTTGAAAATTAAATTAGAAAATTGTAACTTGTTTTTATTCTCATATTTCGTGTCCTTCCACCTCATTTGGAAAGCCTTATTACATCTTTGCACGAACCCGAACTATTTTTAGTTTGGGTGGCATTAAACGACAGATAATGAATACGCCAAAAGCTCACTGCGAATGCGAAAGACAATGCGAGATATTGACCCCAAACTCAAAAGCTCTTTTATGAGTCTTAATGCCGTTATGAAAAGGTCATCGAAATTGTGACTCACCGGAAATTCTTCTGATTCATTAGAAAAGTTAAAAGTCAACCCTTTCTTGAAAATACAGAGCAGAGCGAAGGTTAATTACGTGGCCTTTAGTTCGTCGCCCAACCGGGGATTTGTTTGCTTCGGACTGTACCATTAACGGGTGAAAACGAAAATCTTCCTTTCTTTCCTCCCTTATTTCGACCACATTATCTGTAAACTTATCACAGAATTGCCCATAAAATCCACTGCCTTTGAGCTGAAATCAGCGATGTGAACGAGAAATGAACGAATAACTGCCACAAACGCCCTCAAAATGAGGCGACGTCTGTCGTCGATTGTACTCTATAATAAAACGAAACGGGCTTTCCTTTCTTCATTAAAAACCGTTTTAATGAGTTTTCGGCGTTGAATTAAGGTCTTTTATAGGCCAATAAGAAACTTCTATTTTTTACAAGAGGAGTGAAACAGTTATTTTGGGGGACTCATTTACTAAATAAGCACCATTCGAAAATAAACTAAAACAGTTTTTTATATTTTTTTTCAGGATTCATTTGGAGGTCTCAGCGAATACCGAAAGAAATAAACTCATAAGGTATGTTTTTATTTGGTTTTAATAAATTGGGGTGTGGTTCTCAACCTTTTTTAAGGGTTCTCCACATACAGTAACAGTTTATTAAGTGTTATAATAATTATAAATAATTAATTTCCACAATTCATTTTGTGTTGCTTCCTTTCAGTGAATTAATCTGTGGTTTTGCGATTTGCTCGCGTTTTCATATTGACGGTATAAAATAAAGGGTGATCGCATCGAAGGTCTCGAAATCCGAATAAAATGCTGAAAGTTAACGCCAGTTTTTCAGCAAAGAGGAGTAATGGTGAAAACCGAAGCAATTTCCGGCCACAGAATGACACGCCCCATTTTGACACAATTTGCTTTTAACATTAATGCGAAAAATTCGTACAATGGTTCCGCTCTCTCATGATTTTTAACTTTTCGGAGTTTCGAATTTTAGCCAAGGTCAAAATTTAAAATAATTAACGACCCTGGAAAATTAATTATTTTCAAGAAGAAAAAATCTCAAAAAATAAGCCGACATCTGACCGCAACGACAAGGCTTTCCTATTCTTTGGAGAAAAATCAAACCAACGTAACGGATAAATTAGCAGCTGATTTCAACTTTTGTCTCCTTTCGATGCAAACAGTTGAGGTTTTAACGGAGGCAGAGGTTGTCATCCGCGACTCCCGGGGAGGGACCCCTCCCTGGGGCCCAACCGGGACCCCATCGACCTATTGTGGATCTATTATTCCAAAGAACCACAACTCACTCGGATAACGGTAAACTGTCTCGCGACCAACACCGTTCTACAGTCATGTCTTGCGATGTTATCTGGAGTCTCGTCGCGTACTTACGTATTCATCGCCACGAAGAAAGCTTGGATAAAATCGGCCCTCGCCAATAAACTTCTCCAGAGAAGGCAGACTCGGCTTTGCTGGAGTTTGGTGATGGCTGCGGTAACCGGTTCCCACGAATGGCCCGGTGAAGACTTCACGAAAGTTCGTTGACAATCTTCTGGGAGGAAAACGCCTTTTTAATGATTTTTCACACTGCTGTAGTTAAACTGTCTTTCTCTGAAATTTCCCCCCATATTTTTATTAATTTATACGTCATTTCTGTTAAAAAGAAAAATTGAAAGCAATAAAAATAATAATTTCTTCCGAAGGCTTCTGCTTTCCGAGCATCCGATAATAATGAAAACTCTCAAAGAATAATAAACCATTAAAGGTTTATGCGGCGGATGAGATTAAGTAATTTTAAAAGAAGAGAATACGACAATGTCGACCTTCAAACGTCTATTTGCTAACTTTTTTGCACCTAATAGCTCCGATTACTGGTCAATTTAATTAATAGTCTGCATGAAATTTGGCTGGAACATAACTTTTTGCATTGATTCCTTCGACTTTAATCCATAGCAATGATATCATCATTTATTAGAGTATTGAACATCTTATTTGAGTGATTCGCTCTATTCTGAAGTGGATGAAAATAATAGAAAGAAAGAATATGGATAAAATAAAGGTAAAAACAGTGAAAAAAAAATTCTTTTTAGTCTGTTGTGTTCAAAAGCGAAGATTATGTCATTATATTAACATCATATTTATTATATTTACTACATTTACATATTACATTATATTATATTTATACATTTTACATTACATTATTGCATGTACATTACATTATATGTAATATTAACATCACAACAGTGTTTTCTCTGCATTCAAATCGTATGTACAGTTTTATACTCTTTGAAAATTAGTATTAACCCTTTTCGGTAGTATAAAATTTGGGAATGGGTATCTATTGGTCGAAATTAATTTCTTTGGAAAGAGCAGGGATACATATACATAATATTCAGTAATATTTAGTAATATTTTAACAAGAGAGAATCTATAATTACTCCTAAATACAATTTATAAAATATTCTTTGGAATTATACAATGTATCTACAATTATCTCCAATCGATGGAGCATCGTATTAGTTGATGAAAAGGTTTAATAGAAATTGAGGAAAAGTTTAAACTGATACAGGAATGCATACAGTATAAGACATACAGTATGCTACAGTAAGTAATTCACCGTATTAGTTCGTGAATAGGTTATTTAGTCATTGAGATTCCCTTAGGAAAAGTATAAACTGATATAGGAATGCATACAGTATAAGATTCGTATATATTCGTATAGTTCCTTGCTGTCGTGGCTGAGAGCAGACATACGACCGCAAAAGGGTTAAAATATTTTTCTTTGATTTTATAATAAAATTTAAAGAAACTTCATATATTTATGTGAATATAAGCCGACAAAACATCATCTTAAAATTTGTTAATAACCTGTTGTCATGAATCGGGCATGGGGAACTTGAAATTTTTGCTAATAATATAATAAAATAAAAGATGGATACAATAGCGAAAGTAAGTGGTGGCCTTTGGTCTCATATTATTCAGAAAATAAACTAATGAATGTTCGTATAAAGCTTAAAATCCATTTTCGTTTTGAATAAAACCGAATTTAAATGTCGAACTAACAATCGGGATTATTGCACCAGTTCGGTTGATCTTTTCTTCTTTGTTGCATCAGAACATGAATTGTGAAAATGTGAGAATCATTCTAACGTTAGCTAATCGGTCAAGGGCTCTTCATTATTATTGATTCACACGAAAAGAGAAAAGGTTGACCGCGGCATTACTGTTAAGGCAGTCTCAATTGGAAAAATTTTCATTTTCGACACCTTAACTCAGAGCATCGGACAATCCTCCAATTGCATCATACGCATATAATTATTGTTAACTGAGAAAAACTGTACCTTAATCCGTTATGTTGGCCATTTTGTTCCATTGCTTAAATTAACGGGGAACAACGGAAGGTTTTTTCGTTCCGAAAGGAGCATAAAACCTTTTTGAACGGTTCAATCCTCTTTAAATAGCCTCGAACAACTTTTGCGTTTATCATTTAATTACGAAAATGAATTGCTTTTAAGTATTAATGATTAGGCTGAGTGTAAGATTCGATTGAGGTGGTGGGAGGATCACGTTTGAGAAATAATTGACTCCGCGACGAAGTTATGTTGTATTGTTGTATGCATTAAAAGACTGCATCGTATATAATTAGTTTTCTTATTGTCCGCCCCTCTTGTTTTCAAGCAGAAAGCGCGGCGACTCCTGCTGCGATTTATGCAACATAACACTAAGTTTTCTGTTGGAATGTAGTTGAATAGTATGCTGAGAAGCCCATTTTTTTTTTCGAAAATAAATTATTAATGAGAAACATTTCATTGCTATATAAGTCAAAGCACGAGTTGTAAATAAAATGTTTTGCACTAATCGATGAATCCGAAAGTTGCAATGCTGTTGGAAATTTGCATAGTTATGGTTATAAGAACAGAATAAAGTTATCGTTGAGAGAAGGAAGTGTTAGTATGCGGACGGTGCGATCTGTTGTGCGTCGAAACAAAAGGAAAGAAAAGAATTTTCGTGACTTTAAAAGAGGAATTTCGTTTATTACCCGCGGTGGATAACAAAAGGAAATTCCAGAAGTACTCGAGTAACCTTGTTGAGAAGATGAAGAGATGAGACCCCGAGAAAACCAATGTCTTTTACAAGGAAATGAAGAGGAACTTCTCATGAGGATTATTCTGTGTCCGGTCGAAACGAAGGGCAATTCCTGTTATCAAAAAATGTTGACGACAAAGGAAGGCGAAATGCGATCGAAATACCTGTTAGGCATCTAACATCTGCGAATAATCCTTACAAGTCAAAGGAAGGAAAAAGGAAACAAAGGCCGAAAGAAACAATTATGTCATTTTGTTCTGAAAAGATTCGTTGTTGCTCTAAGGCATTCACCTGTAAAAAGCACAATAACAACCCGATGTAAGTCCGTCAATCATAAATTAATTAAGTTTGTCTACCCAGTAACGGTTCGCTTGAGGAGTTTCCTGTTCCGCGTCAGCTCTTGGAAAGCTCTGGAACAGCCGAATCTGTGCTGTCGAGCATCCGACCTTGAGATTCAGGCATCGGTAATTCATCAATTGTTTTATTTGCAAGGCAATTTTATATTAATTTAATAAGAGATTGATTCGTCACGGGCGTTAAATCATGTGCTGAGGTAATTTTGAATTTGAAATCACGATTTGCGGATTACGCATCGGAAACAATCATTTTCACGGCGATCATTTGTATATGGAGAAAAATTTTCCACCACGCGAATATTTATATTTATCTTCGGATTGTCTCATACAACAAATGATTTTTCCCGTTAGTGAATCTTTAATTTGCTTTGGTTATAGTGAATCAAACAGAATTTCATTCCCATCAGTTTTGGATCGTTGTTTTGCTATTTCGGTGTTGTACTCTATGGTGAGGAAATCAGTATGTAGTTCTATTAGCGATTTTTTTGTCTTTTGAAACTCCAAGCTTAGGCTCTTTGTTATTAAATAATGTCGAATTTGGAAAAGACATTGCTGCATTAATCGTTTCTGTATATTCGATCAATCAATCAATAAATACTTTATTTTGCCCTCGGGCATTAATGATACAAGATTTTTATAAAATGTGTAAAAATTTTAATTTTATTAACTTGTGTTTTGCCTTCTGCGAGAGGGAGCACGTGCAATGAATGACTAGGAAATGACTAGAATCTTGTACAAATTAATAAATAAATAAATAACAGTAAAGATAATAAAACAAACAAAAAAAGATTGGTTCCAAGAAGTAAAGAACGATTTAAAAGAAACAAAAATATCCATAAAAGATCTAAAGAACAAAAAAAGAAGTCTAAAATAAAATTTGCCAACACCAATTCAAAGTAAAAGAAAAGCTAAAAAGAAAAGCCAAATGGACCATAGAAAGGAAAGAAGAAAATAGAAAAAGAATGAAAGAGTATTGGGAGAAAAAGAAGGAAGAAAAGCGGCTGTTGAATTATCGTGGCCGAAACAAAAAAAAACAGCAGTAATGAATAACAATTAAAACAGTTAGTACCTGAGTTAGATGACAGATAAATAATTATTGATAAATAACAAGTAACGGTAAGGAATAAGTCTTGGTAATAAATAAGTAAAAAAAAAAAACAGGGGACAAAAAACGATAAATGACAAGTACAGGGTTATTGACGGTGAGAACAGGAGACAAATAAAAATAAATAAATAAAGATAGCCAGTGTAATAAATAAAGAGAAAATATATAATAATATAGGTAATAAACAGATAATAAACAGAGAACAGAAAGTAATAAATAAAAAATAAATAACCAGAATTAGAAACTAATTAAAAATATACACATAATTAACAAAAAATAAGCAATACAGTGAAAAATGAGTAATAGATACTAGTAATATAGATATAATAGAAATTACTGGCATAGTAGAAAGTTTCTGATTTTGAAAGCTTCGGACACAAATAAGAAAAATTAATTAATATTCGTCCAAATATCTGTACTGCATACGTTTCTGTATATTGTATCTCATTAAAGCTAATTAATTTTTAAATAAAATGATGAAAGAATGGAAAGAAAGAGAAGAAAGTGTACAGTCTGTGTCTGCAAACCACCCAAACAGATATAACGGCTCCTCTCAGAAATTCTGTCCTTTGACAACGATTTGATTGTACGTCGTATGCGTCGTTCGACATTTACGCACTCGAGAGTGAAATACAAATGAGTGTAATTATGATTGGATCTGTTCTCCTTCAAAAAGGGTCTCTCACTTGGGTGTTATTGTCACAAGAAAACATGTCAATCTCGGTCGGTCTGAGCTCGTTCGCATGGGCGTTGACCCTTAACCGAGCCCGATGCCAGAAATGGCCTAACCGTAGTTAATTAAATATTTCATTTATTATTTTTTCCTTTGTGCTTTTTTATTACTGTAATTGAGCGGAGGTACGAAGGAAACCTTCGACGGGTGTGATTTTCCAAGCAACGGAGGGAGGGGGTGAAGGTTATGATTTTCATGGAGCGCAACCTGGAATTATTTCCTGACCAAACGATAGGCTTTTATTTAATTTTAAGTGAGAGGAAGAAGCCGAAATTTGCAGGAGTTGCGTAAAAGAGGTGTTTATGTGTGCGTGATCGGGGATGTCGGCATTTGATCGAATTGCTTAAACGTATGCCCTATGGGGTGTTTAAAGTTCAGTACCGCCCCCCACTTGCAGGTTTTGGGTTTCCGTGGCTCTCGAAGAAGTCAGGTGGTTTCCACTAGCAAACCAGGAAGGCTAAGCCATAACGTCATTACATCCTCAAGGGCAGAGTGTTTAGTTTCGAAATAACTTTAAGTTTCCTCAGTCGAATTTTATGAAAACAATTTGTTGAAACTCTCCAGAGAGATCTCCGTCAGCCCGAGGCCCACCTGCGGTTTTTACTGTCATTCTGTTCGTTGTCCTTCACAGGGCTTTGAGGGCCTCAGTTTCTGAATTCAATAATTTAAGTGTGTTTAAAACATGCAGTATTTTCCCCTTTTCTAACCATGAAACCAGCGATGAGTCTTCTCGGTAGACAGAAATGTCGTCGGCCTCTAACCCCGACATATCGCCTTCTTGCGAAATCTCAGCCATGGATGCTTTCGATTGATTTATACCGAGGGCACAAACGGGATAATGTCACGGTGGAAATTGTCTGGATACCTTCGACGACCTAGACATTTTTAATCTACATTTAGATGTCATTAAAAAGCAATGCGAGAGGCATAGAAAGCGCACTCGTGACACAAAGAGCAGGAATCAAGGCAAAGATGTCTTGGATATCGGTTACTCCGCCTTATATTTTGTCAAAGTCGAACCAATTGAAATTCTGTCAAAGGAAAAATGGGTATCAGTCGCTCCGAGCGGGACAAATGGGTGTATGTGACCAGAGTTGGCACTATGGTTGTTACCCAGACAATTTGGGTGTTTTGCCCACGCGTTAGAATCTCAACTCCCGAATATGATAAGTAACGATGAGTTTTAGTTTGGCTGAATTAGGTAGCGACATTCGCTCGGGGTCAGGGTTTTTGTTGTCTCCGAGGACGTCACTTCGGCCTTGAGCATCAGAAGTCTGATTTCCCTGGTTCTTGGCGGCCTAGAACTTCGCTTTTCTGGCCAGACGTACCTTTTAAAGAGTAGCGCAAGGCCTTAGGGTTCAGCCTCAGTTTCATTCGTTCGCCGCACTTATACTATTAATCCATTATAATTGTCAGTTTTTTGGTCTTCATTGTTAATTTTTCTTGTTTGAAAGAAGATAGTTAATGCTCTGTTTGTTTCTTGTTTCAGATGAAAAGCAGATGATTTATCTCTGTAAAATGGCAGCCACAGATGGGCAGATTCTGGTCGCGGCAGCCCGGTGGTCCGACGAAGGCCACTATCTACGGGAGTGCGTAACCAAGCATAAATTGCCGGCAGTTGTAAAAATCATAAAAGGCCAGTACGGAGGTCTGGGTGTGCCATCGCTGCCGTGCCCCGGTCTCCAAAGCACTGCTCTCCTAGTCTCCGCGGGACGACGGAGGAAGATAGTAGCCCAAGCCGTGAAGCTCAAGGAAGGACGGAGAGTCATAGGGGTCGGCCCCAGACTCGCCATTCCCGACACTTACGAGGGTTACTTCGAGATTCTCAGCGAGGAGGGAAGAGCCGTGAGATGCATGGAAAGTGTGACGGAGCTCGCGAGAAGAAGGCCCGAAGCAGGTTGCCTGGTTCGGGAGCCGGTGCGAGCGATAGTCGCCAGGTACGAGGACGACGGAAGTGTGACGGCAGACGGTGCCAGGACGATCGCAGTGGGAGAAACGCTGCTGCTCTCTGGGGAGGCGACCCTGGGAGGAGCCAAAGGACGGTACCTTCGGTGCCTGGACTCGAGAGGGGACACCGTTCTTCTCGGACTCGAACAAAGAGGCCGATTCAGTGCCATTGCCAAAGAGGACAATATCAGTGGCGTTCACACCGCGCGGAATTTGCTGTGTAAGCGATTGCCAATGACCGTTCGTCTGGTGCACGGGACACTGCCACGCGGTCTTAAGACTCCCAGCCATTTTGTACCCGAGTTAAGACTTCTGTCGACATTCGAAGAGGAGCACATTTTTGCGTTGCCCCTTCAGAAGGAGACCAATTCCGTCATCGCGTTGCCTTTAGCCGCCTCCCTTAAGCTTCAACTGACTAAAAACGACGAACAGTTAAAGGGACTGAAAGAATTTCAAAGACTCACAGAGAAATGCGAGAGGTTAGTGGGCGACGTCGCAGACAGGATTCAGGTTCTGGATGGGAAACTGGGAGATTCAAAAGCCCTGAGAGTCGACAGCACGGGGTTAGTGCCTCTGAAAACGGGTTACTTTATCCGAAGGAGTGCCTCCACGGATTCGGCCAATCATAGTTTTAGCAACCGTAGTCATAGCTACTCGAACAGAGACGAGAATCGTCTGCCGACGTCGCACGTCGACGACTACGACGAGATCGACCAAATCTACGACTACGTCAGGGGCTTCGCTCCCTTACCCAAAAGCGTAAGAACCCCTTTGGCGGAAAACCAACCCCCTTCGCAGTCCAAGGAAATACCAAACTCCTCTCCTCCGATTTCTCCCATATCCACTCCCGGCCATTTGGCACTCTTGTCGACCGACGACAAGAAACCGGAACCTCCCCCGATCGAGACCATTCCGGGGAAGAAGATGGTGTCTCTTGTGAAGGCGGAGAAACGAACGCGACGCTCTTCTTCGGCGGCCATCAAGGAGGCGACCGTTCGGGATAAGAGCAAACCCTCCCTAACAAAACTATACATAAAAAACAACAGTCAACGCGGAACGCATCTCTTGAGACAGAAGAGTTCTTCACCCGTGAAGGATTTGCCATCGAGTCCGGGACAAGGGAAAGCTGGGTCACCATTGTTCAACATAAGGTGAGTGAATCATGAGGAAAGCTCGAGGGCCAATACGAATGACAGAGAGGGTGGAGGGGGCTTTGATTGATGGTTTTCGCTCGCCTTCCATGCTCACAACGTGGGATTTATAAATTTGTCTTACCTCTCACCGAGCTTTCGATTGATTAAAATCTCTTCCGCGCAGGTACAAAAGCTTGACGAACCTTCAGCAAGCCATGGAACTGAGCGGAACTCTGGACTCGAGCCATTCGGGAGGACGCACATCTGGAGATTCGGGACCCGGCGCCAAGTTACCTGAAAAACGCTCTCGGAAAATCAGCAGGCCTCGATCGCTGACCAATTTAGTTTGGGAATTGAGGGGAGGAGCTCCTACTATCTCTGCCCCCGATCCCATGATCCTGGAAAGGAAGGCCGGGAAGCCAAGTCGGTTGGAACCCGGCATTCACAGGAAGAACTCCAATAAACAGACCATTGGAGGTTCCAAACGATCCGGGACTTTATACCTCTGAGGGGTGAGTTACATTTCACATTCCGGCTTTTCAACCACTCTCAAGTTTAAGTCATTAAATGTACAATTATGACAAAAATATATTATTATGCAAATTAGAATCAGAAGTGTTTCCTTATTATAAGCAGACCGAGACTTCTGTCGCTACCCTCAATTACGCCCAGAGGCAAATACCTTCCTTAATTACGTCTCACCCTTTTCCTGAACCAAAACAAACTGGGGGTGATCTCAAGAACCATTTAGAGCCAAGGGATGAAGTTTTTAATTTTTATGATCGACAACACTCTCAGAATGTTTTGTTATTATCTTCTAATAATCTCACATCCCATTTGAGAACGAAAATGACATAATCGAGCCACATCCCCCGCCCGTGAGTCAGATACGAAGAGGTGGACACTCAGTCACTGTAAGTCATTGTCAGCCGTTGTATTTCTCAAGCCTCTTAACCTAGTAACCAATAAAGAATATGGCGTTAATAAGTGCACAAATAACCGATCATCTCTCGTTTCCTTTTAAACGAAAGCCTATTTAGTTTGGAGCCACGCCGCATTTATTTACGCCATATCATCGTCCCACGAGGATAACTGTACCATTTATTGCCTCCCACTGAGGCAGAGATATCTCAGCATCGTATGAGAACCTCTCAACCGAAGGCTTTCGGTCCATTTGCGACCGCAACGGCGCACTTTCGAAGGCTTTTTCCAGAATAAAAAACAAAAAAAATTTCACAGTTTAACGCTGTTCCACAAACTGGTTGAATGATTATTACAAATTCTCAACGTCGACACCCCTTAATGCAATAAACCTTGTACATTCATTACCCAAGATTTCTATGTCGAAAGCAGTCACTTCGATCTTGACCTAGCGCTACTTCAATTCATGGCGAAAACGTGAAATGTTAGTCGGGAGTTCGATTGACATTCGCTAAAGTCTTTTCTCACTCCCCACAGAAAGTCAAATTAATTGATTGCCAATCGCAACCCTAAACAATTGCCAATCAATAGTTCTCTCAGCTCCCGTTGATATCAGCTACGATAAGGGCTTTCAAGGTTCACCGATAAGGATTAGCCGTTTGCTTGTTGGATTTTTGATCCCGCGACATTTAAAACGAAGGGCAAGAGGAGTGCAAAAGAGGGGGAGTCAAACAATGGGAGTATAAATGTCAGCGAACACGTTGAGACCAAAAAGGGTGGTTTCAACATCCGGAAGGGAAGAGGAAAATTTCATCGGATTTACTTTATTCTGGCAACTTTTTCCTCGTCGACCATAACCAAAATAATAAAGGAGTTGGCTTCCGAATAAAACTGCAGCCTCTAATAGCGGGAATGCACCCAGGTGACCCTCACGATCCAAAAAATACTACGAATGACACAAAAATCTCCTTTCTGGGTTAGAAAACCTGAGCGTTTCTCTCAATTCAGGTGAGCATTTAAAAAATACCTGTAAAACAACCAGAAGAACAGATGGAGGGACCAGTACACAAACCGAATGAACAGGCGCAAACGTCGACATGTCAGTTCCTGTTCTCGGTTGCCCCCTCCCCCCGCCTCGGCCAAAACTGGGCTACCAACTGCCAAAGATGCATTCGCTGCCCGTCCACCAAACCCGGTTTTCATAGTCCACCGAGAAAAGGCCACCAAACTCTTGACTCTGTCACTGCGAAACACTCAAATTATGTTTGTTATTTATCCGTGAGAATCGCGTTCCCAAAAAATCAGGCCGGGTTCGCAGCTTCAGATATGAGTGGGTTTGTCTGGAGAACCGTCGCACAATCGCTGTCCTTCAAATCATTCAGTGAGAAGTGAGACTGCAGCCAATTCCGGGTTCAGAATGAATATGTCGGTTGTCCTACGCATTCTGCAGAAGAAAACCCGTTAAAAGTCACCGCAAAGAAGGCGTTGTCGGTTAACTTATCCTGGGATTTCCCATTAATATGTTGCAGTAGTCGGAATGTGCGCACTGTTGCGTGCACTCTCCCACTTTCAAACTCTTTCACTGCTTTTGCTTCACTTACACATAGCAATGCATTATAATTGACTGATTTTGCGTGAAAATATAGACGAAAAATAAATATAAACTCTTCAGCAAAGTAAATCTTTCCGTCTTCGTGGCATCCCTAGTTTTCTCCTGTCAGTCCAATCGGGGTGCATTAAGTCCTGAGGCTCAGCAATCAATCATAGTTGGTGTTCGAGAGAAGTAGGAAGACATTAACGAGGATTGGTTAAGGTCATGAACTTGTGTCTTTCAAGTGTGACCATTTAGGGCTCACCGGTTGTGCGCCCATTGCTTTTATTAACTCACTTTTATCTAATGTTTCCGCGTACTGTTGTATCTTCGGATGGGATTTTCAAGGCTCTTACTTAGCATTAATTGTTAAAATAAAACCGACCCGAGGAACTTCCCTGTTGTACCATCGGAAGCCAGTTCAGGAGAGATGTCAAAAAGAAGGAATTAAATTCCCTGATTGAAAAGAGTTTCTGGAGAGTTTAATGTCTGTCAAGTTAGCGGTGCTTTTGTCAGGAAAAGTAGTTTCTGTGTGAACTGGGGGGCGGGACAAGGCAGTCACGAAGCTCTGGTAGCTGCTTTCTTTCTACGTTTGAAAGGCGCCGTGAACTAAAACCGGTAGTCCTACCTGATCCATTCGATTTCCTGACGGTAATTACTGTGGCTTGCAAACCAGTGTAAACTAATTACCCTTGAAAGGAGTCTGATTATTACACTTCACTTTGGCTCATTTCGTTTTCATCTGCTTTAGAGAAAAACGGACTTCTTTTAAATGCGGATCTGCTGGATGATTATTTTATTGTTTTATTTCAATATTGAAGTCGTGGAATTTTAAACGATTTTAATTATTACGTTGTTTGATTCATGATTAAATCTTTGTATTTAATAACGGTTTATTATCGTGACCTTTACGCGGTAGGAGCTTTACAGTCATTTTATGAAGCTTTCGTAAAATATCCGTTATTCCTTTAATAACTTCTCTTTTCAATAACTTTTCTGCCTTTTTGTTCAACTATACAGTTTCCACGAAAAAAAGTGTTTTTTTAGTAAATCATCAGTTGGATTTATTTTTCGGTCTGACAAAAGTCCGAAACTCATAAAAAACTTTTTTCATAACCTATATTTATAAAATTTCGTCCTTGGTGTAATTTAATTTGGTGAAGATAAAAATCTAAACCTCGAAAACGTGATGTAGTTTAAACAAACAGTTTTTCGTATTTTTGACCGTTGAATTGTGGGAGAAAAGTCGCTAAACATGTCCGAATCTCTCCCGAAAATTTCTGAAGATGAAATAAGACTGATTTAAGTCTATTGGCTCATAGTTAGAACTCATCGAAGCGTAATACCGCAGAATATCTGTTACAGTTCTCACAGACATTCGGAAAAAATAAGAAATTGTATTAATGCTCGGGGAAGTTTTAATTGGATCGGAGAATAAACCTCTTCCAAAAATGAATTTTTTTGGAATTTTTTTCTCTTTAAAACGGGATTTTTTTAAAACCTATTTATTAATGTTTCTGAATTATTTAAATAAACGTTATTCGAATGTTGTCAAGAACAACTGCCAACTGCAAACGCCCCCAATATGCAGCATTTGTTATTTTCGTCTCAATGGAAGCAGCCTTCACTTTCGAATTTTTCATTAGAACTTTTCTTCGTTATCTATCCTTGATCAGCCTCACAACTCTCATACATGAAAAATTTCTAAATGTCAAGATTTTCTGCTCTGTTCCGAATCAAAAGTTAGGTTTTTATTCGTTTGTTACGAGCCTCTTTCTGTGTAATGAAAGAACCTCACTCTGTGGAATTCGAAAAATTCCTAATGAATTCCTAACGAAGAATGAAAAAACAAATTGAATTTGAGAGAAACCGCAAATTTTTATCAGACAGTATGCAAATTAAAGGGAAAAACCGCAATCGCAATCTAACCAACCTTATCGAAAGCAACGGCCCAATAAACGAGCACAAATACGAACCAGACAGGAAACTTCTTCGGGCTTCCGGTCCCAGCTTTCGGCGGCTAAATTATGCACGACACGTTCGTCTTTTACTTCGTGAGGGCTCAGGTACTTTTTCAGAAGCGAATCGCGTACTCGAACGCCTCCGGAAACCTGAGTTGCTTACAGATTATCTCCCTGCATGCCCACTAACAATTCCTCGATGTCTTTGGGTGCTTTGAGAGGAAGTCGGGGGAAGAAGACGTTGGACTGACAATGGAAAACAGCAGAAGACGACCACGAGTGGAAAAGGCAAAGAGAGTTTGTGGTTGTTGTTCGGATCAAAAGATGTGGTCACTGACTGTGCCATCGAATGACACGGGAAAATGGTATGACCTTTGACCTGAGATGACCTTGATGGGTACCTGGCGGGACCTTGGCTGAATTAAGGCTTCACAATGCCATTTGAAATCGCTCATTAAATTTAGTTTGAATTTACTGATTTGAGATTATGTTTCTTTTTTAGAGGTCAAGTTTAATGTCGAATCTCCCATTTAAAGTGCTCTGTCACTTTTGCGTTGAGAATTTATTTGGACGTCGAAATTCTGTTACCTTTTCGAATGCAGTTACACTCAAATTTTGAAGTTATTTTAGTAAACTAGTCAAATTAGACATTCGAAGTTACATAATTTTCTAAAAAACCGAAACTTGGTGATATTGTTCGGAGTATAATTATACATAAAATTCGAAAGCTCTCAAAAATTCGTTGTCGGGGGAAAAATGGACAAAAAAATTAGATTTTTGTTGGCAAAATTTTGTCGTAAAAATAGTTTAGACTAAAGTTGTAGAGGATAAAATTATCTGTAAAAAATATATCAATACTTTTCTTCCTTTGAGGACTCTGACATTTTATGTATAATTATACTCTGAACAATGTCACCAATTTTCAGCTTTTTACGAATTTATGTAACTTCACCCCTCATTTTTAAGCTAAAATGACTGAACTACAAAGTCTTTTTTTAGTCGCAGTATCTGAAATAAATTGGGTAAAAATTTAATTTAAAAGACAATTTTATTTTAATACACTATTTCCATTAATTTAATCTACAAGCATTTAAACAATTTCTCAAACGAAAAGTGCAGATGTGAAATTAAGAGTTTTGATTTGCGGAAGACTCGCTTGAACCGGAAGACGATCCAGGGAAGGGAAACTGTCCGAAGGAAGAGGGAGGTTTGAAGGGGAGGTTTCCAGAAAAATTGTTCCCGGCCTCCTGAAGATGGCTGAACCATTCGCTCATGGGGTTGGTCTGTCTTTTGTATTTGGAGTCACCCCCTGAGGATCCCGAAGAACCCCCGAAGCCAGGAATGCCCGGGAAAGAACCGAAACCGCTGGTGGGTGGTGAAGGAAACTGACTGGTGATGGGTTTCATCTGCTCCTGGAACTTATTCCAGTAATTGGAGAGTTCATCCATTCCATTTTCGGTAGCTGATACGTCTGCAAAAAATATATATCGTACGTTGTAACTGCTGTTCAGTCTAAAAGTCACCCAAGAAAGTTATAAACATATAATAAAATCGATTAAATTTTGTAATTATTATAAAATGTGTTCTAATTAATGTATCAATTTTATGGATTTTGACTGTAACGAAAGAGTAAAACACAGTGTTTTATAATATATTATTGTAAATTTATTTACTGTTTTTGAGTTTTTTTAATTTTGAACAAAAAGAATTTCCCAAACGTTGCACAATTCTTAGGAGTATAAAACAGAGTGAAGAGGCGAATATCACAACCGGAGCAGTCAAGGACGGTCACAATTTATTAGAAATTCTCTGGATTTTATTTTTCACGGTTTAACGAAATCGGGAAGGGGGCAGCACCGAACTGGACGTCGTGGAACAAATGGATTTTATAAAAATATTTAATTTAGTCCGAGTTCGTAATCGAATGGGTTTCTTAAACTCCTCGGGGTTCCTGGAGGTCACCTCGTCTCAAGTGCACTTGGAAATTCTGCCCAAGTTTTAGTCATTATTATGCGGTTCATCGGCCTTGACGGCAGACTGACGGTTATCCGATTCAATTCAACAATAACCAGTCCAGAGATACCCGAATTTCATGGAGGTTTTTCACAACCTAACTGGTTGACCGATAACGAGAGATAATGGCCGCCATGATGGCCGGTGGATTTGTAGTGCATTGCTTAGTGCACAAAATGTTTGTAGTCTTTTCATGCGTCTGTCAACTATGCTTTTGACTCCGTAGATATTGTAGAGGTTATACATTTTCTAAATTGTCTGCTCGTTTCGCTTTACAATACTTTTTATTATAAAACTTTACAATTCTTCCAAACTTTCCGGACATTTTTGTCACTTTATGAAACGCAACAATAAAACCGAATCGAGGCACCAATTTTCCAAAAAACACACTAAAAATCATGGCAAACCCTTACCTGAAAGGACGATGAAAACCGCCAGCACAACAACAGCTAATTTGATTGCCATTTTCTCTGTTGGTTTCTCTTCTTCTTCAGTCGAATTACTGATGTGAAACCGCGGGTTCCTGAACTTTAAATAAGGCATTTACATGAAGGGGGACAATATTATCATCGAAATTATTTCTGACACATTCGATTAGGTGCAGGTTTTCGTTAATTTAAGACCCGATAGCCTAATTATTACAACAGCGGCCTCGACTCCTTTCTGTTATGCCCTGTGAATCGATAAGTACTTAGAAAGCCGTCCACTGGTGTAGTTTAGCCCTAAATTGACTCATAATTTTGAGACAGTTCCTTTTTTATGGAAAAAGTCAACGACCATTTAATGGTCGGAGCTGCTGTCGTTGTCTTAAAGAAGACCCGCATTTGCCTTCACTTCCGGTTCTGAAAAGCAGCCATTTTCGGAAGCCAATCAACTGTTTGTTATTAAAACATTTAAACCTGCAGCTCATAAACCTGACCATATCAATTGGATACCAAAAACAAAGGAGATAATTGTCAAATTGGCGACGTCCTGTCGTGGATATACGGGAAAAGCAATTTGTTTGGGAGGTAAATCAAAGAATAACTTCTTAAATATTTTGTCTGTGGTATTTATAAAACGCATAAATGTTAGGCTGAATAAATAAAACAGTCAGCCTTGTTTATCTAAATAAGGTGCGGGAGTCGTTGCCATTCATTCATTGACCTCAAACCGTTGCTGAGTTCTTTCTTCCTGCGTTTGCACTCCCCATTCTGTCCTATTTTGGATGAAAATGTCCCGTTTTTTATAACGATAGCTAAAACATTCTAACGGTTGCAATCGGAAGAAATGTTTGTGTTTTCTACAGCGATTTTCAGACTTCGTTGTTTACTACCGACAACCTGACCGTAAGCAATCATTTGTCGGTCATTTGCAAATGACTTAAACAAACAATTCTCCTCCCAGAAAATATTATCCGTAATGCATAAATTGCATAAATTTAATTATTTTAATTTATGTATTTTAAACTTCACTTCATAAGATCAAATATTTTTGCTTACCGACCCTTCTTTTGATGGATGTTCAGAAGCAGATTTATTCTATTTTATTGAGCCTATTTTTTGATTCTTCTTCTTTGTTCAATGCCTATTAGATGTGAATTGCTGAGAAATAAAAGGTTTGCCTTTTTTATATGCAACAAGAATAGCATTGTTTCGTACTGTTTCAGCAGTGGCAAAAAGCATTACAATGACTGAGTCTTTTATTCCAAATAGGTAATAATCCGAGCGTTGAAATGCCAAGGTTCAAATCGACGACGCTCCTTTTTCTTCTTTGCCTCTTAATGATAAATTAATCAATTTATGGTTTTATTTCAGATGTGAATCTTCAGGATTCTTCACTGCATTGATCGGCCTTACAATTTCTGTCTTCGAAGTGGCGAAGTTTTTAGTCATGTTTGATCGAAAGAAAATTATGTTATTAAAAACATTATGAAATTGTGAGCTTAAAAGAGTGAACATTTCAATTTTTTGAGATTCAAATTCGATCTCTAAGCTGACATTTTTATTTTGGAATTGAAACATTTTTTTACTGTTCCCCAATTCAGATTTTAAAGATGGACAGAGTAAATTTACAGTGTATCTACACTAAGAGAAATGTCGCCTTGAGGACAAGTGACTTTCGCTTTTGCTTTGCAGACTACCAAGAAAGGTCGGTATAATGAGGCGCTGCCCCAATTGCGAAATAAAAGATGGTTCCCCTTTTTTTTTCTTAAACGTTTCGGCAGCCATCCGGTCTGGAAATGTCGATGGACGCCATCAGTTTGTGGAAATATTTCCCCAAATGGTAATGAACGGCAAATTGACTTCGGAATCCTTTATTTGGGGTTTTGTTCGCAAATAGAAAAGACTTTATGAGTGCTCTTCAGGGTTCTTCGATCAGCCTTTCGGGAGTTTAGTTTGATTTGCCATTCAGAAAGCATTTTCTGTTACATCCTTTAATAAAATTTACACAGACGGACGGAGGTAAACAGATGGTACAGGACTTTATCGATTCCCAAACAGACAAAACTGCATTGACTACAAAAAACAATCCTTAAATTTTTCTAAGAATTTCTTATACCTGTTATAGCAGAAACGACCGAACCACAATTTTCTACTCTTTTATTAAAATCGAATTAACTCTAAATAAAACGTATCAATTAAAAATTACTAAAATTAATTTCAAGTTCATTTTTCTTCCGATTAAAATAATAATAATAATTTATAGCAGAAAACGAATCTCATTTACATATGCGCACATCCTGCTCGCCCATTTCGTTGTTCTTCCGCTTTCTTTGTTCAAAGGCCACTTTAAAGTTCAAATGACCAAACTCTTCATTGTGAGTCGTGATATTCTTTTTATTTTTTACTTTTCATTATGAAATGAGACCTTGGCTTGAAATTTTTCTTTTGAGAAAATTCTTTTTATATTATTTTTTATGTATTATTCGGTTTAATGGCCGATCGAGGCTTTTTATGCCATCATTTTTTTAGAGGGTTCTAATCTTTTCTAAGAAAAAGGGTTTTAAAAAAAAACTACTTGTTTGAGTATTGAAGTCACACTTTAAAACTCCCTCGTTTGGTTTTTATGACGAATTCATATGAGGATTGAGATTGACTGCTGAAAAGGTTACTGTCTCAAGTGGTGGGAAAAGTCTTTCCATCTGCATGCCAAGATTTTATCTATTTTAATTAAACACCAAACTTTGTTGACATCTTTATTTGTATTTTATACTGCAGCGGTTGCTTTACTTTCTTTACGATTTTTTATACCGTATGGTTATAAAAGCTAAGCACATTTTTGGCCCCAGTGGGGTTAAAGACTGTATCGCCTTGAATTTGATTATGATAAATAAGCAAACAACATTCAAGGGAGAGTTACTCTTCTGTAATTATCACTGATATATACGTAAACTTAATGCGAAACAAATTGTGTAATTGGAAAATGTCGATTTGCTTTTGCAAATATCAAAATTAAATAAAAACTTAGGAGAGTAACCGAAAGAGAATGTTAATATTATTGAAATTATGTGTTTATATAAATAAAAATTATACTGTTTTGAATGAATAACAAATATGGAGTGTCTGAAAGTCGCTGTAGAGGTCTGAAAATATTGTAATAAATATTAAGATATGATCTCAGTTATTTACATCGTTTTCTATTGTTAACTTTTTTAAGTTTTTAATCAACAGAACGTTGTGAAAATGAACTTTTTTAAGAGTGTTTTGCTATTTTCTGTTATTATTAAGACGAAATTAGAGTTACACTTATTGTGGTCATTTAATGTATACCTGTATATCATTTTAATAAATAAATTACCTTTAATTGTTTTCTTTTTTATTTCCATAAATCCGAGATTGAATACTGTGAACCCTTTACTTTTTATTATTTAATAATAATTTATTATGTTTTATCATAATATGCAGTTCGTAATAAATATAAAATTTTTTTTATGTGTTTACGGTTAGAAATTTATTATACAGGAGCGCTCAAAAGTATTTTGACAAAATAAAATTTAAGTTTCTTAGTAATTTATTTTTCTACAAGATTTTATTATTTTAGGATTGTATTATTTAGTTATCAATACTATTAATAATATATTTGTGGAATTAAAATAACAATATATACAAAACATAACACTCTTCTCAGTCTTCTGCTTTTTCTTTAATAATCTTCTTTAATTTTAAACTCTATCATGAGTTATTATACTATTCTATATTTCTATAGATAAACTCTTTGTTTCTTCCGTTATTTAAATAATATTATATTTATAAATGTGTTGAACTGTTGTGAAGCATTTTAATGAAAGCCAATGAAATTACACTTTGTATGTAACTCTTACGGGTGGAAAACGAAAAATTTTGTATTGTGAGAGTACTTCTGAACGCCATTGTATTTAAAAATATTTCAAATATTATTTAGTATCGTCATGCAACACTTTTAGTGAATCTTTGAAGTTTTTGTATAGGCAGTTTGTCTGTGCGATAAGCTTGCAAATTGCCTACCCAACGTTTTCTAAAATGATTGGAAATTTTTGTTCAAATTTGGGCTCACAACCCTTCAATTTTCCTTAGTTACGGTTCCTTTTGATAATTTTCTTTTCACCGATTTTCTTGCTGTTTCAGAGACATTCACCTCTGAAGGTTACAAAAGGGCACTTTTTAGTGCATTTAAAGATCACTCTTTACTGAATTATTTATTAGTTTTAGATGTTCGTTGCACCTTATTTGACATTTGGATGTCTAAAAATAGATTTTGAAAAATCGAAATGACATTTACATACTGCTTATACTTTACTGTATGTGTGGACATTTTTGGGGATTCAAAAAAATATCGAATTTTGTTAACGGTATTTTTATTTGTATTTAAGGGTTTAACTTTTTTATAATGGTTTTAGTAAGGAAAATTTGAAAAGAACAAATCTCTGTAAAGAATGAGTTCAACATTTGGCAGGCCTAGGACAAACTACGACCATCATGTTGCCTCCACAATCGTTAGTTTTTGAACCTCCTCCTCCTCCTCCCCCAGAGGGTTTGCATTCTTTTTTGTCGAATCTCTGCTCACGACAGGGATCATATCGCTTCACGCCCTTCTCTCGGGAATAATCTATTCCGTGACATCCACCGCTGGCCCAACAATCCGGCCATGGTTTGGTGAGACAAGCGGGTCTGCCCTGGCAGGGAGTTCGGGGGCAGTCGTGTTGCAGCCCGTTTCTCTTAACACATTGACAGCAGGAGTATAAATTGCCTCCCCGCAGTTCTCTGGACTCGCATCTGTATGTGTAATCCCTCTGAAGAGCAAAGGACAGACACATATTTAAGTATTGTATTTTAGTGTAACCTGAAAACAGCATTGACTTACTGGTTTGGGTTTATTACAAGGTGCTCCTCCAGAGCCGGAAGGACCGGCAATATTTTCTGGTGGTGGACAAGGCAAGCAGAGCATCATCTTCACAGGTGGGGGGCAGTTTCCTCCCCCTGGGAGGCACGACGCCTGAGTAAAAGCAAGTTAGGTTAGTCTAATAAAATTTTGAATTATGTCTAATCCCGACGTAATTATTTCCAAGGGTGCACCACAGTTATTGAAAGAAAGGGACGAGCTTTGTCTGAGATAGCTCATATTCAGAGTGTCATTCTTTATATTTGAGAAAGCTCAATACACAAAGCTCTTTTGTGGGAAAAATTAAATACGTTAAGAAGAGCTTTGGTAAAAGAAAGTAACATTTACCAAAATAAAGAGAAGAAGACGATTTACTTTCGTTACTGGAGAACTTCCCGAGGAGGTAGTTTCTTTTTCCTTTTCTTTCTCCTTATCTTTGTTTTCTGCTTTAGAGGATGAATTTTGAGCAGAACCTTCTATAGTTTGCCCGGGTACTACTGGAATGGGAATGCACACTTGAAGGGGAGCAGCTTTTTTCGCGTCACAGTCTTTCCCTTTTCTTCTTCTTTCGTCTTTGAGGTCTTCGTCATAACGATAATCGGGTATTATCTGACTGTAAGGCTGAAACGGAATGAAATATGTAACTTTCCTGTCCTATAAACTTTTCAGACAAATTCAGATAGTTTATAATGAACAGCTTTTGAAATTTGAGAATGAGAGGAGATATAATAATTATATTGTCTAATGAAAAGTTTTTATTTAACAGTCATTATTCGCTTTATATCCTTCTCAGCTTAAAGATCACTTCTGCTATCTTTTATAATGTTTGTTTTTATAGGCTTTTTCTTGGTGTCACCTAATAATTGATCCGTTGACAACCCTCAGGATTTTAGCACTTAATGGAATTAATAATTAAAATAAAACTAATTACTCGAATAATAAGTAAAAACATTACTTAACATGAGCATTAATTTATAGTTTTTGAATTTTCTCCTCCCCAAGCTATACTCCTAATTAATGGCAGGTATTTTAGTAAAAGTTTTGCTTTTATTTATATTGCCCGTATAGTGTGGCATAATCCAGAAAATTTCCACAAATTCAATGCCTTCCCGCAAAATGAGTAGCTTAAGGTGCGTATCCACTAAAAGTCCACCGAAGGAGTCAAAGGAGGAAAAGGTCACTCCGAAAGCTATAAAAACAGTCGTGTGGCAGAAGTTTTTGAATTTGTAGAAATTCCCTCCTTTAAAATGCACCGAAACTTCGCTTTTGTTTTAGTGGATGCGTACCTTAATTCACTAATAATCAAGGCCGTTTCTGGGCCTGCAGACCGGCCGGGGAGGCGGAGAATTCCCATAAGGTTTATCGGGATTTGGCAGGAACAAGTGGGTAGTATTTCCGTAAAAGTGAAGCATTTCGGGATGAGTTTCCACGTAGGTTCCGTCGCCCACCCAGGACAGATTCTCCTCTGCCATTCGCTTTTTCTTCTCTATCCATGCTTCAACGTCTGCCCTGTCCATTGCACCGTGGTTCATTATGTATGTGACCCCCGTCTGATTGGCAGGCTTCTTTCGAACTTCACTTGTTACCCTGTATTCTATGACGGGTGTGTGTGTGATTGTGGGCACACGACCGGAAGAGAAAAATTCCGGTGGACGAGGCACGGGATCCGGTTTGATTGCCGGTGTTTTGTCTTCGCGCTGCTAAATTTATCATAATCTTATTTTAAAACTATTTTTATTTTAATAAACCTCAACTCACTATAATTAATAATTATCATATTTTTATGATCAAATCCATTGGTTGACAATAAATCATAATCATACTAATATATAAATCTGTTAAAGGAATGTGTGTGTGTGTGTGTGTGTGTGTGTGTGTGCACCATTTTCTGTTACCTAAGATTCAGCAACCACTGAACCGATTTCGACCGGACTTTTTCCAAAAGACGCGCATTTTTCCAAAGAAGGTTCTGCGATATGTTCATCCTTCGAAAATAAGCAAAAGCTGAGAAATCTCCAGAAAAACATGTCTTGGAATTTGTTCCCGTGGAGACCACTTTGAGTACAAATGGAGCCGATAAGTTGATAATAAGTTTATAAACAAACATAATTGATAGAAATTATTTAGTGTGGGTTCTGAGGTTGTAGTTTTATGAAAATTCCGCGAAGAAAGTCCAGAGGGAAGAAGACATGGAGGTTTGAGTCGCCCACAGATAAATAGGAATTTAGAGATTGCAGACCAAAGAGAGAACCATTTATAAGGGAGAATAGTGAAGAAAGAATAAAGAAGAAACATTATTTTTGTAGTTAAGTGCATTCAGTATTTAGGAGATGTGTTATCGTATCTGTTATTAAGAGGTAGATTGAAATTCCGAAGTCTTAGCGAGGGAGAAACCCGAGCTACTCGGGGGTTGGAGCGCTAAGCGCTCAGGGGTGAAGCCCCCTAGTTACTAATAAAGAGTTAATTCCCCAAAAATACTTCCAAGTTTGTAATTATATAAATCCTGCGTATAATTATCTCAATAAATAATAATGAAACTTACAGTTGCTGGAGGGTCTACTTGCTTTTGGTAATTGACCGTCTCCTCCTGACCGCAGCCGCTGAAAAATAAATAACGAATCGCATTGGGTTAAAATCAATCGAAGCTTAAAGAAATGCATAAATAAGGAGAGAGGTGGCAAATGTCATCCCCAAAGACTTGGGAGAAGGAGGCAATCATAAATACAACTTTTGAAAAGAAAACAAATCTAACCTCTTCATGTTACGTCCACATATCTGACAGATACTCATTTGTAATTGAGTCATAAATCCAGGAGAGGGTTCCCCAGAAGCCATTCGAAATCAAAGATCTGTTGTCAGTTTTACAAAAAATTTAGAAACTCAAATGGGAACTCATTAATTTTTGGGTAACAAAAAATTTTGACAGCTTATTGCCGAAAGAGGAAATAACCTGAACGGTAAACACACACTTATTTCAAAACATTCGCTTGTTTTTTTTCATTGTTTTTTTCTTATGATTTAAATCGGCAAATTCTTCAATGTTTTAAAGTTGCTTATGGGTTGTCTGGCAATCTTGTTCTTTTTTAATCCATTTATAGTACAGCTTATATTTGCAATTATGGTGGATATGAAAAATAAACCAAAAAATAAGCTTTCTGAATTTCAATAATGTAAAGCTTAAAAGAACAATGTACTGAAGAGGTTTTTTGGGCATTAATATGAAAATAGAGAAAACTGTTTGTTTCTTTTTATTTACCTTACAAATTCTTATTGTTTTTTATACCAAAAATTGTAAAAAAAGACAAAAAGATTTATTTTTATTAAGTAACATCTCCAACTTTGAATTTATTTGCATTATAACTTAAAAGATTTTTCAGCAGTAATTTTGGTTTTCTTTTAAAAAAAGTGAAAAAAAAATCTTTTGAAAAATTTTTTAAATCCTACAGAAAGAATATAAAATTCAGCTGTTTACCTAAGGAAAATAAATATTACAATAATTTGAAATGTATAAGTATATTCAAATAATCATCCATAATAAATTATGAATCTTTTCTTAGTTAAACACTTACTGAAAAGGCCAAAATATCATTACAAATCTTTACAACAGTTATAGGATTGTAATACCTGCCAATAGTTATCAGTATGCATTTGATGAGTTTATGTGTCAACAAAGCAACTGCTCATTGAAACAATGCCTTTCTGAACAATGAAAATATAAAAATTTAAGAATTGATTTTTCAGTAGTTTCCATAATGTTTAAGCCTAAAGAGATGGGCACATTCTTTATTATCCCCAATAGCAAAAAAGCCCCCATTTGGGGAAAAATCCATGCAGAAAGGTTTTCCTATTTTGCTATTGAATTGTGGAAAATTTGAAAAAACAGTCATGGAAGAGCAATGGACCAATTTCACAGCATTTTCCTTCTGATTGGAAGCTATTGCCAATATTTCACTGGTTGGGTTAAACACTGTACTTGTGATTGGTGTGACAAGGTTTAAAATGGTTTTCATTGGCAACAAAAGCTCTCCACTGTGAACACTTTTGCTATCATAAATATTAACTATGCCTGAACTGGAGCCACATGCAATGAACTGATTATTTGATGAAATGCCGAGTGATGTTCCCTTCAGACATCCATCATCATAAAACTTTTTAATGCAAGTTCTGGAATTCATGTCCCAAATATAAACTTCTCCATCATCTCCATGGGAATATAAAAGTGAACCATCTTGACTGAAGTGAAGGGCATTCACATTGCAATTCATCTGCAAGCAATCTATATATTCCTTGGTAGATGTTGCAAAAAGATATATTTTGCCTGTGTTACCACACACAGCAATGAAGTCATCCTTAGGAGACACAATAAAATTTTTTGTTTTTGTTATGTCAATTAGTTTAGAATTATTTATTTTCATAGACTTTCCTGTCATGAGATCATGACAATAGAAATATTTATAAAATTGGGAACCCACTATAAACTCCTCACCATTTTTCAAAAAGGAGCCACAAGAAATGGGATATTTCTGAAATTTGAGAGACTGCAACTTGGGATTTTGTTTGCCATCAACTTGAAAGAGGGAGACAATTCCTGAAACACCAGCAACCATGGCTACCATTGACTTTGGATGAAATTTTACAACATTCAAAAATGGGCCTTCTGCATGAGTCTCAACATTCAAATTTTTTAATTTTTTGTACTCTAATAACCCATTTGCTAAAAATTTGGGTTTTTTTATAAAATTCCCACAAGTAGTCAGTAAATCTTCAGCAGGATTTTTATTTTTCTTTGAAATCTTGGACCATTTTGGAATGCCCATTATTCTCTGGTATTTCTCTTTTGTCACCACCTCATAGTTTTTCACACCGCTCACACCAGGATTGCATCTTCTTCCTTGCTTTTCAACAACTTCACTAAATGTCACACAATCATCTTCATCAACCCAAGCTGGTTCCTTCTCTTCGAATTCTTCTGTCCTTTTCTTTTTTTCCGAAATGTCCGACTCATCTGAATCACTGCCCTCCTCCGAAAGTACTTCTTGAAAGGGTTCGGTGCCTGTCCCCAGGACAATTTTTTCTAGGTTCTTGAGTTCGTCATCATCTGGAATACTTGTGACATGATCAGATATCTTCCTTTTTCTTGGAGGCCTTCTACTCATTTTAACATCTGCCATTTCGAGAATTCCCTGCAACAGATATTTTATTATAGTTTCAAAAAAAACTATTTAAACGGTTATTGAAACTTTCTCTTGAATAATTCCTTAATAACTGGTGTTTAAAAAAATTAAAAACAAGGAATACCGGCTGTTTTTATTGTTTCCTGGCTTTTGGCAAAAAGAAATTACTAATTACAAACCTTTTGAAGCTAACAAAAATTGGTAAAATACTATAACAACTCAAATGTCCACATGTGTGCTCAAATGTAGACAACCTAATAATATGAAATTTATGAAATGCAGGGTGTCCAACTTAAGAATATATTTAATCAGCTGAGTTTCGATTGGCTCTTCCCAAACTCATATGTTTGGGATTTGTTTCAAGGATGAGGGGTCGTTAAATTAAGAATCTTGTTTTCTCCAATTAATTTTTAAATTCGTGAATCCACTGGAATGTGAAATCCGTCTGTGACAGTTTCTATTACTTTACATTTTTTCAGTTAAAATTATTTTTTAATGAAAATAATAAAATTGTATATGAAATGATCATTAGTTTTAATTTTACGGTCAATTTCTATTGAGTGCGAATTTTATTTTATTATTGATAAAAATATTTTGACTTGAAGCATCGACAATGTTAATTACAGTTTTAAGAAAAACTTTCACTTTTAATGAAACTATTTATTAAAAATTTATTTCCAAAAAGAAGGGCTTTGTTTTAAATTGAGTCTGACAGAAGGTAATTTTTGTTTTTTTTTTTAATTTTAATTTAGTAGTTCGAAGTTATATCTAAATACTCATAACGTTTAAGGTGTTTTATTGCTTGATTGTTAGAATTTTAAACTGAGGCTATTCTAATGATGGAAAGCTTTCTGAGTCAGGATCATAACCAGATGATATCATCTCAGCATTTATCCCAAAGGGTTAATGACCAAGCTTTTGTTCCGTCGTAAATTTAAATACTCGTAATTGCCTGACAACAATGAGTTGGAAAGTTTATTATGTCTTATGGTTTGAAAAATTTAAATCTATTGTCATACAATCATTTAGGTTCAATTTGGATAATTTAATAAAACTTTTTTAATAAGTATGACTCACTTGTGAATGAAGCTGTACTTTTATTTACCAACTTAGATGTATTTGTTCAGAGATGTTATGCATATTTAATGCCATGTAAATTCACTCATGTGACAGATAATGCAAAAATATGCAGTAAACTTCTTTAAGGAATTCCCAGTGGTGATAAAAAAATTTATGATCACTGAGTTGAAGTACAACAATACAATGCAGTAAAAGAAATATATAAATGTCAGTTAGAAGAAATCAAAAAAAAATCTTCTATTAAAAATTTGATTCACCCAATGAATTTGTAATTAGAAAATTTAAAACTCTTTTTGTAAATCTAATCAAAATATATTTTATAATTAATTAAGTGCAGATCAATGCATTTTCTGGCTCTCTATCTTATGTATTTTTGTTAACAACAATAAACATAACACTTTGCAACTGAAGGGAGAATGCTATTAAATTTACTACGTTTGTAACGTAGGCCTACTTTATTATCGCAATTTAGATAAAGGGTTAAGATTGAAGTCAGCAATCTGTTTTTTTAACTGGATGAGCAAAGACCTAATGGGCATTTCGCGCGATAAGACTAACAAAAGTTATCAGAATGCTTCTTTAAAATAGAATCAACTCATCGTAAAGATCTGCGATTCTCTGATTTCATCATTTCAATTCTCCCATTTTTTCAATCATAAAAGAATTGAAATGATGAAATGATAGAACCGCAGATCTTTACGAAAGTTTAACTCGGTTTTAAAAGTAATTTTTGTATTTTAGTCCCGGAATTATGTGGGAATCTTTGGAACGTGGAAGTTCTCCAGTTGATTGGTGCGAAGGGAACTACAGGATTTCTCCTGTTATTGCTGAATTTGTTAACACTGTGAGTAACTTTGGTTTTGTAGTGTTGACTATAGTTTCTTCGCCGTATACCATCACTAACATAAATTGTAATCGAGCCAAAAGACAAGTCACCAGAAAATAAAAGTTCGAAAGTACAGCCTACAACCCTTTATTTTTCTTGCGCAGTTATACTGACTTTATACATTTTAAAATTATACAGCTGAACTCCGCTGTGGTTTGTTACTTTCCATAAAAACTGATAAAGTTCTCGAGAATAATAAAACACAGTAGTAGAAAATACTAATTGAAGATATGTGAAGAAGATAAGGGAAAAGTTTGTAAATATTTGTTTTTATTTCAGGTGAGCAATATATTGTTTTTTCTGCTTCCGCCTTTAATGATGCACTTATTCAAAGATTATGGAAGGTTTGTAAATCCGGCAATTCACGTAATTTGGGGATTTCTTATAGTCGTTGGAATTTGTTCTGCCTATTTTCACGCCACTCTAAGTCTTGCAGGACAACTTCTAGATGAGCTTGCCATATTGTGGCTGTTTTTGGCTGCTTTTACAATGTTTTTTCCTAGAAGGTTTTTTCCCGCTATTTTAAAAAATGACAGGTAAACATTTGCTAACTCAAAAGTTCGGGGGTTACCACGGCCTCATTAATCGCAGTTTTTTATTATAGGAAAAGACTGGGATTGTGTGTTGTAACTGTTGCCATTTTGGGTACTTTCTTTGCTATTTCGCATCCTTCGATCAACGCCTTTGCGCTTATGACGTTGGGTATTCCAGCTTTGATTATTTTAATTGATGAGCTAAAAAGGTAATAGGAAATTTCGTAGGAAAAATTTTCAGCAATGTATATTCTCTCCATTATGTTGTTTTATAATTAATAAACTGAATACGAAGGTTAATGCTGATTATTTGATCCAGGGTTAATTGCACACGAGTGTTCAGGCTGGGGATTAGGTGTGCCTGTTTGTGGATGTTCTCTGTGTTCTGCTGGATAAACGACCGCCTATTCTGCGATACTTGGTCGGCCATTCATTTCCCTTATTTGCATGCCGTTTGGCATATATTCGTGTTTCTGGCGGCGTATACAGCTGCAGTTTTGTTCGCTTACTTTTCAGTAAAAGATGAAAAACCTGAACAAGTTGCCGTTTTAAGGTATTGGCCTAGAGACGACTTCGAATTAGGAATTCCTTACGTTGCAATTAGGTGTTACACTCAGTCTAAGCACAATACCATATGATTAGTCGTATAAAAAGTAGAAGATATTTATCATTATGCCTATTAGACGAAATTCTACTACTATTTTAGTCCTTTTAAGAAATTTTTTACGGATTTTTCACTCTTTTTTATAAAAAGATACTCAAAAATAAGTAACAGAATTCATTATTTTGTTTACGTTTTTCGACAATTAACACACTAATTGCGGTCTTTAATTTATTGTAGAGAATATATTTTGCCAGGCCTTTAAGGTTTTTAGAAGAAAAAGACTTTTTAATTTTTCATACTAACTGAAAATTATTAGTATTGCTGTAGAATGTACAAAATTTGTTAATAATTTTATATGTGAAACAGTAGAATGGGAAGTTTGTTCTGCTCTGGGTTCGAAAGTTAACAGAGTAATTTCAATAATTTAAAAAAAAACTAAAATCTCAGATTTTTAGTATTAATTGAATATCGGGCGCAACGATACATTAAAAAAAACAATGAAATTTATAGTTAATATTTGGTTTTGTAATGATTTATAGTTTTATTTTTTAGAAATTTTGAATTGCTCAACTTTTATCTTTAGGACTGATCGAATCAGGAGTGCCCAACGATTTGTTTTAATAGCCCTATAATCGGAAAAGAATTTTTAGTTTAATTAGTTTAGAGTAATCCATGTGATTTGAAGAATCATAAAATAATTTATCATGTAAATAATAATTATTTTATATTATAAAGGGATGTAAAAAATTGGGAAAAACAGGATCACGAGACAATAGGAAACAAAGACTGGAGGTATTTATTTCGAAGTAAATATTCCTAAACTAAATTGAAGGGTTTTATTTGTTAATATATATAGAAGAAGGGCAGTAAGTCTGAAATTAGCGATGCGTTATTGCTTGTATTGAAGACTGTATTGTTCCGATTCATGTGCATAAGGAAGTCTTACTCCATTTCGTAAGCTTAGGTATAATAAAAGCTATCATTCTACAATCTGCAATATACTTACTGCCTTTTACTTCATTATAACAAAAAAACCACCTTTTTCAATTTAACAGACACATTTGCTTTCATTTTTATAATTAAGATATAATTATATCATGTGACTGCATTTTCGTGAGAATTGTCAATTGTTAAGCTAAGGAATAAGACGGGAAATTTGAAATAACAACTTTTACTTTCGATTGGTTTTCGGGTGAAAGGCTATTCTTTCCGCCGTTTTTTTCGCTATTGTAATTTCTTCCTCAACTCCAGTGTAATAAGTTCGAATTAAGAGTCAGAGTACCGTGAAATTTCAGAAGTTTTTGTGGCATATAACGAAAAGTCAAAGCGAAATAAACCAAACGACCAAATAAAGGTCTTTGTAAAAAATAATACGGTAATGTTAAGATGTAATTGTTATCGCATAATACGGTTGTATCTTGTGTTTAATCTGTGATGTTTTTTCTTATCATTTGTAAAGAAACAAGTTACCTTTGATGATAATTAATTTATTTATACTATATATATTATAACAATATTATTTTCCTTAAGCCTACTTTTAAAAATAGACAAACTCTTTTGAGTAAAAAAAGTTGTTTCTTTCCTTAACTGCCTTTTAAAGATTCTAAATTCCATTTGAGAAAATTTACTTGAAAATTGATACCCAAGTCCGAGTATACTTGTTTTGTTGACTGAATCAAAAGTTTCTCTTACATTTTCCATTCTTAACGAAATTTCTTAGTCTTAAAAAGATCACGTGACAGTGTATTCAGGAGGTAATTGCGAATACTTACCCTTGCATACCCTTAGCGCCGAGGTCTTCATTCGCCCCGATACGTTACTATATTTTTATCGGTCTCGAATATCTTAACCTCGTACAAAATTTCAGGACAAGGGAGAACAGATGTTAATTCCTCCCAAATATAAACGGCAACATTTTCCGTTGTACTGATTTTGTTCTGGAAGTAAGGAACGTCTTTGTCGAGATTCTTGTGGTCCAATGTCTTCATTATCACTTCGTTCATGCATTCCTTTAAATCTGCAATGTTCATAATCATTCCGGTTTTTTTGGAAACTGGACCTCGCACAGTCACCTCAACTGTATAGTTATGCCCGTGGCCGTAAAAGTTGTTGCATTTGCCGAAAATTTTGACGTTTTCGTCATCGCTGAGGTCTGGACTGCAGGAGACAAGCTTGTATTAAACAAATATTGCCAGAACAGCATTTTAGCATTAAAGGATATTTCTAATTATTGATCTATATAGATGACGGTACTGAAATAATAATGAGGCATTGGCCTACAATGGAATTAAATACTGAATAAGGTCAGTAAGTCTAATATTGAATTCTTTTATTATGGGTTGACAGGGATGCCACGCGCTGATTCCCTGCTTGGAATTAATCTCCTGACAAGCTTACCTGTGAAGTCGGTGGCAAGCGCTGAATGTTTCCCTCCTCGTTAGATAACCAATTGCTGCCATTGATCACAGATGGCATCTAAATGAGTGTCGAAGGAAGAAAACTGTTACATAAACTCTTAACGGAGTTAAGAACAATCATGTGACTGTACAGATTTACTTAACTCCTCGAGATCGATTTCGCTTCAGTGGTTCAACCCAAGGTCAGTTACTGAAAGTTTTTAAATAGAGTTTTATGATTTTAAAATCTGACACTCTATTTTAACTTTACTTTCAGATGCAGATTAATTTATTTACGAGTAACTGGAAAATGAAAACTGTATCGTTTTTTAAAATATAAAAATTTACCGCGCTTTTGTTTTTAATTTTTTTTATGTTGGCCATACCGACTTTCAATAGTGTGTACTTCGTCCCATATTTTAATTGTTTGTTGACTTTATCAGATTGTTAACTTTTTTAGGTTAAAGTAGTGATAGATATAATTATTATCATTTAAAAAGTTTTTAATTATGTTTTCCAATAGCATAAAAAATGTGTACAAGGTGAATATTCACAAGACTGATTTAAACAGATGTAAAATAAAATTATGACATGACATTGATAAAAAATTTTCTTTCAGTTTTCTCGACAGGCGCACCGATTTCAAAGTACATTGGTTATTGCGGAGCATGATAATTCCCGTCTCCTTCCTATAACCCAGAACACGCTTACAGCTGCAAAAGCTATTGGTGGGGATATATCAGTCCTAGTTGCTGGCACGAAGTGCGATTCCATAGCCCAAGAAGTGGCAAAATGCTCAGGAATTTCCAAAGTACTTGTAGCTCAAGACGAAGCCTTTAATGGTTTTTTACCTGAAGCTTTAACGCCTCTAATTCTTGCTAGTCATGAGCAGTTCAAATTCACACATATCTTGGCAGGGTCTTCCAGTTTTGGAAAGTCCCTTTTGCCAAGGGTTGCTGCCAAATTAGATGTTTCACCCATTTCTGATATAATTGGCATAAAGGGACCTGATACATTTGTGAGAACTATTTATGCAGGTTAGAATAATTTCACTATGGAAATGAGTTTGGAGTTTTTTTAAAGAATAACTATAATTTTTTAAAATAAGTTACATAATTTTACAATACAATACTTTTAAGTGAACTATTTAATAATTTCCAGGCAATGCTATCCTAACTTTAAAAGCAAAAGACCCAGTGAAAGTCATCACTGTTAGAGGAACCAGTTTTTCAGCAGATGCATTAAGTGGTGGAAGTGCAAAGACTGAACCTGCACCAACTGGATCTTTCAAAGCTCCAAATACAGAGTTTGTGTCTCAGGAATTGACAAAAAGTGATAGACCAGAATTAGCCACTGCCAAAATTGTTGTGAGTGGAGGAAGAGGCCTTAAATCAAAAGAGAACTTCAAATTAATGTATGATCTTGCTGACAAAATGGGAGCTGCTGTTGGTGCTTCAAGGGCTGCTGTTGATGCTGGCTACTGCTCCAATGATTTACAAGTTGGACAAACTGGGAAAATTGTTGCACCTGTTAGTTTCAAATTTGTTTTGTTTGCATGACTTTTTCAAGTGAATATTTCCTTAATAAATGTATTGTTTACAGGAGCTATACATTGCAATTGGGATATCTGGAGCCATTCAGCATCTGGCAGGGATGAAAGATTCCAAAACAATTGTGTCCATAAATAAAGACCCAGAAGCACCTATTTTCCAAGTCTCTGATTATGGTTTGGTTGCTGATTTATTTAAAGCTGTTCCAGAAATGATCACTAAAATAAACTGAAGTCCTTTTGTAATGTCATATGGAGTTTAAGAGAATCAGTAAATGGTAAAGGAAATTCAGCTTTTACCCAAAATCTCAAAACTTTCTAAATAAATAAAATCAAATCATAAAATTTTGTCCATTTTAAAGGGCCAATATTTTTTATATTAAATTTACATTTTATTATATATTGATAATAAATACCTTTATCTATATCTTTTCCTTGCCAGACTTTATTAGTTCTTTGCCTTATTTTTTTCAACCTTTTTTGATGTTTTAGAAATTTTTAAAATTTATGATTTTGTAAATGGTTTTAATTTCATTAAATCAATTATCATTTATATGGAGGCTTGGGAAAAAATAGAACATAAAATAAAATATATATTATTTAATTATTTATGTGTACATTTCATTTCAATCATTCATTATATTTCATTTAAAATGATATACAAATTTAAATAATTAGTCTCATTTAAAAATATATATTTTTTCAAATTAATTGGCAAATCCAACTCATAGTGATGGGTGTGGCGTTTTTTTTTTTGCAATTTCTTTATCGAGGACTCGTTTTTTTAAGTAAATTACTGATTTTCCCTTCATTCAATATTCATTTCCTTCGATTTTTATCCTGACAACAGTTTCATTTTCTAGTATTCATGTCATGATTCAATACTTTTTATTACTATATGAAAATTCGAGACAGTTTAATTGAATCACATTTAGAATAAAACTTTTCGCACGGTCAATAGATAAATTAAGAGTATCTCTCAGTACCAAAAATACATTTGATGATAAACTACTTCTATATGTGAAATAAAAATACCGTAAAGGGATTTCTGTAATTATTTACATTTATTTTTATTCAAATTTATACAAAATTTTAATATTTCGAATGTTTGCAATGAAAACTCATTTTTTCTTTTCGTAAATAATTATTCGGACGGATCAAAGCCCTAAAACTTTATGATTATTGTTCGTTAAGCTTATTTAATTAATTATACAATTTGTATAAAAGTCTTAATTTTATCATTAAAAAAATTACTAATACAGTCTAATAAAAAAATAAAAAAAAAGTTTAGTCATTCGTCTTTCTTTTCAGTTAATTCGAGTAACACATGAATTTTGATTTTTGGTAACGAATTCACAACACAGCAAAAGCTCAGCTCAGAATTTGCTTTCTCTTGAGATCGTAGAATTGAGCAGTAACGGCAACGACAGGAAGAATGTTTAACAATCTCTGCCTGTTTGGAAAGTTGAAAAACTTTTCATTATTTCCATTACCTGGATCTTTCAGTACCTCGAAATCGGACTGGAGGAGGAGGAGGCGGAATATCAGGTATATTACTATTAGCCGGTCTATTATTTTTAACGTATTCAGTCACTGACGACGCGACCGGAAGCATTTGTGAATTCATTCTGACATTCTGAAACGTCAAATCCTTACGCTCTTCGACTTCCAGTTCCTTCGGGATCATTTCTTGAACATCCGAATGACCATGATGAGGCACTCCGAATAATTCGCTGTAGAGAACGGACTGCTGCAGCGTGAGGTAGGGCTGATGGGGGTAGTACAAGCTGTATCTGGGGTAAAACGTTAACGGGGCTGGCGGCTTCGATTTTCCCGCAGATCCCTTGGGAAGTTTGACTTCGGCACCGTCCATCACATCCAGGGGACTGGGTTTATTGACGAAGAGGTCGGGGTGAATCAGGATGGGATCGCCGACCAGGCCGAGGGGTTGGAAAATAGGTCCTGTTGTAGCTGGGTAAGCTTCACTCGGTAGGATCTTCTCTTTTGAAGTTATCAGCGCGTTGTATACCTTTGGAACTCGTAGAAGCTTCCCAGGGAAAGACACTACGACGTTTACTAATAACAATATCATAAAACTCTGCAAAAATTTCGTATCGTATTAATTACACTAAACCATTTCTTAAGCTTTCATAATTTCAAAAATTCTAAAAGTATTTGCGTTAACAATAGATCGAAAAATGGTTTTGTCAAATACATAACAATCTAATTTTAGAATACAAAAAGTGAAGAGAATGAAAACATTTGAATTTTCACAACGCCTGGAGGAAACATTACAAGCAGTAATGTCAGGGCTTCCCACCATATCATTGACGCATTTATACGTTCTAATTAATTTCAGTTTTTTTTTTCGAAAGCCATTAATACTTTTGCCTCTCATTTTCTCCAAGAACAGCCCACGATCTTGGGAACTTCGAGAAAACAAATCTTCGTTAGCTTTAATTAATTCCGTGTTCCTGGTTGCTTGTCTTCGTCGATAATTGAGAATGCAAGCCCTGACAAAGAAAACTCACTCTACACCTTGATATTTGTTTTCAAGGATATTTTATGGTTCTCGCGATGAAATGTTTCTTCCAAATTAACTCTGTGTCCATTCCAATAATTAAACACCCGTTTTTAGATTTAAAAATTCATTTTGTGAATCAATCGAAGACTTTAAATAATTTTTGCCAATGTTAGGGAGAACAAACATTAATTATAGGAAACAATCAAATGATGCTTTTAATTTTCCCTCCTTTTTTTGCTTATCTCCGAGAAGGAGAGTTTGTTAAATTCATTTTCTATATAAATTGTTTCTGGATAGTTTTTGCTTTTAGGTGTTTTGATTCGGCAATAAAGGAGTGTTGGAAAATGCGAAAGGCGCCTACAATACAGTGCGGATTTTACAGTAACTTTTGAAAAATCATTTTGAAAAGTTGGAAACCATGTATTAAATGAAAAGCCTTTGACAGTGCCATTGACCTTCATATTTCCCGTAAAACGAACCGCCCTGCCATGGGTACAACCGACTGTCATTACGCATTACTGGCTGCGAGCCAAAGCTTGGAGATTTTCCGATCCAATGAGACACTCAACTCATTGAGTCGGGCTGAGGATTACGTTAGAAGAACATTCAAATGAACAAAGAATGAGGGTTCGGTAGTGTTCCACCGATCCAAAACTGCCACTGAACGGTGGCGAAAAATATAATTTCTGCAAACCTACCTTCAGTTCCATGATGAAATGATTTCGGTTGCTGTCACTGATCTGGTTACGACTTGGAAGTGATATGACGCAACATTGGCAATGGGCTTTTATAGTTTAAACTGATACATTGCCAGTGATCGAACTTGGTCGCACTCGCTATTCATCCGAACCTAAACACCTAAAGACCAGATCGAATACCATTGAACCGAGAAAACCTAGGTCTCACTGTCTACTTCCTACACCTGAAGCTCAGAGGTAAAACGCATAAAAACTGTTTACCGCTGTGTTCGCACACACACTGGAGGTTAAGGTAAGTGACAGGTAAACGCGAAAATCGCCCCTCTCGGTTTCTCCTGCTACACTTTCGCTCAAATGGGATTTTTTTTGAGAATTTTGGCTGAAAATATTCCACTGAATCGTCGGTTACTCTTAAGAAATGAAAATAAATTGATCAGGCTTTGAAACCAAGGGACGCTTGTAATCATTCACAAGGTTAGTTGCGCACCCAGTCGGCGCTTGGTATTGACTCATTTCATCTACTGTCTTTGGTTATATAACCTTTAAAAATCTTGAGAAATACTTTTAGAAAAAATAAGAACGATAACATTCACGAAAGGCGACAAGTTTTTATGCTAATCGGAGCGATGGTTTATGTTTTTCAGTTCAGATGAATATAAGGGCGGTGTAAATCATTGGACGTTTTTGAAAACACCGATAAATATTAATTATAATTCTATAGTTTGCTCAAAAGCAAACTTTTTCACCAAAAAAAATTTTTCATAATTTACACCCTCTGAAAGTTTTAAATCAAACATTCATCACTCTAATTAAGCATTTGAATTCTAACAATTTTATTTAGAGAAAATAATATTAAACAGACAGAACAACAGATTAATTGCACAGATTAAAATTGGTAAACCCTGACGGTCTCTTTTACCAAAAAAAAAATTTGAACTTACTTCATAAATCCAACCCTGTTTTCATCTCTCTCCATAAATTTTCCGGCGAAAAAATAGCCCAAATGACCAGCGGACTCAGCACCAGAACGAGAAAGAAATAAACATACAGCATCCACTTTGGAAAGTCCTCCTCTTCGGTAAACATATTGTATCGGCCTAAATGGATTCAATGGGCATTTGGAAAATTCTCCGAAAGAGCAACAGCGGCAGCTGCGGAATGAAAATCACCAGAAGAACCAACGGACTCAGACAAATTATTATTGTCGCATACAAGAAGAACATCAACGTTGACACTGTCGAGAAAGACGATAATAGCATTTTTCTTCTGGCCACTTGTCCTCACCTGCAAGAGATTGCCGCAGGATAGGACTCAAATGAGAATTTAACGTCGTCAAATATTTCAGAGCCGGATTGTTGTTATCCCAATCGAGCCCAAATTTTGCTTCTATATCAACATTTAGTTTTCTCTTTTCTTTCAGATATCTCCCGTTCATTAGTCAACTGGAAGGAGTCAGTTCCAAAACTATCAATTTTTTGTCGGTTGTTTCCCTAAGGGTGAAAGGTCATTGGTCGTGAAAAATCATCTCCACCTATCCACAGACCTAAAACGAGTTATGGTTGGAATTTTAATCCAATGTATGAATGTTTTGGCGCTGTCATTGTCATGTCAAACATTTGTTTTCCCCTTGACCAATCCGACTCTAAATATTACAACAATTACATTTTCACAGACGAAGAAAACGTTTACGGTTTTCTTTGACGCACAGTCACTACTTCGAGTCTTCACTAACTTCGTACACCGACATTTTCACTACTTCATATCTGGCCACCACAAAAAATTTTAACTGAATTTTTCCAAAATGATTGAATGAACTCGGCCGTTGCAACGTTTTTCTTAAACTAAGAAAACCATTACATCCATATGAACTGCCACTGTCGCTTTCACTTTCTTTGGAGAATTGAGTTAGGATTAATTAAGAAGATCCAACTACTTATAATGGATACCGTTCCAGGTACTTCATTTTAGGTTCGTGACGAACTATTTGCAATTGTAACATATTTTACTTTCTTATGTAATCGTCAAAGTAGGTCTTCGGTCTAGATTTTATTAATAGTGAAGATTGTCCGCGCACGGGAGACAAAAAACAGGCTTCTGGCTAATTAATGGAGAGAGGGATTTGCTCACTCCAGTCTGATTAAAGCTCAAATAGAAAGCTTTTGTCCGACCACTGAGAGATGAGTTGAACTTCTTCCTGAAGGACACGGTGAGAGTGTGCAATGACCTTCAAAGAGTGATTGTACTGAATCATCCTTTAATTGTTTGTATATTACATAATATTGTAATTATAGTAACCTCACGGCACTGAAATGGCAGTTTTCCATCAGCGATGCTAAAAGTAAGAAATAGCCTTTGCTTATATGACGAATATTCTTTAATAATGTAATCCAAAGAATCATCATCAAATTTCTGTTGAATCAATTTGACTTCGTACAGGCAAAACCAGGTTCTATAATGCGAGTGTAAAATCTAACAGTCTAAAACTACAAGGCGACTGATAGAAGAAGAAAAAAACTGGAAATCCTTGACTCTGGAGTCTGAAATAACTTAAACCAGCATTTTAATCATTTGGAAACAATCCGAAGTCCTTATTCGAGTCTGGAGATCATTTGCTTATTGGAAGTACGAATGCTGACCAGAGCTTATTGGCGTTGAAGTTGAGTAGGTGTCAGTGCGAATGTTTAGCGCCTCACATGTAGCGTCGGGTACAATACACCGCTGTGGATGAGGCACTGTAAGAAGTATAGGACTGGGTAAATCCGGATCTTTGGGTTTTTGCACCTGTGTTGCCATTTTTTTGCTATCTTTTCGGAATTGTTCCTCTTGACTTCATCCCAAGCAATTTTTCTCTCAGTATACCTTACACAAACTGCTCATTAAAGTACCAAAAAACCCTTTCCGCTTTTTCCTGAAACAACTCTCAAACCTGTAAAAAGGGCGGAGAAAAAAGTGGGATTTTATAATTAAAAAATGAGGCACCGCCCTGAAGATGCTATTTAAGAAAACATAAATATCTATAAATAACATAAACCTGTCGCCTTCCTAATAAATAAACGCAACCATATTGGCTTTTCTGCTTATGGAAATTGCCTAAGCAAGAATTTGCAGGAAACATTTTGAACCCAACCGGAAAAATAATTTTCCTGCTCTAAAAATAAGTAGATCAGTTTCAAGATTACATAGGGCAAAAGTATAATTATAATTTTTTGTTTAATTGAGGGTTTTTTTGCGGGTTCAGTCATAAAAAATGTTTTATATACATCAAGGTTCACTAGCTGAAAGTACTGCAGACTACTTTCACTGCTTTGCATTGAAACTCAAAAAGCAAAAAATATAAAATCGATGTCCTTTAATTTTTTTTCCTGTATTATTAAGAGAAAGGAGTATAATCAAAATTTTTTATGGGGGCTTCAAAATTTTTGTGGGATCGACAAAAAATTTATTTTTCTCTTCCTCGCCTGTGGGCACTTCGGTACAGTTCACTCTCTTATCTCATTATCTTCAAATTTTAGCTCGCTTTTGTCCTTTTAAAACAGAATACTTAATTCAGAATCGTAATCAATCAAATTTTTTGCGAATTATAAAAAAAATTCAAGCGAAACCATTTTTTTCTGCCAAAACCAGTATATTCCTTAAATTTACTTTTAATTAAATTTTCGTCGATGGCTATTTATTATAATTCTGAATGCAGACATAATCAGTCCCCGTTTAAACACTCGACTCCTCACAGAGATCAAAAAAACCGCCTTATAATATTAACCCTTTTTTTTGGTCTCATCAATAAAATAAAATCCTTTTGATAAAGTAGGAAGTCAATGCTTGGAAAATCAGTCTCAAACAATAAATTTAGATTGAATGAATTGCGGAGTTACATAAACAGACTCAGTTTAATTGCAAATAGAATAACATTAAGCAATGCAGCGAGTGAGAATAAAGATGTCGCTAAATTGATATTAAATTAAAGCTCTTTTCTATTCTGCTTGCTGCTAGCGAGTAAGAACAAAAGCGTCAATTCTTTCTATGGGGTCGATACTTAGGACGGGACAAAAGAAGGTTCTTTGGCAATATTTTCAGTGTTTTTTGTTTGAAGACTATGACACAAAATAAACGGGGGCAGTCACTAAGCACGATTTGTCATTCGGGAAGCACTCAAAGAGGTTAATGTTAAGTCATCAGTGTGCCCATTTCATTTACATCCTCATCTCTTAATTGGGTATAAGCGACTGTTTGAATGTTATCTCTTTTTGTTTTGTTTCGCAGAAGAACCAAAAAGTTCGGCATGAATACAACAATACGAGTGCTTGGTATTGGCGATAATTGGAAACAAAAACCAGAAAGCGTATGTGTAATTATTTGGAGGACTCTAAGATCCGACAAAAAATCCATATTAAAATTGTTCCCATAATAATCAGTGTCCCCCAGCACGCCTTTTGTTATAAAAAATTACATTTATTCTCTCCAAATGAATGGTCATCAAAAAAAAAAAAGCAGTAAATAAAACTTCGTGTTTGGGCATCGAAGACGTCATCAGTTAGATCAGAACGAAGGTTTCGGTTTAGGAACAAAAAATCAGCACTTCATAACATCTGTATAGATCATTCTGTTACATTCTCTCCTCAAAAGACTTTCTGTCGCATTTTAATACTTCGAAGAAATATGATGGTTAAATACAGCACCAGAAACATATAAATTGTACCAAATCCTTATTAATATGCAACAATAATCATAAAATAGTATCCCGGAGATTTGTGTATATTTTTATCTTACTCTTTGATTATTATTAAAATTTTCTTTAAAAAAATATTCTTAAAATAGTGAGTATTAATTGCCTTAAAAGTAGGTGCAGTCCGTTCAGGTCGGATGACCGCAATTGTCTTTACCTCCCCGAATAAAGAGTACACACTACTTATAATAAGTGGTAAGTATAAAGTTTTGCCTTGAAAGTTATGTAATCAAGGTCGTGCGATCCCTGACAATTTTACTTTTGCCGGCATTTCTTCTTATTTGAAATCCTTCGGAATGGAGAGGGAAAGCAAAGTACAACTGTCACATTAACGATCAAAGAAATTTCCGAACCTCGGAAAACACAGTTTGAGTCTTCTACATAATTAAGTAATTTAATGGAAATTATTTTAAATGGTTATAGCGTCAACTAGTCTTTTATGTAACGCACCAAAATGAACGTTTGCTAAATCAGTAGTTTCAGTGCTTCCTTTCAGGCATTTTCATTTCATTTTGCACCGGTCTTGGTTTCTCATTAAGTCCGAGCTTATTCTGATGGCTAATTACCCTCTCAATCTCCCTTCATTCTAAAACCAGTGATATTCTCGATAAAATATGGGTGAAACTAATGAGAAATAATTCCGGGAATTTAAAGGTGAAGAGGATGGCAGTCAACCAATGAATTTCAATGAATAAATTAAAGAGTAAAATCAGCCCTTTTAATAAATTTATTACATCTGAATTTATAAAAAATAAAAATAATCACAATTCTTTTAACGTATTTCTTACGCTAATTATAGAAACAATAACCGCCAAAATACTAAGCTAATGTGTCAGAAGCTTTTGTTTTTTGGAGTTCTTATTTATATAGTTTTATAAGTCGTGTAAAAAGAGATTTTACAACTGATCTTCAGCTAAACTCTTACGCATTAGTCTAATTTTGCATAAGTCTGATTAGCTGAATAACAGCCGTAACTTTTGAGCTAATTTAAATATTAACAAAAAAACGGAAAATTTTGCTCATAAAAAAGCGCAATGCCAACTACTTTCTCGGAAATTTCTTGGTTTTTTGTCGGATGATAAAGTTCCCCGTTCCAAAAATGGGCGTTTACTTTTTGATCGGAATCAGATTAAGCGATTTAGTTTACTGTAAACAAATTCGCCGACAGCGATGAACTTTTTTTTAAAAATTAATTTACTGAGCTAAATCTTCCGTTTCTTCGGTTTTGGTTTCGGGCTCTTCCTCGGTTTTGGTCTCCTCGGTTGTTTCTTCCTTGCTATCTTTGTCAGGCTTTTCCTTCGGATTCTTCTTATCCGGCTTTCCCTTTCCGTTGGTAGGCGCCAATGGAATATAATGAACAACTCCCGGGAATCCCGGGAAAACTACATTATTGGGAATCAAATTGTAGGAAAAGTATGGTCCCACCGGTACCGGGTACCCGTGAGTAATCACTGGAGAAATGTAGGTGTTGTGGTATGCAAGTGGAACCGCAGGATAGCCAATGACTCCATGAGCGGTTGCAGCAGCGACACAGACACAAAGGCACAACAGAACCTGAGACAGTTCCAAAAATGCTTTTTAATGCGGTTATTATGACTGTAAGCAATCCGGAGTTTTTCTACTCACCTTCATCGTTTCACCACCAGCACTGACAGCCTAATGGACAACCACGCAGATATTGCTCGCAATGAACCCGTTTCCTCACTCGCCGGATACTTTATATGAAAGCGCGTGCAATGATTCCGTCTCTGGAGATCACCACACCCAAAATACCTGTTGCATCCACGAAGCCCAGCTTTTGATTCGCGCAAATAATTCGACAAAACCCACTACTTAAGAAGAATACCTTGAGAAGTTGATTTCACGGGAATTCATAATGCGTTACCTGTGCTTCCCATCACAATGTATTTCTTTGCGTGAATGGAGGCCCCAGGGGCCCGCAAAGAGCAGGCCTCATTGATACTTTTCCCCTCCATGTCCGGCTCCCAGGGAAACTTGTTATTGGCATCACGTGTCAGTGGGCAACGCTTCTCTGTAATGACAAGTGACTGTTGCCCGCCGGAAATAAACATTCCCACTTTGATGTGGAAGAGGGCACATTTGGTACAAGGTGTCACTCTTTCTATCAAGATTTGATTCTTTTAATTATGGTGTTCATTACAAAGACGAGTGACATTGTATTTTCCTCACTCACTCCACTTCCTCTGTCAGCGAGGATTATTTTGTCAAATAAAATACAGGAGCACCGATTTTTTATGCATTGATTGCATAACCACATTCGAAAATCTGTAATTATGAAGTGATTCATCTCACTATTGGTGCAAAATATGACCAGTCAGTTATCACAGCCTAAGGTGGCAAAAATGTATGTTTTGTATTCCAATCACAATAATTAGAGCATTAGTCAGTCCATTCGTCTGTTAATTGTAATTTAAATCTGTCCCAAACAAAAAACTTTGCATGTAAGAAATCACCAATAAAAATTCACATCTTGTGAGGAAAATTCTTCGAAAAAGTGATTAATAAATGCAAATGATTTTAAGTGTGATTATATTACAAATGTGACGCACATTAAAAATATAAAGTATGTGTAAATATAAATGTTAATGTAAATCATTAAATGTAAATTTCTACATTTAAAAGCTCGAAGTTATTTTTCCTTAAAACCCAGCGCCCACTGTCTTAAGGAAAGGACAGTATCCAAGATTTTTTCTAACGCTATTAATTTTTTTTATAAATATTTTAATGCTCTGGTTTTACCTTAAATAGGGTAGTTCATACCGGTAGATTTAAAAAAAAATAAGAAAAAATCCCAAAGAGAGAGTGAGAAATTTTGGTGCCGTTAAGGCTTTTTCACAAAAAATGAAAAGCGGGAAACGGTCACTCATTGAATCAGAAAACTTTTTAAAACTCATAGGCAACTTCTGACTCCAAATAAAGGAAGAATGGGATATGTTATAATTTGATTACAGTTTGATAAAATTTTAGTTAAAGGTATTAAACGTTAAAATAAAAAAGTAGATTTTCTCATGTTGGCAGCTCTGTTTTGTGAACTTTTGAAAATAGCGGGTTCGAATTTAGTTGAGGTTATGATTTCTTTATGTGCTTCTTATCCTTATCTTTCTTTGTTGATATGTAAATGTTACTTTTATATATTGAAGAGTAATGACAGCTAAATATGCGGGTCAGATTGTTCGAATCAATCTTGAAAACTTTATGTAAGTTGAACTCAATAAGATTTTCCGTTATTCCATTTGCAGAAAGGGATGGGAAAAAGCTTTTGAAGTCCGAAAGTTAATTGATTGCAAATATTCATTATGAAATTATATACTAATTTTATGGTTATTGCGTGTTAACATAATAAAATATTAATTTGATAATTTTACATTCGACTAATACACCAACAAATAAATTTGTTTGTTCAAATGATTATTATTTGTTTTGTTTTTTTCATTAGGTCTTATGACAGCATTGAAATTTATCCTGGAAGTCACCTGAATTTAATAATTGGACCAAATGGTACTGGAAAATCATCCATTGTTTGTGCTGTTCTCTTGGGTTTGGGGGGGAAGTTGAAGACTTTAGGGAGAGCAGAAAAATTGAGTTCCTATGTGAAGAGTGGTTGTGAGCAGTGTTGTATTGAAATTGAGCTGTATCAACCAAAAGGCAAAAATGTGGTTATTAAAAGAAAGATTTTAATAAACAACCAATCTGAATTCATTGTCAATGGAAAGATTTCAAATGCCGCAAAGGTAATCTATTTATAATTGTGTTCACTCATTTCATCAGAAACAGATATTAAAAGTTAATAATCAATTTTTTCAAGTTTTGAATATGTTTGCTTTTTTAAGTCTAATATTGATATATATATCAAAAATGAAATATTAGTGCAACTAAAGTGAATTCACAAAATTTGTCTTCACAGTTACAATTAATTTAATAATGCATTATATTTTTTATATATTAGGTAAATGAAATTAGAAAGAATTTTAATATTCAGATTGACAATCTCTGCACCTTTCTGCCACAAGAAAAAGTTCAGGATTTTGCTAAATTAAACCCTCAGCAGTTATTGGATCAGACTCAGAAGACTGTAGGTATGAAATCCTTATAAAACTTTGTGCTTTTATTAAATGAAATAATGATTTTTAAATGTCATTACTTTGAAAAATATTAATTTATTTTTAATGTTGATTTTAGGAAATGGTAATTTGGTGCTAATTCATGAAGAATTGAAAAGGTTGCAATCAAAAACAATTGAACAAGAAAGTCACAATAAGCTATTAGAGAATGAGCTTGAAAATGAAAAGCAGAAAAATGACAGATTAAAAGACAAGATTAAATGCTTTAAAGAAAAACAGTCTTTATGTGATAAGGTGATGTATGGGGATATCCATATCTCTTTCAGTGCTGTTCATTTCCTTTTCATAAAAATCCCTAAAAATATGAAAATTGTGATTACACATTTTGGCATTTATTTTAAATATTTTCTTATTATTAAATTTCTCCACTCTTAGATATTAGAATAACACTTTCCATTAATCCCAAGTATTAATATTAATGGTCCTATTTAGGAGTAGTTTTATAATCTGTTGTTAATTGGAAAAATTAATAAATTAATAATTATTGTTTTTCAGTTACTTGTTTTAAATCAGAAGAAGGCATGGTTTACCTATGAAGAAGAAGTTAAGGATAAAGAAAAAATTGCCAAAGATTATGCATTGGCAGAAAAAGTGGTTAATGCAAAAAAGCAAGAAATTGAAGTTTCCAATAATCTTTTGCAAAAACTGGAAAATGATTTGCAGTGTTATAAAAATAATTTAATAGAGGCAGTAAGTTAATGTTTATTGAAGGATGTCAGTTCTGATCAGTACATTACAATTTGTAATTCATTTTATCTGAAGTGTTTTACATAGGAAAGCAGTTTAATTATTGATTCATCATAAACTTTGTTTAATATAATTGTTTAACTAATTTTTAGAAAAAGCAAGAAGCAGGTAAAAAAGAAGCATTGGAGGAATGGGTGAACAGAGCAGAAAGAAGAATAGACAAATTAGAAGATATAAGAAATGCACTTCAAACGAAACTTAAGGAAGAAGAAGAAAAGAAAAAAGAAATGCTGGAATGTAAGGGAAAAATTGAAAAATTGACGAATGATTTAAGAACTTTAACTGATACAACAGGTATAAAAGTGAATTAAAAGAATTTATGCAAAATTATAAAAAATTTATGATGAAATTTTACTTCAGGATCTGAATTAGATTTGAAATCTGAAAAAGAAAATGTAGACAGACAGCTGAGAAGTATTCACGAGGAAGAAACTATTTTGAATCAGTTAAAAGTGGACTTAGAAGAAGATGAAGACACTCTGAATCAGGAGCTGAGAAACACAAACAGAGAGTGCGAACGACTGGAAAAGCGTCGAAACATACGCCTCGAATATCTGAGAAGACACGAACCAGACGTGTACAAATCCACGGAATGGCTCGAAGAAAACAGACACTTATTTCAATCCCGCATTTACAATCCAATGCTTCTTGAGGTGCGAACTTGACGTTATTTTCACATCTTCTCTCGCCACCATTAAAAATCTGATGAGCTTAAACTTTTACAGTTAGATGTTCCCAATTCGAAAATGGCCAAATACGTCGAGGCGCTCGTGGGTTACAAAGACCTCATTTCCTTTACTTGCACGAATCCCGATGATTTGAATTTATTGATAAAAAAACTTCGTACTGAACAGAATTTAAAAGTCAACGCAATTTGTTCCGACGAATATGACAATTCGCAATATTTCCCGGAAATCCCAATCAGTGATTTAAGGTAATAATTAAAAAAAATTAATGCGGTTGCTGTTGAAAAGAGAATTATTGAATGAATACTTTTTTACAGGAATTATGGATTTCATTCGTACGTGAAAGACTTGGTGACTGGGCCAGAGGACATAATACGGTTTTTGTGTAAAACATACCGAGTTCATTCTGTCCCTGTTGGGGATGAGAGAGTGAAAGCCAATTGCGGGAAAATTCCTAAAAATATATCTTTTTTCTATTCTGGTGAGTGTCGTGCATTTCATTCATTAGGTAAATGCTACGTTATTAATTATTAAAATAAACATTATATCCTTTTCTTTTTAATTAAAATAAAAGTTTTGTTCCGCTTAACCCATTGGATAGTAATAATGGATCAGATTTTACCGACCGAAGGCTTTTATTCACTCTAATTAATTAATTTCTTTGCAGAAAATGAAGTATTTTCAGTAAAGTACTCAGTTTACAGTGGGGAAAAATCAATTAGTGTGAAGAAACTGGATGAACCAAAATATTTCGCCGAGTCTTTAGATGAAGGCCGGATTCAACTTTTGTTAGACAGGTTTGTCATATTCTCTAACTCTTAATTTTAAAAAGTTCTAATAAGGAAAGTTGTCAGTTTTTTACTTAAAAGGGATCCTTAAAAATGTAAGTGAAATTAACCGAAATGATAAAATTAATTAATATATTTAAAATGCAGGAAAAAAGATATTCAGAACAAAATAAAACACAAACAAGGAGAAATAAATGAAGTGAATGAGAAGATAAATAAGTTAAGAGGAACTCTGGAACAAGTGAAAAAAAGGAAACGCGAGTTGGGCACGTGTGTAGAGAAGCAACAGCAAATTCAAAGGAATTTAGACAGAGCCATCGCGAGTTATAATTCAATTAAAGAAGAACTGAGGGAACCTGGAGAAATCGAAAAAGAGGCGGAGACTCGGCGGGAGGTGATTATCCAATTCCCTTATATTCTTATCGGAACAACTGAACCTGAATAATCTGAGGTTTAGTAAAGGCTTAATAAGGATGTATTCAAACTGTTGGAGTTACGTTACAACGCCCACTATGCATTACAATCACACATTTAGGCTGATAAATGTTATCGTTTAAATTGTTTTTTTTTTTTTTTTTTTATAAAAAGCGAATTAATTTTTCAGACATTAAAAAAAGAAATTCAAAGGAATTTAGAGGAGTTAAAACGAGCGAGCGAAGATTTGGGGAATAGCTCTCTTCACTCTCAAACGTGCGAACTTAAGTTCAAAGTAAACAATTTTGAGAAGAATCACATTTTAGAAAATAAAGCTCATTTGACTGAAGAACTTTCACGGAAACAGGTAAAGTAAATTCCTTCGGTTTACTTTTCAAATTATTATCACTTTCGATTAATTAATTTTTGAAATTTAAATGTTCTGCTTTGTCAAAATTGTATTCCTCAAATGGTTTAGCTCTCATGTTTAACTTTTGTGTAATCTATTTAATTATCATTAATTAGTTTTCTTTGTTATTTTAATTATTAAATTTTATGATTATCTTTAGAGTTTACTAAATGAAATAAAAGAACGGCTCAAAACCGCTGAATTAAAATGCGTACAACTCAAAGACAAAGCGAAAGAGTTAACGGAAAACATTTCGAAGGAAGAAAGGGGCTTTCGGAAATTCCGGGAAAAGTTTGCCCAACTCCCGGATACTTTGGATGAGATAGAAGCCGAGATTTTGGACACTCAGACGAAATCAGAGTTTCTGCAGGGCGGCAGTTATCAGGTGATCTTTGAGAGAAAATTCTCCAAAATTCCTTTGGGGGTTTTTTTTAAGAAGAAAAAATCCTTTTGCAGATTTTACAAGAATACGAAAAAAGGGAAGAAAGAATAGCTCACCTGACAACCACATTGGAGGACGAGCGGCGAAGTTTGCAAGAAAAGAAAGAGGAATTGAATTCAAAACAAGACCAATGGCTGAATCCCGTGAATGAACTCGTATCGACAATAAATCTTAATTTCGGCAGGTTTTTTGAGGCGATGGGATGCGCTGGGGAAATTTGTTTAGTTAGCGGTGAGAATAAGGTAATAAAAGGGAGAGAATAAGATAAGAGAAGTTAATAGAAGAGCGTTATTTTCGGAGATAAATTGGAATTCTCCAACAGCAGGTTTATTAGATATGTCAAAAAAGATTCTTTTCTTCTTCAAAACTTCCGGAAATGTTTTTGACAGTCAAATACGGATAAAATTAATGGTTCTTTGCGGATGATTTTGTTTTTCTTAAAAGATAAAAACTGTTTCAGAGTGATTTTGATCAATATGGAATCAAGATCTTGGTCAAATTCAGAGACGGAACGCCCCTTCAAGAACTCGGAAGGTATTTCCAAAGCGGAGGGGAAAGAGCAGTGGCCACGGCCATTTTCATGCTTTCAATGCAGGAATTAACTTCGGTTCCCTTTAGATTTGTCGACGAAATAAATCAGGTGAACTTTTCTTTATCTATTGCAGTTGATTCGGAATGATTTACGATCGCTGGGGGTCGAAAGCTGTCCTAAAGCTTTGATTCCTCAATTATGAGTTTCTTGCTTAACCCGTTAAGCGGGTCGGTACGTTGCGAGTAGTGGTTACTGTAGTGGCCACGTATTTTTGACGTATATGTACGTCATATCCATTGAATAATTTTTTTATATTTTATGTTTTTATTATTTTAGGTTATTTTAGGTTATGTTTATTACAGCTTATAAAATATTGAAATAAAAGTAGGAAAGTAATGTATACACATTGAAGAGTAGAGAAAAAATGAACTGCACTTTATGTATCTTTATGTATCTACCAATCTAATGTATGTATCTTATGTATCTAAGACCACGCGCGTAAAGCAAGTTGAATCTTGCAATGCTCCTACTGTCCCTCTATTACCAGAAACAATCGTAACGTCTACTTATTAAATAAATCAAGAAAAATCATTTGACGTATATATACGTCATAGCCCCTACAGTGTATAAGAGATCAACCGTATATATGCGCCATATCCGTTTAACGGGTTAATTGCTACGCTCAGAAGTGTTTCACCAGAGGTTTCATCAAAGGCCTTTGATTGCAGGGAATGGATCCCGAGAACGAAAAAAGAATTCTTCAGCTTATAATTCGAGTGACCGCCACCGAACAGTCCACTCAGTATTTCTTCATCACTCCAAAGGTAAGTTGCGGTAGATAGAAGCGAATCCTTCTTAAAGAAGTTCAAACACCACTACGATTGCGTATAATTTCAGTTGTTACCAGATTTGGAGTGCTCAAAATCCATGACGACCCTCTGCATTTACAATGGGCCCCACGCAATTCCTGCCATGGAATGGGACATGAAAAAATTTTTGAGCGAAAAGACTCATTCGGACAAAGAAGACTCTGAGGAAGAATTTTAACAAAGAAATTTTGACATATCTGATTAGTTTTACTGTACCTTTTCAGATATTCATTACAGTATTTTTTGAACTAAATATACAGTATTATTGAATTCTAAAACTAAATTATCAGAAGGAACGAAAGGAATTAAAGAGTTTCGTAAAACCAATAAATCCTATATTAGAGGAAACATTAAAGATTGGAAGAAAAGGTTAACATTTCAACATTATAATAAGATGTCCATTAAGTGCGGACGGATAACAACGGCCGAATTTTATATATATTTCTGTAACTCCCAATTCTTTAAGTGAAAACGACCTTCGTGAATTCTATTCATGGAGGCCTTAAAAAAATGTTTTTTTTCGTTAGAAATATACGGCACGAATAAAATTTCAGGTACGTTTTCTACAATTCAACCCAAAATAAACCGATCGAAACGAGAGAATCGATCTATTTAAAAAAAAAAGAAATTAAAATTAAATTCACACTGAAAATTGATTAAAGATTTAAGTTTTTAAATTGGATATTTATGCAAAATTCTACTGCGTGTTTAAAAATTAATAACTTTTATATTGAAAACTTTTCATATTCTTTTTGAAGCAGACTTCTTTAGCATTTATTGAGTGTTCTACTTGAGAGAGCTCGGGGGTAGTCGTTTGGGGTTGGTTCGCCACTACTCGGTTAAATTCAAACAACACTTTTCCATTTAACTGAAGAAGAAAGAGAAATACAATTAAATGAGAGTGACACCCCCGAATCAACAATGGCACTAATAGTAATTCTCTTCGTTGTATTCTCAATAAGAAATCTGCAGTTTTTACTATATTTTTTTTTTTAAAACGTTGCTTTAAAGATTTTTGAAATAGTTAACGAATGAAGTGCAATAATGTGATGTAATTAATCTTAAAAAACTAAGATATTCCACCTAAGGTAGCTTTAATAGAATTTGTTTCCCTTCAATTGAGTTTCCGCCAAATGCTAACGACTGATATGACGACCTTTAAGGATAATAACCATTTCAAAAAATTAACCGAATCGCAAATTGACTTCTAAAAGCTTACTGAGGCCGACTTCGAGAAAAGAGCAGAAAATATTCCTAAATGTCACTGGAATCCTCTTTCGAAGAGGATCGCACTGGTTATGGCCAAAAAGCATCATTTCGGTGTGATTAATTGTAAAAGTTAACACTGTTAGCCTATCGAGAACGAAATGAATTCAAAGAGTAAAGATTTCTCAGGAAAAAGAATAAAAACGTTTGGCTCTGTATCCCACTAAAATTTACATTGCTTTTTCACGTCTAATCATAATGATAAGAAACAAAAACTCAATTTCATCTCCGGAAAGGGTAAAATTTAAACAAAGCTTCGCCTTCCGCAATTACAAACTAAAATAAATCATCGATCGCGATCACTTCGAGAAAACAAAAACGACTCCTTTGGTTTATAGCAAACTATGTACAAGCAAATTATTAACAAAAAAAATGCATGGAATAATAGAACCTATTAAAACTAATCAGTCAGATAATCATCACCGCACTGTGATTAAATATTATTCCATTGACTTTTATAACCTCAGAATCAGCTCGTTTTTTTTTTATATAACTTTTTCATCCTTTGCAATAAAACCACTGGAATGAAATCTGCCATTCTATATATATTTCTTTTACGGTAAATAAAATTTTCTCATTCGCGTAAGTATTTACAAAAATAATATAGGACTACATAAAAACGTGAGGGCGTTTAAAAGCGAAAAATGTCGGCCGCTTTGACGACGGGTTTTCCTCTTTCATTGTATAATTTTAAAGGGGACCGTTCAAAAACCGTTTTTCGGAAGGTGTTTCCAGCCGTGGCGCGGGACTCAGATTAAGCGTGGAAATCGACTGCAACCAGTTATCAATTTTTATATGAGAAAATGAGCTTAATCGACGCCGGCGAACCCTTGAGACCCTTCTATTGCTCTGATCAGTTTCTCTCTCAGCTGTTGGTAGCTTTCGTAGGGAGGCAAATCGATTCTGTTAAAGCTGAAAACCAACGATTCTAATTAGCGGACGAATTTTAGTCAAAATGAAGGCAAACCAATTGAGTTTAGGATTTTGTAGGGGAAAATAAAAAAACGTTCAATTGATTTTACCATGTGTGAGCGCGGGGGTAATTGTCGGGAGTTCCCCATTTTTCTATCGTAAATAACTGAGGTCCATTGCTGCCATAGAGCTCTTTGAATCCATTCATTGGAACTCGAGACGTCCCCGTGGCAAACTGCAGTAAGCGGGCTCTCATTTCCTTATTGAATGTCAACACCACCTGTATGGAAGTAATGTTTCGTTATTTGAATACGGGTAATTTTTGCTCCTCTCCCACTCGGACTTACCCTCCAGAACCACTGAATCACAATGTGATTCGAATGATAATCTCCTTTGTACAGAGTGTTCTGTTTCCAATCCTTCACGTCTATGTTTTGAATTCCGCACATTAAAAGCTCTAATTCGTTTTCGTCAAATATTTTAATGAAGGCCAATGGCACGAGACCGCTGAACCCATCCAAGAAAGCGTTCATTTGTTCCTCAACTCTCGACACGAACCTCCACTTGATGACCAGACTGCACATCCAATAAATAATTACTTCATCTGCCAACGTTACCTCCCATCCGATCTCAACGAAACTGCTTACTTTATGTATTCATCCTTATTCTCATTCGTGACTGGTATATTCGCCCCGCCTGGCTTCAACTCCCTCTGAGAGGTCAAACCTAAACTGTCTTCGTCCACTGAAAACGTGAGTTCCAGTTCACTGGGATCGTTTTCTTTTATCCATAATAGAGAATTGTAATATTCGGAGTCTACGCTTTCCATGTCGTTCAAATCTATGGCTTTTCCTAACATCATTTTGTAAAATGGTCGAATGAAAAAAGCTGAAACGATTATTTAAAAAGAAAACTTAATAAGACCGCCCTTACGATCCGAAGAATTGTTGCTGAGTGACCGGGAAAACTTTAGGTGTTCACACAAACAAAATTACCGCTTACCATCTAAGAGTTTCCCGTGGTAGACCGCCATCCCGGCAACTCTCCCGATGAATTTGAAATAATTTAAATGCTCTTCATTACACATCCCCGACAACGGATTTATCTGAAGTGTATAATTATCCCTAAACAGAAAGCAGATCACAGCTGAGGGATTTCCATTAATTTATTCCGAAAAAAGGGATTCTCTCCCGACTTACGTGGCTGAGTATTCAAATAATCCGTAATAAGGATTAAACATTTCCTTTGAAAGAAGGAAAAACCATTCCCTGGCCAATCCTCCGTAGTCTAATCCAATTTCTCCCTCGAATTCGATCCACAACTTGGTTTTCAGCAATTCTACCCGGTTAATACTACTAATTATTCTGTAGGAGTCTTCTAGAATGTTGTCACGATGCACTTTTATTTCGATTTTGTTGGGCACGTTATTCGGTTTCCTCAGCTGCGATTTTAAATATTCATATTTTCGCTTATAATCTCTAGAATATGGTACGGCCTAAAAAAAAAGATTACGAAAATGCAACGGTTCCCAAAGGTTTTCATTTTTAACGGTTCCATTGCTGCCAACTTACCGGACCGGCAATGTGAGGATTCGACAACCTGGGATCTTCCCACTGCGTGGTCCGAGTGTTGTGATCGATGAAGAACGTTCGGCCATCGGTGTGCATTCGTTCTTCCCAACCCTCCGGCAGCGGGGACAGCTCGTCCTCCGGCTTTTTTGGCATCGAGGTCACCAACTGATTCGGCATTGGGCTGGCCCTGCCCGTTCTGGGGTCGACCCAAGTCGTGGTTCTCTTGTTGTGGTCGATGAAAAACACGCGGCCATTTGGTGCCACTTGCACCGTCCAACCGTGAGGTAAGCCGTCAGTAGAAGGAACAGCTGCTCTGTGTTCTTCGACCTGGAAAGGGCCCACGGTTTTTAACCATTTCAAACGTCACCTACAGCCTTTGTCAGAGGATTCGATTATTCTCACTAATTAGGGAATGAAGAATCGAATGTGAAACAGGACGTTATTACTTTCGTAAAAACATTCAAAATGGATGAGATATTAAAAAAAAACCTTTTAAATTCACAGTTGTGATATGGAATACACTTTCCTTAAAAAGCTCAAAGGCCACATTGGATTTTGGGTTTTTATTACAGCAGCATAAAAATAATACCAGAAATAATAAAAATCCACTTACATTTGTCTGAGACTCCCTTCTAGACTGGGAAGGTGATCCCACAGCTTCCTGAAATAATATCATCAGAACAATTTAAAATAAGTCATTGACATCTTTGAACACATGACCAAATGAAGAACTCAGTTAGTATTAAAGCAAAGAGAAATAATTTTAAGCCATATGCTTGGGTTAATTAAAGCAAAGAGTAAAATTTCATTCTTTTTTTAATAAAAAATGTTTACCTCTCCTTCTTCCCTATTGGCCTCAGTTAGGTCTTGGCTCTCTGTAAACTCTCTTTCTTCCACCAAAGTGTCCACACTTCCATAAGGTGAATCCACCTGATGGCATACATGAAGAAACACATGCATCAAAATTTACACATGCATCCCCAGTTAAATCACCAGTGAGAGATACATTAAGTCGCAAGCACCTTCAGATTAAATTTAATATTCCATGAACCAAGAGAAACCATAGATTAAAATTAAATTTCAAAAAGATTTTATTTTTTCCAAATGAATTATTTTATGATCAGCTTCCCATGCATACCCTCAATCATGCTTAAAAATCTGGTTAAATTTCTCTCTCATTTAACACAAAACAACTTCTGCCTTTTAAAAGTAACCAATTGGACATAAATTACCTGATTAGAGGACACTCCATTTTCTCTTCTGGGTGTCTCATTGTCATCTGCACTGATGTGACTCCTTCTTCCAAATTCAGTTGCAGCAGATTCTAAACTATGCTCTCTGGCAGCCTGATCAATTGGTTCAGTACTGAAATATATTTTTAAATAATTTTTTAATTATATTATTCATAAACAAAGCTTTGATATTGATACTGAACATATTTTTTATTTTTGTGTTCAGTATAACCATTAAGTATTAGAATAAAATTATGTTAAAAATAAAGTGAAAATTAAAAATTAAATTTATATTATAACCTCCCAAAAAGCTTCTTCAATGAATATGAGGACCAAAATTAATAATGCACTTTAAATACACTTACTTAAGTGTGGGTCTTTCCCACTGAGTACATCTGCCAATGTGATTCACATAATAAGTCCTTCCATTGGCATCTTGCCTCTCTTCCCATCCATGTGGTAAAGGTGGACTGCTATCAGTTGATGTTACTGTAAAAACTGTATGAGCAGGACTTTCAGCAGAACCCACTGTATCAACTATTTCCCAGTTTTCTTCCAGTCTCAAATTTCTTTGACCTGATGCATCACCACCTGTTCTTGTTAAGCTTTGAAAATTGTAAACAAGTTCAAGGAATCCTTTGACTTTTGACCTAGCACTGAAAATTATTAAATTACATTTAATATCACAAAATATTTTAAGAATTATCTTTCCTGACTTTGTCAGCTTGTTAAGTAAAACAAAAAACCCCTATATAAAAAATGTTAAAAAATTTTAATCACCTTCTCGGTTGTAATGGATATTTAATGGCCCTTCCTGCATTTTCAGATGTTAAATTAGGTAAAATCAATTCAACCATTCCCAGAAAATCATCTCTGGTTAATCTGTTTTCATCAAAAACCTGAAAAACCAGCTTGTGCTCTGGCAATTTCACCTGAAATAATCATTTTTAATTAATCTCCATTAAACGAACAACTCAACCACAGAACAAATATACATACACTGAAAATGAACTCCTCATTCCATTTTGGGTGAAGTGTCTTTTTCTTTGTTTTAGTGCACACAGAATCTATTGTTAAATCTCCATTTATGGTGTTTAAATCAATTCTAACATATGGGTCAGTTGCACCAAATATATCTTTCTTAGCTAAATGTTGGGCTCCTAATATTTTTATTCCAATTTTACATATTGAATTGTCATTCTAAAATAAAAGATAATAAATAAGTAGTGCATTCACCTTGCACATTATGATACAATAACTGATAAATAAATACTAGGTCAACAAAACTTATAAACCACTATGGTAAAAACAGTAAAAAAGGTACTGCAATGGGACAGAAAATTGGAAATTAATTCACACAGCTTGCCAGCCTTTCAAGATTACCTCTCAAACTGTCATTTCAATAAAAACATGTGCTATACTATAACTTCCAATTTTAATTTCCACCTTGAAACAGTTTTAAAAATATTAACATGCAAAGTATTTATTGAAATGAAAAGGTGTAGTAAAATTGTTTATGCAAGCTAGAATTTCAGACAACTGAAGGTCAGTTACAGGCTTTGTCTGATTACCAGCAATGACAAGTATTATCTGAAATTACTTGTAATTATTTTATGGATGAATGACAAATACGACTCAAATTTTCGGTTGGAAATATACGAAATGAAAAAATTTTTATTCCCTGCAGCCTTGATATTAAAAAACCTGAAACTTTCTCACAACATCAATTCACAAAAAAAAAATGTTCTTTAAGTCGTACTTACTTCTTCGTCTACTACATTTGGAAAATATCCGTAAATGTTTTTTCCATTCATGAGTGAATTTCTCCGCGGTGCTTCGTAAGGCATTGGTGATTTTTTTTGTCAATTTGAAATTAACATTGAATTATCGTAAGTGTAATTAAGTAAAAAAAATCCTACGCAAAATTCCAAGAAAGTATTTTATATGTTATACCACACCGTCTAGAATATTGTCGTTTCGTTATAATATAAAAAATAAAGACGTTTCCCGAGCATATTAAATAATAATAAAAAAATGTAGGATGACATCACCACTTAAGCCATTTCAAAACTTAGTAAACAATTTAGGGAAATAGGGAAATAAGAACTATGCAGTTCCTTATGTTGGCTAATAACAATCGAAAATAATCGATATCTCGAATCGAATAATCGAACAATCGACAAAATGACGTTATGTCGAGTTCCGCATTGAAACGCTGAATTTTTTTTCGTAATTATATCATTAAATTAAATTATTTCCGGCACTTTCTTTTCATTTCCTATTTTTTTTTAAATTTCTTTTGATAATCAAACATTTTGTCGTAATATTTTAAGTAAAATTATTGAATGAATAAGGTACAGCGTGTGCCCATATTAAAGTTAACAATGTTAACTCCGATAAATAAAAATCTAATAACAACAAAGGATTGACATAAAATAAAAGAATTATGAATGCTAATTGAAAATACGGAGATAGAAATGAACGGGAAAAAAAACTTTGAAGAAATCCTAAAAAATGATCGATTTATCGAACTAATATCGATTCCATTGCGAGACCAGTGATAAGAAATTTAGATAAAGTGAGTCATGATAATTAACATGTCTTATGCCATCTCATAATTTTTTTGAGAGTACCATTGAAGAAAATTGGAAATTCAAATTTTTAAAAAAATTAAATAAATTTTTAATATATCGTCTTTAGGACGACTGTATAGAAAAACTTACCTCGCCCATTTCCCCGAAAGATTGCAAACCATTCGAAGTAGTTTTCCTCCCATCGAAATTCCTAATTGAAGGTGCAAATGTTGCCCAGGCTTGATGTCTAGGTGCCTTTTTGAAATAATACTTATGACTTAACAAACTGTTCATTTTTCATTCGCGTTTTTCACTTAAAGAATATTTAAGGAAGTTTGAGATACGCACAAAGGTTTCTTGTTGGCAATGAGAACAGGATAAAAATTCTTAAATTTCACATTTTTAAAAGAATTATAGCAAATAGTTTTCATACGTTGTATCATTTTCAAAAACACACTAAAATATTACCGCTTTGATGCAGTCTTGAGTTGGAAGAATTTAATCTGAAAAAAAAAAAAAATTTTTCACACGTTCATAATGATCGCGATTCCGGTCATGGTGTTTTTTAACCGACTCGAACAGAAGTGTAACGTCTACTAATATATAATCGCAATCGGAAGCAACATGTTGATATCGAACTGTGATTTTTACCGGCTTCCAGGCAATATTTAATTGTAAAATATTGTAAAAATTGTAATATTTTTTGTAAAATATAAATATCATTAGCTTGATTTAGAGGGTGATACCTTTTTTTCATTCTTTTAACCCACATTTTGAATTAAGTTTTTTTAATTAAGGAACTTCATAAGCTAAGTTCTCTTGATTAAACAGCTTGCTAATTTTTTAATTATAATTTTTCCAGACGATCCTAAAATTTTCAGTCAAAAAAACCTCATCTAAAGAAGAATCTTACTTTTATAGTTATTTTTCATAAGGCTTTTTATACCCGAAAACTCTCAATGGGAAATTACTGTTTAATTTCATGCCCTGATGACTCTCCAGGTTTCTTGGTGGGTATTGTCTTCTCCCGAGTCCCACATACTCCGGTTTCCTCCCTTAAGGAGTGGAGATTTTTCCCCCCCAAAAAAAAAATTGTAAAAAAATGGACTCTCTTACTATATTACTAAGTCATATATAATTTTTTTACATTCTATATTCCTGAAAATAATTACAATAAATAAGCTTTTTACAAATTAAACTATCTATTAATCTATTTTCATCATCAACGAAACTCATGTTTTCATTGTGAAAATAAAAGTTGACTTTTACACTTGAAAAAAATATCACCTTGATATAAAACATAGCTTAATCAAAATAATAAATACAATGTAATAATCTATTCTACACCATATATGTTCTGAGGAAAGATTCATTACTGAAAAATTTTTTTTTGGGGGTTTTAGAATTACACAAGACATTCAAGCGCGATTTGTAAATATCATTACTCAATTGCAGAATTTATCACTGCAATTACATTAAATAATGCAATAAGCATTTTACATTTCACACGTCATTGGGATACAGAGGCATGAAAAATTTGGGTCCAAATGGTGAAACATATTCAGCTATTCCTACGTCCTTAAACACCTGCAAGGGTATCCCGATGTTGCACAGGTACAATTTACCATTGCAAGAGTCATATGCAAGAGGCAGGGCAGGTATGAGAGAATACTTTGCTGTCACTCCCGGTGTTCCGCTCTTGGGAGGGTCAATGGCGAGAACGTGAGCACGATTGTCGTTTGCCCATCTTGCTGCTGGTGTAATCACATCCTTCACTGTTGACTTTGAGTCTAATAATGCCAGGATAATTAAATCCACTGGAGTTGTGCATAAATCTATAAATTAGATCAGAATATATTTAGATTACATGTACAATCCTAACTTGTTATTTTAATTAATAGTAAAAGATTGTATTAATGTATTTTCTTTTAATTTAATTAAAATATATATTAATACCTTGTAAAACAGTTGTCACTTTATTCATTGTCATTCTATAAAGAGCCAGCTCATGTGTCATTTCTGTGGTGAGATCCACTGGGTCTTGAATGTAAACAGTTGTTCTAACTCCATGACTGGCCAATTGCCTTGCACAATTCACTCCTTGAGCTCCTGTCCTGTGAGATCCACAGAGGACAACCACACTTGGGCACTGATGATGGTTTTGTGGATTCAACCTGTGAGCTCCCCCAAGCAGTAATAAAGCCATTTCAGTGCATGCTCTCCCGATGATTTCCGATTGTCTTTCAAATGAAAGACCAAATCTCTCAGCAACAGCCATAACCCTCTTCCTAAGGTCTGTTGTTAAACTAGGCACTATTAATCCAGAATCAGTAACATATTCTATAGAATCAGACTGTGGTACCAGTTTGATTTGCCTATACACTGGAGGTTCAGAGCTTAAAATATTTTCATCGCATCTATATTTCCCATTTTTCTTATCTGTGTGTCTGACAACATCAGGCTTAGATGCATTTATCTCTTCATAAAAGGCCTTTTTGTTAAATAATGCTAAATTCTTCTCAAAATCAAAATCTGCAGACATGTGATGATCAATAGGAGATCCAAATGCTGCTTCGTCCCTGCTCATCCAGCGTTGTCGCTGCTTTTCTTTTTTATTTGGGGTGCGCACTGTATCACTACAGCTACTGATTTTGCTATTGTCTTCTGTGTTTTTCTTTGATCTGTCTTTCTCTGTGTTATCTTTGTTGGAAAACTGCTTGTCAGATAAAGAATGCACAGCTTTTTTTGCAACTGGTTTTTTAATATTTACTGTTGTGGCTTGTGGAGGGTCACCATATGCCTCTATCATTTCCAGGCTTCTAATATCCTTTGCACTGAAATAATGTAAAAGTTGTAACACTTTTAATGACATCATTTTGACATAATGAAATAATGAATAGAAAAACTTGTTTTTCTTTGTTACCTTTTTAGCTCTTTTTGTTCATTAAAAAAAAAGTAATAATTACCTAATTGTAATTTGTCTTGAATGATAAGGAAATCCATTCTGAAACGCTTTTTCAAGCGTAATTTCTTGGGAGCAGGGATCCACATGAACAATCTGCCCTTGGAACACGCCAAGAGTTTCCCCACAATTAAGAGAAATGAATTTTCCTATGAATTGTTCCATTTTTATATCCCACGACTTAAATTGTAAGTGAAATCAAAACGACATGCTTAATAAAATTACTTGTTAAAAAAAATATTTCTATTGTAGGCTAACAGTTTACTTTTCTACTTTGCGTACGTTTGTTGTTTTTTTGCTCAGTAAGCTCATGCCTCCGCGATGAACAAATCCTTATATTTTTTGACAGTTTTTTATATAAAATAATACTCAAGCAAAATAGAGTTATTTAATTTATCTTAAAGTTGCTTTAGTTATATTTAAAATATTTGAAAAGTGGAACAATCAGAAATATTATTTTCGAACAATAGCTTAAAATTTATCAAAGACCTTCCAGATTCTGATTCTTCTGCCACGATTTTTGCTCTCAATCAAAATACCATAAAATTGTTACTCTTAACGGAAAGTTTAATTTCAGTTTAAAATTTTATTTTTTATTTTATAAAATTCCTTATAGTCTCGTCCTGAATTTGTAAGGTATCACTTTTTATTCTTGACGCTAAAAGAAAAATTTACTTTTAAATTGATTTTAAAATAAAAGTAATTTAAAATTAATAGAGTAACAAAGCTGAATGAAAGTACATTTGAAAATTTATATTAAAATGAGGGTTTTAAATACAAATTTCACTTCCATTTAGAAAAGTCTTTGTAATTGGCTTTATTATTAAAAATTATGTACATTTTTACAAAATATTAAAAATTTTTCCCGTAAAAAATGGCTGATTTTAATTACACTTTAAAATTTATTTGTTTCGCAGTTAATTTCACGTGTAGATATCGTAACCCGTTCTGGCGTTCGCTTCTGGGTCACCTTTTTCGTCTTTTGTCATGTTATACCCTATTTCATGATATCTCACCGGGTAGGTGAGCTGATTACCTTTGTCCCAAGTATATAATTCCTATAAAAAATAATTTTCATGAGTATTTATCCGTATGGATCCGCAAATCGGTTTTATTAATTTTATTACCTTTGTTCTGTGGTTATAACCAACCATAGTAGTTTTTCTAAAAGGATTAGTAAAAACAAGACTGACATCAAGAAGTAAATTTTTATATAAATCCAAGGCAAACCTGCAATAAAAAAAAATTATTCGGACAACCCGATATTGGATTTTGATAAGCAAGAAATGTAAAAACATACCTGATTTTTGTATTTCTTTCTGTTACGCTATCAATCGCATATAAAACCCCACACGTGACAAACATTTCGCCAACTTTATGATGATTTATACTTATATCCCACATGTATTGTTTTTTCATCGTGTTCGGATCTATTTTCATTACAATTGTGTTATTATTCGAAGGCAAACCGTAAATAACCCAAAGACCGTTGTCATCAACCGAAAAATCCATGTAATTATACTCCGTCGTGTATAAATAATTACTTCCACTGGTTGCCACCAAGGGAACATCCAGGGAAATATAAGTTTTTGTTAACAAATCGAATTTTAAAACTCTAGGCTTATCTCGTTCATTGTAATAAAATGAACCGTTATATATCACATGGGCGTTACCCTGTCGGAAGAGGAAAACTGTTAACAATTCCGAAGTTCTAATTCGGAAATATTTAGAAAATACCTTTAAAGGGTGTTCTAACTCGTAAATTCTGGTTGGTATATCTTTTCTAAAGGCTGTCTTATTTGCATATTCGTATAAATGGGTGGAATCAGACTCGCTTGTTGTCCAAAACATTTCCCCGGCAGCGTCGCTCTTCGGCGCTGCATCTCTCATCCAACTTCCGTAGGTCTGATCAGTATAACGATGATATACAGGTTTGCCAACTGCATACAGCAAACAATCTGAAATCAACATATTAATTTACTATTATTACTTATACTCCTTTCTTTATATAACGAATTTACAATAATTAGAAAGAGGAAATGAAATAAGACAATGTCTGTAATGCAGTATTGTTTAAACTTTTAAAGTCATCGATGCTCACCTAATGTTCTGTTGGGAAGGCCAGGATAAGTCTCGTTTCCGAAAGGCTTAATCTCTAATTTTCTCACTAAATCAAACAATGATATGCTTCCTTCTCGGCACTTGAATTCTTTGGGATCCGGGCATTCCGGGCATGTCACCTGTGGGGGACAGATATCGTCCACGTCCACAGGAGGGGGTGGTTGCTCTCCGTAAACTGCAACCCCCTGGCCTGCAATGCGAACTGGCGGTGGTGTCGCCAAACCCGGATCGATTTCTAAAAAAGTTAAACATTGTTTTAAATCAAACGAAAATCCTCGTGTGGCTTATCTACCCTTATTGACACACTTTTAATACTTTCGAGGGTTAATTTCTCTCCTAATTTCTTTCTCAATTTAATTTCTAATTTGTGCATTTATGTTATTATTATTAAGTTTGATATTATTTCTTTTTTGTTATGTTATTTATTGAATTTATGTTACTTAACGTTGGACTTTTAAATTTATATTTAACTTATTGACAGTTAAGATTTTATTTAACTTTTATTATAATATATATTTAATCTTTGTTTTTTAATATTTTATTTATTTAACTTATAATTTCATATTTAATTTGTTAACTGAACATATTTTATTTACTTTAAAAGTTATAACTGTTTATCTTTGGATCTATACATAATTTATAACTTTGTTTTGATGGCTTATAAAAAATTGTTGCTTATACTCCCTTAATGCCCTCGGGCGAAATAAGGGTAAAAAAACAAAAAAAAAACAAATTATTAAGTTTGATATTATTAACACGGAACAGACTAATAATTCACTGTGTCTGGCGTTATGACTTCTAAGTTTTTAGAAAATGCACAAATACTTTTGGAATAAAGTTTCACCAATTTGCATCAAAATGGGGGTGAGCGCCGCAAAATACATCTTAAACATAAAAGTATAACTTTAGTTTAGTTTTTTTATCATAAAAATATTGCAGGAAATGAAGGTTTATTAGAATAAGCTTCTCCAAAAATCATTAATAATCGTTCTCCTAATTATGAAACAAATAAAAATAGCCTTAAATAAATAAAGTAGCCCCTCGTTAAATTTGTTTTTCAGCGAAATTAACTAATTTGGGAAGAGTATGATATCAATAAATGAAAGTTACCGTAAACAGTGAAAATTCCTTTGGTAATTCCAATTTCGTTTTTGCTGATGCAGTGATAAAGGCCGAAATCATTGATTCCTACATTGGTAATATTTAACTGCATCCAAACTTTGTATTTTCCCCTCTCCGTATCGTTGATCCTGTATTTGTAGCCGTGTTCAATGAACCTCCCGTCCGCCCTTTCCCAATACCTTACCGATTCGGGAAAGGCTTCCACTTCGCATTCGAGAACGGCCGTTGATCCATTTGCAACTCCAATTAACTGATTATGAATTCTTATTAACGGAGCAACTATAAATAAATATTATTTACATTATTTACAAAAAGGAAGTTAATAGTTCATAGATAAGAGAATAAATTTTAAAAGGTAGAGACAACTTTTAAAGAATTTATCTTTTTATCTGACATATTTCAAGTACTTTAGGACTCGATTAGGACTGTCAGCAAAGTGACATGATTTTATTAGAACGACCGTTTTCAAAAAAACTATAAAGCAATAAAGTGTATAAATTTATTTCGCTTACAGTGCACTTCAAGAACAAATGTTTGATTAGCCGGAGGAGGTATTCCATTGTCAGCGATACACATATATGTTCCCATATGCTGTCTGTTAATTCGGGTTATGTTTAGAGTATGGCCTGGCACAGAAATGGCTGAAATTGTTTATGAATAATCAATTAATTTTTTATATTTAATTAAAACTCCATTGTTTCCAATCCACAGGATTTGCTTACCTTGCCACGATCCTACAGGTATTGTGCTGCCGTCGTATTTTCTCCACTCGACGTTTGGAATTGGTCTTCCTTCAACTGCACAACGCATTCTTACATTTTCGCCCTCGCGAACTACAATAGGTTTGGGTGGAATGAAATTGCCCGATCCTAAAAAAAGCAGTTTAAACAATTTGGAAAAATCCATTAACGACCTTAAATTATTACTAATATATCATTTAATTAATAATATAATATAATGTATTGAACCTCCATTTCGCCCGCAGGCATTGGAGGTGTTCTCTTACAAATACAAATAAGCAGTAATTACAATATGATATTAATAAAGTATAATTGGGGCGGAGTAGCTTTGCTCTCAGATAAAAGCCACAATAATTATAAATAGTAATATGTATACTATACAAAACAAAACAATATAAAATATAACTAGGCATTATACAAAAATATAATCGTGTAAAAATAAAGTTAAATACTAAATAAAAATAATAAATAATAAAATAAAATTGGGTGTTATGTAGTGATAAAAACGTATAAAAATAAAATTAAAAAAACAGTAAATAAATTATTTGACATTTAACATTGGGAAATAAATTAACAGAGTAACATTCAATGGGGATTTATTTATAATATAAAGTACGAATAATAGTATAACAAACCTGTTTTTAGTAATATAACAAAATGTGTAAGTCTGGACCTTGAAATAATAAATAATAAATAAAACATAGTCACTTGTAAAACATCTCATTTAATTAAAAAAAAGTAATTTGGCAAAGGATAATAAAAAATAAAGTTTACGAATACAATAAAATCAACACAAATGGTGGAAATGAATTATGAATATAGTCGATAAAGGGATTGACGGTTTAAAAAAAAAAAATCCAAAAAGTTTGTTTTGTTCGTGTTAAATAATGAAGATTTAAAAAACACAGATACTGAGTTTAAAAGCAAATAATTATAGAATAGGCCCACACCCCCGCCGAAAGAGTAAATTACCGCTGCGTGATGTAAATCTTTTATGAACGCTCAGAAATCCAATTTCAATCGGTATTCAGAGTCCGAAGTCGAATTTTTTTTTTGACAACGAATGCTTTTGACACTCCAATGAGGAGGAAATTTGGTTCGAACCAGACTACATTCATTTCATTCTATTATTAAACCTAAAATTAAAGCCTTAACCTTTACATTCGGTGTTTCGGCTTTGTAAAAGAAAAGAATTTCCGATTTTTTTTTATTATGGTCTGTTTATAGCTACCTCGATACCTTGAGGTATGAAGCAAAGGGGTGACTTGGATTTCTAAAGTGTCGCCATGGTGACCGGGTATAACGTAATTTAAATTAATGGCAGACCTTGGATGGTTTCGCAGCCCCGTTAAGGGTTAGAGGGGGTGTTAAAGCACGATATCTACCTATTATTGAGGGCGCCATTAATAATTCGTCCAAAGTGGTGCCGTTGACTTTAATTGTCCATAAGTTGACTCCGGGGATTCCTGGAGTTCCGTGATTTCCAGCTTTGCCCGTTCGCCCCCTCGGACCGGGTAAACCTGAAGAAAACCATGTCAACCTTTAATAATAACTTCTTTATATCTTTATTTTCATCGTTAACAACTTCCGAAAGCTCCATCACAAAGACCGTATAAAAAACAAAGGGGCTTTTATTAGGGAACTTTTTAAATTACTCGAGTCCGACCAACCGGAAATTTCAGAAGAATTTCAACTCGACCTTTTTGATTGAAGACCACATTCTCACCCCTTCTCCACTCGACATTCTCATTCACAATAAACTATTCCCTAGAGTTTTTCACAATACCTTATCTAAACTAGACTCTGATTTTACCTCTAGGGCCTTGAGGTCCAGGAGGTCCTACGGGACCTTGAGCACCAGGACGCCCTGAAAAGAAAAAAGAATATAAAAATTAAAAAAATATATAATAACATTATTATATATAATATACAACATAAGGAAGAATATAAAATAATATATATATATAAATATAATAATAATAATAATATATAAATGCCCGAAGAAAGTTGGAAGACATTTCCGGGCGGTAAAAAAAATAATATATAAATAAAATACATACAATAATTATATAACAATATATAAAAATAAATAATATAATATATATAAAAATAACATAAAATAAGAATATAAAAACATAAGGAAATTTGTAATTTCGAGCATATTTCACTTTTGTAAATTTTGTTATGTAAACTAAAGATTTAATGCGATTCCCTTTAATGAATATATACAAAGAGTAAAATAAGGGAGGGAATTGAAACACCCCTTTTAGTGAGAGTAATATTATAATTTTAATAAAATTGAGGAAAGAAAACAAAAATTAAGATGAAGAAATTTTCAGGAAGAAGGAAGAGAGGTTCTAATTTAAAAAAAAATTAAAAATTCTTTAACTGGTGTTGTAATATTCAAAATAAAGCTGAAAAGGGGAAAACTTTGAGCTCAATAATATTCAGCAAACATTAAAACTTAACACGAATGCTTTTGATTAAATTTGAATGTGAAAAGTGGCGCCTGCAATGTCACGCTTCAATTGAAGATGTTTTTTTTTCTCGCTGAAATGCGTTCGCTTATCTCAAGGCTTTTCAAACCGGTGAATTTATAATTATACATTTGTCTCATTATTAAGCACTGATTGCGAGAGTGTATATTGTAATTTTCACACATTTTATATGGCAGATATTCCTTTGCATAAATTTTCTTAGATAGAAAAAAGCTCACCTCATTATGATAATTCAGTGCTTTTTAAATATTTACTTCAGATGTACCGGTCTTAAAAATTTTATTTAAGTGGTTTATTTTATTTTGTGGTTTAAATGTAATTATTTGTAAATATAAAACAAAAATACAAAAATGTTTTTACTATTAATTTGACATGTGGCATTTATTTTTGTTTGTAGTAAATTCATGTCATTGGTGTGTGAACTTATACCCATGGGTTAATTTATATATTATGTATTTTAGGAAGTCATAGCGATTCACCTTTTTATCCCCTTCTGATTAATCTCTGTTAAAATTTATAAAATGATCAACGAGATAATTTTTTAAAATTCAAAGGAAGACAAGAAAGATATAAAGGCGGATGCTGTTAAAGATGGCTTCCTTTTCCGCTTCCACCCTTTTTACTTTTTTTCACTTTTCATGCAATAAATTCGGTTGATAAACCGGAAACGCTCAAATCATCACACTGTGCATTTACCTAATACAAAAAAATAGGTTTATGTAAAAAAAAAATTGTGAGCTCGGATTTTTTCAGAGATTTTATAGAACAAAAGCTTTTTTCATTTTTTAAAATATATATTCGAACGAACGTTATTCTAAATATTAATTCCGAACAATCCCTACCGAAATGAATTTAGCGGTTAATCTGTAACGTAACTTGAATGAGTTGACGGCCCTCCTGGGGTTATTCGTGTGAAATATTCTCCCTGGGAACTGTCATGAGGTTCAAAGGGAGGCAAAGGAATTTAATCGCACGACTTGACAATAAATTTTACATGTTCTCATCAAGTGCTTTAAATGGTTTTTTTTCATTACTTCTTCATTCGCTGAATTTAGCTGAAATTTCTTTTAGTCTGCCATTTCGATGGCCGCGGGAAACGCCAACTTTCCACTGAATTATTTCACGTGAGACTGCAAAGGTGCGAAATGGAAATGGGAACTCTTCAGCTGCGAATTGGACATTTTTCAACAGTGGAATTTCACTGATGGAATTTTTATTCCAATAATTTCCACTCACATATTGTGGTGACTCACCTGCTAAGGTAAACATCGAACTGCCGGTCATCCAGGATTGACAACCTGACCTGCGCGTTCGCTTGGCGGGAATCTTTACTATTCAAAAGTCCCGCGCACTTCATCATGCACTTACTTATTGTACTTTATTACTATTATTATTATTACTACAATTATTATTATTACTACTACTATTATTATTATTACTATTATTAACTACCCCTAGGAAAGCTTCCACATCCCCTCCTCCTTTTTCAATTTTAGTGGCTGGACCCGCTCTCGAGCTCCCTGAGTCTCCGGGTGATCACCCTTTGACTGACCATCGTCAACCCCCACGTCCGTCGAATTTCTGAGCCGTTTGGCATGACCCACATGCCTCGTGAGAGTCTGTCCGTCCCCCCGAGATATGTCAATCTCGTTACCCCGGCGCTCCACCACCGTGTATTCGTCGGGGCCAAAGCTTGGTGTCAGTTTGTGGGGCACTGACATGTTTTGTACAACTACCGTATCGCCAGCACGGATGTCATTCTCCCGTGCGCCCCGTCGTTGGTCCTCAGTTATCTTCCCCTTGTGTTTCCGTAGGCGATCGGTGTCGGCGGCTTCTTCATCCTGCGGAGTCGGGAAGAGGTCGTCGATGGACGGAATTTTATCGCGAATTTTCCGCCCCAACAATAGTTCTGCCGGGGACTTCCCGGTCGTCCCATGCGGTGTTCCATTGTACATGAGGGAGAAATTTGCAAGTTCGGTCCGATAGTCCCGCCCAGCCGCATGACTAATTTGCAGTCGCTTGAGCAGTGCTCGATTGAAATTCTCAACTTCGCCATTCGCCTGAGGCCAATAAGGCGGTGTATGTAAGAGTTCGATGTTGTTGTGGGTACAGTAAGTCTGGAACTCCTCACTGCGGAACTGTGGCCCATTATCCGTACGTAGGCTACGGGGCAGACCTAGCCGACCAAAGATTTCTTGGAGGTGTTTGATGATCACAGCAGATGTTGTGCTGCGTAGTACCTTGACCTCATGGTAGCGACTATAGTAATCAATCAGGACCAACAACGTCTCCTGGTTCGGCAGGGGTCCCAAAAGGTCCATTGCCAAACACTGCCACGGGCCCTCTGGGAACGCATGGCGGGACATGGGCGGCGGCCTATTGGGTCGTCCCACAAGTAAGCAGTCCCGGCAGGTTTTTACATAATTCTCCACTTGCCTGTCGATGAGAGGCCACCAAACCTTGGACCGTAAGCGCCGCTTCATAACTGTTTCACCTGGGTGGCCTTCGTGGGCGAGTTGTAAGGTACGGTCCCGCAAGGAGGCGGGAATGACAAGTTTCTGACCCCGCAGCAGAAACGGCCCCGTGAAACTGAGTTCGAACCGAAACGGAAAGAAAGGGTTAGCATTGGAGTGACCCCACGACGAATCTTGAATATGTTGGATGGCTGTCACAATTTCCATGTCTTGTTGACTTTCCCGGAAGACTTCGGAGATCGAGAGTGCCCGGGGAATGTTGCCTTCGACTAGACGACAAACGTGATGATGGCCACCCTTGTCAAACGAGCCAGGTGGAATAGCATCGGTGAGGCGGGATAAGGAATCCGCAATGTTTAACTTCCCAGGCTGATAAACTAAGTGGAACTTGAAGGCCTGTAAACGTAAGGCCCAACGTTCAATCCGAGCGGGAGGCTTGGCGGAGGAAGAGAAAATACGCTCAAGGGGTTTGTGGTCTGTGACGAGCTCGAATTCCAAGCCGGCTAAGTAGTAATAGAACCGTTCCACAGCCCAAACCAGCGCGAGGCTTTCCTTTTCTGTCTGCGAGTACCGTCGCTCCACGACGGACAGGCTTTTGCTGGCGAAAGCTATAACCAACGGGGCGTCGTGGTCGTCAAACTGAAGTAAGACAGCTCCAAGGGCCACGGGGCTGGCGTCGGCAATGAGTCGAGTGCGTCGGGACGGGTCGAAAAATGAAAGCGTTGGAAGATGCGCCAAAGAGCGTTTCAGCTTTTCGAAGTGTGATTGTAGCACACTGTCCCATTTGAAGGGTTGATCCTCCCGGAGCAATTGACGGAAAGGCTCTGTTAGAGTGCCCAAGTCCGGAATGAATTTGCCCAGGTAGGTGACTAAACCGAGGAAACTACGAACTTCTTCCTTAGACGAGGGTGGACGAAATGCTAAGACGGCAGCCACCTTCCGCTCATCGCTATCAATACCCTTGCTGGAAAGCTTATGTCCGAGGAAGTCAAGTTCTTGTACCTTCTTGACACATTTTGCTTCATTCAGCAGCACGTTGTGCCTCTGAAATACTTCTAAAACTCTGGCCAAACATTTGTCGTGCTCTGCTTCGGTGGCTCCATAAACAATGACGTCGTCGATGTAATTGAGACAGTTGTCACAGGGTGCGAGCAGTTCTTCTAGCACCCGTTGGAAAATTTCTGGCGCCGAATTTACCCCAAACATGAGCCGCTTGTATCTAAACATTCCCTTATGGGTGATAAAAGTTGTGATGGGTCGACTCTCCACATCCAATTCTAATTGGTGGTAAGCGTTGGTCAGATCCAGGCGTGAAAAATATTTTGCGCCCCGCAATTTCGTGACCAACGAGTCAAAGGTGGGAAGAGGATAATTCTCCCGTAAGATGGCCTCATTTGCCCGACGCATGTCGACGCAGATTCTGATGTCGTCGTTGGGCTTCAGGATCACCACGATGGGGGATACCCACTCGCTAGGTTCGGTCACTCTTTCAATAATGTCGGCCGAGAGAGCTTCCTTGAGCTTGGCTTCTACTTTGGCCTCCAGTGCCACCGGAACCCTTCGCGCCGGTTGCCGCACCGGCTTTACTTTAGGGTTTACGGTCAACTTGACCACGATGTCCTTGATCTTCGGGAATGGAGTGGGTTTGTCTGTCACCACAGCTACCGCCAAACCAAGTTTCAGAACTCCCAGCCGTTTAGCTGTCTCCTTTCCCAAGATGGAGACTTCTCCCGCCGGCACCACATAGAATGGTGCGATAATCTCGCGCCGATTCGCCACTCCCACCGTGGTCTGAAATCTATGTTGGACGTCCAGAGCGTCCCGAGACGCGTAGCCGCGCAGGACGTTGGTTGTCGGCTCGACGTCCCAAATGCTGGCCTTCTCCTTCTGGAGTTTGTCCCAGTCCTCTCCCCGAACAATATTGGCCTTGGAGCCGGAGTCAATGAGGACCGTAATGGGAACGCCGCCGATGACACATTCAATTAATTCGTCCTCCTGGGAACCACCCTCCTGGATCTTAAAGCATTCAAAATTCTTTAGGTTGTCGGTTCCTGGTTGGGACTCCGGGGGGTCATCTTCGTCGATGAGATTGACCGGAGCACCTTTCTTCGGCCGCTTGGAAGGGGGCCCGCCGGCCTTGGACGACGGGGGTGCGGTGAAAGGACGCTTGGCCTTCGGTGTTCTGCACACTCCGGCAAAATGACCCAACTTACCACAATGAAAACACGTCCCTTTCCTTGCGGGGCAAGATTTATCCGAGGCCCGGTGGCCCATTTTCCCACAATTAAAACAGGAGAGACGACTAGCTTCATGAATGCGGTGGATGGTTTCCGTAGAGCCCGAGGGTCCCGGTTGGGGGTCCATCACCTTAGACTGCACGGCGATCTGTTCATATACCTTGCAAAGTTCGATGACCTCGTCTAAGGTGCGCTCCGTCTCCAGCAGCTTCTTCTTCAAATCCCCGGAAGCCCACGTATCGAGAAGTTTATCTTTGATGTTGATGTCCAGGGATTCCTGCGCGGTCGTACCAAAGCAACACTTACCCGCTTGTTGCCGAATCTTGAGCAGGAAAGTGTTGAAATCCTCGTGCGGGTCGACCTGTAGGCTACGGAAAATATGCCTTTCGAATGTGGAATTCCGGGGAGGTGAAAAATGAGCCGTCAATTTGTCTATGAGGATTTTGTACACATCAGTGTCATCCGCCGCGGTGACTATGGCGCCGGGTAAATTATACGCAACTTCCTGAAGCTGCGGCCCACCCAGATGAAGGAGTTTGTTGCGTTTCTTGCAAACGCTCGAAATCTCCTCGGCCGCAAAATATAGTTCGACAGCGCGCAACCATCGTTCCCACTCTGTGCGGAGTCGCGCCTTCTCAATCGACTCACACAGAAAATGTCTGATGCCGACGTCGGACATTGTTTAGAGACAACGACACACACGCAAAAACAACAACAAGAACAAAACAAAAAAAATATATTGTCAGGGGTCACCCGGGACTACAAGTCCACAACACCCCAGCCCAGCAGGGGTCCAACCCACGGTAACTGGAGCCCACACTCCCACAATGACTGGAGCCCTAGCTCCTACCCCTACGGGAGCCCTCACTCCCACACCGACTGGAGCCCTCGCTCCAACTACTACTACTATGGGAGCCCTCACTCCCTCAGCTACTGGAGCCCTCGCTCCTATTCTACTACTACGGGAGCCCTCACTCCCTCAACTACTGGAGCCCTCGCTCCTATTCTACTACTACGGGAGCCCTCACTCCCTCAACTACTGGAGCCCTCGCTCCAACTACTACTACTATGGGAGCCCTCACTCCCTCAACTACTGGAGCCCTCGCTCCGATAACTTCAGAAAGAGCCCGAAACGTCGGGCACAACCGCACCAAAACAGAAACTAACACACGCGAAACCAAAACTCAGAATTTTTTTTTTTTTTTTTTTTTTTTTTTTTTTAACTCAGAAAAAAAACACTCAGAGAAAAGCACTCAGAAAAACTCAGAGAAAATCACTCAGAAAAAAAAATTTTCACCTCGTCGCCAATTTGTGGTGACTCACCTGCTAAGGTAAACATCGAACTGCCGGTCACCCAGGATTGACAACCTGACCTGCGCGTTCGCTTGGCGGGAATCTTTACTATTCAAAAGTCCCGCGCACTTCATCATGCACTAACTTATTGTACTTTATTACTATTATTATTATTACTACAATTATTATTATTACTACTACTATTATTGTTATTACTATTATTAACTACCCCTAGTTAAGCTTCCACACATATTATTTTCAATACTAAAAAAGCAAAAATTATTAATGCTGATGATAAATATTGGTTTATCTCTAACAGTAAATAAAAGAGGAAATTCACCCGAATGGAGAAAAACGGAGATTTCCATTTATTATTTATAAATTCCTTATTATTATATTGTTTCCGATTGATATACTTCAGCGAGTGATATTCTGTACAGAAGTATAGCTTTTACTTCTGCTTTGACTAACCCATAAAGGTTAATTATTATCTGAACCTTGAAAATGACAGGTCAAATTACAAGAAATTACAATTGTATTTAGACTTAATGACGCGGTGGCGGATTTAAAGTGCGATCGGGTGCCATGGGAATTATTGCTGATTACCGCTTTAGTTATACAAATAAACCTTTAGGAGATAAAAATATTAATTGTGACATATACAATAGCGCTCAAAAGTATTTTGACAATATAAAATTTTTAGTTTTCCGCCCGAGAATTACATACAAAGTGAAATCTCATTGGCTTTCATTAAAGTGCTTTTACGTTTATAAATATAATATTAATTAAATAACAGAAGAAACAAATAGTTTATCTTCAGAATATATGGAAAAGTAACAGTAGAATTATACTATAATTAAACCTACTATTGATAGGAGTAAGTAAGAGTATTTAAAGAAAAAGCAGAAGACTGAGAAGACTGTTTTGTTTTGTATATTTCGTTATTTTAATGCGACAAATATATTATTAATAGTATCGATAACTAAATAATACAATGTAATAAAATCTTACGATCAAATAATTAAATATAAATTATTGTTTGTAAAAATACTTTTGAGTGCTACTATATTTTCAAACGTCCATTTATACATAACAAAATATACAAATTCGCAGCCCATCAAATAAATGAGAATATCGGAAATGTATTTATGAAAAAGTTGATCAATCTGTAAATAAAAGCTCTTTGTATCCTTCAGATTAAATCAGTTTCCAAATAGAGGGTTTCCCCACAATAGGTTAATGGGAATTTTCCTTGAAACAATAACATCTTTTCAACTGCGATTCGTTTGCGCCGCCATTATATCGAACCATCCGTATATCCACTATGTTTATATATAAACAACTTCGATCAATAATAAATCAGTTGTATTTTCGTTTCACAAAGAATATTATTACTCGTCATGTTCACTTTGTCGAACTTGACATTAGTGCTGGCTTTTATACTCTTTCAGGTGGCTTTCTAATTTTCACTTTTTAAGGCAAAAAATCAGAGAATAAGTGTCCGTTCCAAGCCAAGTTCTTAGGAAATGTTGACTTTTTCAGGTATTATACGCTTCGGCACAGAGGCAATGGGTGCCCCCAACGACTACACCAGCAGAAATGTGGAATGGATACACGTGGTATTGGCCATACGCGATCGCGGCAGCTGAGGGATACAGAGACTGGTTCGTGAACGCTCAGCAAATCACTAACCAACTTTATCAGCAGGCTTACATTACGGGAGCCTTTACGGGAGGTGAGAAGTTTAATTAGATTATTAACTTGATAATCCGCTGCGGTTAAATGACAAACGTTCTTCATCTTATATTATCCCCTCAACTCATAAAGGCAAACCGAATTAAATTTATTCCCAAATGTGAAACTCTCCAGGAAAAACTAAAAAAAAAACGCACAAGTCCGAACCTGAGATGTGTTTGTGCATCAAATCTTCGCGAGTAATATAAATGTTTAGAAAGTAAATAAATTTATTTGATCTGTTTTTATTTAGATAAGCAAATATAGAGGAAACAAAATGTGAACGTTTGTTACTCTTACGAAATTCTAATAAAAATCGTCTTTGGTTTTCAGGTCAGAATTCACCGCTGACGATATAAAAAAAGGCAACGCATCGCCTCCATTTCGCTCTGTCAATGTTTGTTTTATACTTTTTTAATAAATCAATCGTTACTATTTGCATTCGCGTCGTCCCGAGGATGTGGAACCCATTTTTTTAAATAACGAAAAATTACGAACTAATTTTATAATAGGATTATGTTGACTTGAAATTTTTTATAAAATGAGTATTATATTTTTCGATAAAGTTGAATATATTTTGATATTCTCGAAAATACCATTTTGATTCAACTCTCATTCATCGATTACGATTAATTATAGTAATGTTAATTAATCATTTGTATTGATATAGAATTTTAATAAAATTAATAAAAAAGCAATTTTATATTATGCTGTTTTGATTCCAACAACGAAATATTACAATTAAATTCCTATATTTGCAGTCAGCACTGAAATTATTGCAAAAGTTAAAGGTTCTTAATGCTCAAAAAAACAATGAAAAATTTGAAAATAATAATTGGTCATAAAAGATTTGTCGAAAACCTCCTACCAACTTATAGCGACAAATAAAGGTTAAATTTACATGACATTCAGCCTTATCAGGTGTAAGCGCCTGTTCACCGAAACTTTTCCTCCAGAAACAACCCCACAATCAAACAAAAATTAAGTATTCATAATCACTTATTTCACTCAGAGATGAGAACTAACATTCCGCGAAAAAAACGTATGGATTTCATTCTGAATCATTAAACCAGAATGAAATAACTCACGTCATGTACTTGCACATGCATTCGACGACATTAAAAACACTTGCAATGAGTTAACTTTATATAAAAGAGAAATACTATTCAGTGATTTATTGGTTCTCATTAACTAAGCAAAGAATGTGCTTGAAGGTGGTGCTCGTTGCTCTTACTGTTCTTCTGCAGGTAAGCACTGGACCCCTTTAACCCTTTTATCAATTATATTTCTAATTTCAATCTGTGAGTAATAACATCGAATTAATTAAGAAAATCCCTCACAAACGGATAACTTATGCGGATTTTCCGCTTTGACTAAAGAAAAGGAAAGATTACATCTGACCTAAATCTATCAGGCAATTATTCATTCGGTTTCCCAAAACCACTATCTATCAGGATTAACTTCTTTTCTGGAAACAGTAACTCCTTCAGCCACTCACACAGAATGATACCTCTTTTGCTACAGTAAGAATTTTGCTTTAAAACAGATTAGTGTATTTTCAGTTTGGAACAATATTTAGTCAAAGACAATGGGTACCGCCCACGACCACAGCTGCAGAAATGTGGAATCCATACACGTGGTATTGGCCATATGCCATCGCAGCATCCGAGGGATACAGAGACTGGTTCGTGAATGCTCAGCAAATAACTAATCAGCTGTACATGCAAGCATACGCCACGAATGCGTTTTGGTGGAGTAAGTGCACCCGTTCGAATTACGCTTTTAATTCAATTATACCGTATAAGTAAGATTTTCCTTCTTTGCTAATAGCCAACAGACCAGGAGGAGGAAACGGAACAGTGGGACAGGTTGGCGGTGCTGCTGGACAAGTTGGCGGTGCTGCAGGACAGGCTGGTGGTGCTGCTGGACAAGCCGGTAGCACTGCTGGGCAAACTGCTGGACAAGCGACAGGAGGAACCGGTCAACAACCAGTGGCAAATATGGCGCAGGGTGGTACAGGATGGGGAAAATAGGATTTTTCACTGCTCATAATTTTATAAATTTAAAAAATTAATAATTTCATTTTGATAAAATACTGGTCCTTTCTGAAAAACTAAAGCTCCATTTTTTAACCCGAAAAAGCTCATTTCTACCAAAAAAAATGAGAGCAGATCTTTCCACATACGCACACTGTTATTGAGTCTGAATTAAAATATTTCTCTTTGTTTTCTGAATTTATTGGTACCTTCCAAATAATTCATAACTGCAGTATAACATTTTATACGAAACCGAAGTGAATACCGAAGGAAAATCCTCAACTCCCATTTTCGTGAAAATCTTCCAATCAACACTCATTTACATTAATATTTCACTAAACTCTTAATGAAAGGATCTGGCTTTGGGTAAATAACTCCATTTGAATGCCAGTGAGCACTTGACAGAGTATAAATACTCAAATAATAAAGGAGCCATTGTCAGTTGAAAGCTTTTGCTTGAGAGGAGACAAAATCTTTTCTGTAAAATCATGCATGCAAAAGTGTTCTTTCTTCTGCTAGTGGTTTACATGCAGGTAAGGTGTATTAAGCTGACGGCAATCTCAGCGGGAAAAGCGCCAAAATTTAATTCATCACTGTAACATTATATATAAATTTATGTATATTCTGTATGTCAAGCGTTTCTTCTCTTGAACACAGACCACAGGCAACATACCACCCTCATCCCTGCTTATTCTTTCCAGTATGAGTCTGCTTTTGGTCAGCGTCAGTGGGTGAACCCCGCAACGACAGCTCAGGAAATGCGGAACCCCACCACGTGGTACAGGCCATATTACCAAGCTGCAGCAGAGGCGTACTCCAAGTACTTCCAGAATGCCCAGGAAATAAGGAATCAGCTCTGGCAACAGGCCTATACGACAGGCGCCTTCGGTAGGTCGCACTCTATGCTTTTCACTGATGGAATTCCGACAGCAGTTATAATCTGTTTAATCTATTTAGGAGGAGGCCCTGGAGGGTCTAACGGAGGCTCGGGAGGTTCAGGCGGAGGTTCAGGGGGAGTACCAGTGTCGCCGAACTGGGGATGAATCACACATTCATTTTAAACAGTGATTTTATACCGTAATTAAATTTTTAATGAAAATATTTAGTTATTAATGATTTCTGCAATTGCTTTAATTATGCTTAATATTTGTCCTAAAGAAATGTTTGTACCTTTTTTTCTAAGTTATAACAAATAAATATTAATAAATGTAAAGAAGGGGCGATTAATGTATAAAACGAAGAATTTTTTTTAAATAGATTTCTTGAGAACGATTAACTTTATGAAAAATTTAGGGCGCCCATTATGAATTTATTAATTAATACTTCACACACAATTTGCTTAATTTAATTTCAAACAATAACTTTTATACCTTTTTATACTTTTTATGTAGACTTAACCCCCTTTGGAAAGCGCTTTGTTGGATCACAGACACCCCAATCAACACTTATGTTACAGAAAGGTGAAGAAAAGGTCAACTTCTTCCGCTTTTTATTACACCAACTAATGTCATATATACCATTAACAAAACTGGCGAGCTTTTTATCAAACGTAATCCTCAAAGCTCCCCTCGCCCATTGAATCCGGCGAAGCTGAAGGCTTTCGCGGTTAATTTGTTGAATCAGCTGACCCTAATTAATTTTAATTGGCTTTTCGGCGGTCATAACTCAAATCGAAACTTTTAATAACTGAGGGTGTGATTTTAACTCTCATTCCCGTATGAGATATTGGCTAACGCCAGGCGGCAGGAAAGAACCATTTAATTTTTTCCATGAGCACCTGCAGGAATTTTCCACTGGCTCTTCTCCCCATAAATAAGCCTACCATTTCGTTAAAGTTCAAACAGACGCATTAAAGTCGAAAAACATTTGCACAATTAAACTTTAAATTGGGTAACGATACTCACTCAACTCTCAGTTTTCATTAAGTTCCTCTGAGAAAAGGGAAATCATGCTAGGGAAATTTCTTCTGGTGGCGTTCGTTCTCTTCCAACAGGTACGAACAGAATTCGAGTCAACTCATTAGCCCTGACGATGCAACTTTGAATCCCTCATAAGGAAACATAACATTTCCAGCATGGAGCGATTTATGGTCAGCGACAGTGGGTGCTGCCGACCACAACAGCGTCGGAAATGAGGAACCCCTATACCTGGTACTGGCCCTACGCCATCGCTGCATCGGAAGCTTATCGCGATTACTTCGTCAACGCCCAGAAAATAACCAACCAGTTGCATCAACAGGCGGACGCTACGCAGGCGTTTAACTGGGGTAAGTTACGAGGGGGTGATGTTATACTCGCCTCAACTGAGATTACTCTTTTTGCAGCAGGAAACACCGCATCAGACGCTGCAGGACAAGCCACGGGAGGATTCTGGAATGGACCAGCAAGGTACAGGCCTCAGAATGGATTCCGCAATTGATTAAGTTTGTAATAACGGTTGCAAATAAAATAAGTCAATCTTGTAATGATAATTAATTAAAACGTTTCAACCTTTGTTCTTAATTAAGCCATAATTATTATGAGAAATTTAATTTTATTATTTGCCTAAAAAACGATAATTAAGAGTAACACTCCGTTTCCTTAAGTTTAACTACTTTTTTTCATAAATCCAACTCCTTTTTAAAAAGATAATGAACTAATATTCATCAGAAAACTCTAAATCAGAATGTGATAAAGATGAGAATAGTGAAATTTTCAGATGAGCAAAATAAGCAATAAACTGACTGCGTTCCATAACTCTCTCAAAAATGACATTTTTCTGCATATAAAAGAAAAAGAAAATTAAATAAGAACAATACTTAAAAAAAAATATAAGAAGCGAAGAACAGCAAAAAATTCCATAGAAGAAATAAAAAAAGTTTTTTATTGCATATACGCGTAATTTTATAGTTGAAATTACTCCGACTACGTAAAAGGAATGTTGAAAAACTGTAGAGTCAAATAATAAGTTTTCACTTTAAAAAAAAAGGAAAAAAGTCTTTCCGGGAGGAACCGAGTTTTTCCTAAGATAAAAACAATACTTCTCAAACAAATACGAAGTCTTTGCTTTTAAAAAAAGAGAAAACGTTGGTCTTTTGAGCTGTAAAACGCAAACTAAGGTTTCAGGAGATCGTCACAGGTGCTGAATTAGGCGAACGAATCGCGGTTACTGTATAAATGTGTTGTTCCGATCGAAGATTTGTCAGTTCTGATCACCTTTTGTTTGTCATTAGAACACATTATGTATTGCGGATTTGCCTTTGTCACGTTAGCAGTGTTTGCCGGGGTAGGTTGCATTTTAAATAATGGTTAATCACAACTTCGACTGAGTTAACGCATCTTTGTGTTGACAGTGTGACCTCGTATTGGCCCAGCAGATTCCTTCGACAACCACTGCGGCAGAGTTGTGGAATCCGTGGACTTGGTTTTGGCCTTACGCCAAAGCGGCAGCGGAAGGGTATCGCGATTATTACGACAAAGCTCAAAAAGCCACCAATGAATTGTATCAGCAAATCTACAAAACGAATGCATTCCCTTGGAGTGAGTTTTTGGTGATTTGCATTATATTATATTCATTATTCAGGTTTGTAATGTGGTCTTTAAACAGTAACAGGGAACTGGGGCGCTCCTTCCAACAACCAAGGAGGAGACAGCGGGCAATCCGGTCAGAACAACCAAGGAGGGCAAACTACCGAAGGAGGTAGCGGTGGACAGGCAGGTCAGGGGAACACAACAGAGAGCAGTCAGGGGAACGCCGAGGATCAGGAGAAGGCTACCACAGCAGCTCAGGATAACCAGACTGAGGCCGAACAAGGCACAGGAGCTCAGGTCGAAGGAAATGTTCAGAGTAATGGAACAGCAGAAGGGAATGCAAACGTCGATGGAGAAGAAGTTCAAGTTTAAGTCTTCTTTTATTGAGATATTAAAACAATAATATAAGACTATTTAAAGAACTATTTTCTTTTTATTTTAATTACGCTATTCCATATAAGTTTGCAATTATTTTTGATTTTAAAAGTAAGTTGCAGTTTATACGTCTCCCATTTTATTTTTCTTCTTTCATCGTTCTCTTATCTCTTTCGAGTTTTCTTTTCCTGGTTTTCATTTTTTATCGTACATTGCTTTAAATTTATCGTTTTGTTAAATCCAGCAATAGCTGCTATGGCAAGGGACTCTTGGTTTACAAAAAAACAGTTCGACTGTGTCCATAATCGGACGACAGTGTATTACATTATGTATGATTATATGCGTTATTTTCTTTAAAAACTTAACCAAAAAATACATGAGTTTACGTCCTGATGATTAAACATTTATACTTTTTAATGGAATATTAATGGATTTGCTGCTTTTCAACCGCTACTTAGAGTATACGAATGCTTACAGAATGTGAGCTTATTATGTATTACAAAACACTCAAAATTCATCACTCACAGAACATTCAGACACTCGTTTCTCACTTATTCGGATCCTGATATTTTTATGGGATTCGAAGGGGTGTTCCGAACACTCCACTCTACTCCCCCTCAGAATAAAAGGCACCCCCTCGTAACAGCCCGTAACTCAATGTGCCCTTCCTCCTCAATTTGTATGACTTCCACTAAAGCACCACCTCGCGAAACGCCTGCTGAAACTCAGCAAAAGTCTTCGGATTCATCCTAATAAGGAAAACTTTCCAAACCGGGAAAGAAACAGTTCTAAGAAAGCCTCTCGGAAAAACCCATATTTCTCTCCATCGGGAAAGGGTTTCAATGTCGATGGAAAGTCCCCATGTTGTCGCGCAGCAGCAAATGAGGCGAATGAGCACACCTGCACTTGACGCGAGCTCAAGTCCTTATAAAATAAGCGATGGGATGGAACTGACGTTTATTTGTTTCTTTTATTTCAGGTCCAGAAATAAAGATGTACCTGAAATTTTTTGTAGTAGTGTCCATTGCCCTTTTGCAGGTGAAGCAGTCGTTTTTTTGTTTGTCTGTGGTTGTTCTCATTGGTGTCGGTTAATGCGAACGTGTGGTTGTTTCAGGCTGAGCTTGTTCCCGCACAGGGGTGGACTAACCCTTATTATCAGGCTTGGGCAAACTACTGGAAGAACGCGCAGCAGTTTTATGGGCAATGGTGGAACCGACGTAAGTTTCTATCTTTTGGAAGTGATTTGTGGGATTCGAGGAATTTACAGTTTATTGAATGTTGCAGCAAGACCGGGATGGAATGGACAAAATGGGGCCAATGGAATGAATGGACAAAATGGGGCGAATGGAATGAACGGTCAAAACAGACCAAACGGATGGAATGGACAAAACGGCATGAATGGACAAGGAGGCAATGGATGGAATGGACAAAACGGAGCTAATGGCATGAATGGACAAGGCCCCAATGGATGGAATGGGCAGAACGGCATGAATGGCATGAATGGACAAGGACCGAATGGATGGAACGGACAGAACGGCATGAATGGCCAAGGACCCAATGGATGGAATGGACAGAACGGCATGAACGGCCAAGGACAAAACGGGCCCAATGGAATGAATGGACAAAACGGATGGAACGGTCAAAACAGACCAAACGGATGGAATGGACAAAATAGGCCTAACGGGCAAGGCGGTCAAGGAGGTCAGGGCGGAATGGGACAAAATGGACAAGGAGGAATGGGACAGAACGGACAAGGTGGTCAAGGAGGAATGGGAGGAATGGGACAGAACGGACAGGGTGGTCAAGGAGGAATGGGAGGAATGGGACAGAATGGACAGAATGGACAAGGAGGAATGGGACAGAACGGACAAGGTGGTCAAGGAGGAATGGGAGGAATGGGACAAAATGGACAGAATGGACAAGGAGGAATGGGACAAAATGGACAGGGAGGTCAGGGCGGAATGGGACAGAACGGGCAGGGTGGTCAAGGAGGAATGGGACAAAACGGACAAGGTGGCCAAGGAGGAATGGGACAGAACGGACAGGGTGGCCAAGGAGGTCAGGGAGGAATGGGACAGAATGGACAAGGAGGACAAGGAGGTCAAGGACAGAATGGACAAGGAGGAATGGGTCAAAACGGACAGGGAGGCCAGGGAGGCCAGGGAGGAATGGGTCAAAACGGACAGGGAGGCCAAGGAGGTCAGGGAGGAATGGGACAGAACGGACAAAACGGACAAGGAGGAATGGGACAGGGTGGCCAAGGAGGTCAAGGCGGTCAGGGACAGAATGGACAAGGAGGTCAAGGAGGTCAGGGACAGAATGGACAAGGAGGTCAAGGAGGTCAGGGACAGAACGGACAAGGAGGTCAAGGAGGTCAGGGACAGAACGGACAAGGAGGTCAAGGACAGGGTGGCCAAGGAGGTCAAGGAGGTCAGGGACAGAACGGACAAGGAGGTCAAGGACAGGGTGGCCAAGGAGGTCAAGGAGGACAGGGACAGAATGGGCAAAATGGACAGGGAGGCCAAGGAGGACAGGGTCAGGGTGGTCAAGGAGGACAGGGACAGAATGGACAAGGAGGTCAAGGAGGACAAGGACCTCAGGGAGGACAAGGTGGCCAAGGACCTCAGGGTGGACAAGGAGGAATGGGACAAAACGGACAAGGTGGCCAAGGAGGACAAGGAGCTCAGGGTGGACAAGGTGGCCAAGGACCTCAGGGAGGACAGGGAGGAATGGGACAAAACGGACAGGGTGGTCAAGGAGCTCAGGGAGGACAAGGTCAAAATGGTCAACCCAACCCTCAAGGTTAAACTCAGTTAAGCTCGTCTATGTAAAATAATTTAAGCAGTTGAAAAATAAAAATATTAAGTTTAACTATTGACTGTCTTATTATTAAAATTTCACTTAATATTGATATCATAAAAACATTTCCCAATACTTATTTTGAATATTTTGTACTGCATATTGCTCTAATGCCTAATGCAAAACAACTCACAGAAACACTCTTCTAAGGTATAAAGCTCACCGGGCTTCAGGTGCCCACCCCATTTTCATCGACACACTAATTAACACCGACGCGCAACCATTTGATTGCCAATCATTCATTGGATACATTTTTTGAATTTTAATTCCTCCCCGAGTGACCCACTGTTTACCCCTAAAATCCTAAAATTGTTCTTCAAATACTATTGTCTTCGGGTTTCATTTCTGAAGCAACTAAAAACATTATTATCAGGAAGTATAAGACAATTAAGATGCGAATTATAAAAGCTCAGTTCTGATGATTTAAACGAGGAAAAATCAGAGCAAATGCTAAATAACAAACCTGTTGCTGACAAAATTTAGATATTACGGCGAAGAGAACAATATTTCCTCGCGATTAGCGTTATTTAAGCTGTTCATCAGAAACAAAACACACTAATATCTCATTAAAAGTTATGCTCACATGAAAACCTCAAAAGCCCGAGTCTTAGCTGGAACTATCTTATCTAAGTAAAAAATTCTTCGCTTATTGACAGCAGCCTCCCCTTTTTTTAAAAACTATACCACTCCATATCAGTCCTTTAGGCGATATTGTACACTAAATTTTTATCTCAACAGAATAGTAAGTTTAGTAGGTTACAGAATAAATTCATATGAAAATGGTTTAAGTGAACATAGGGCATTTTTTCGGAATATGTTTACTTTGGTCAGACAAAATCTTTAAAATTTTTTTAGCAAGAGAATCTCTCCTTTATTATCAATTTGCAATTAATTATCAATGCAATTTAATTAATACGCCATTTTATTCCATTGAAATTAATGAATAAAATACAAACTAAATTATACTGATTTTTTATTCTATTATTTTTTCCTTTCTCAAAATTCATTAAGGCCAATGATTGATCAGTAAGATCAGCATTCAATAATGTCAAATTGTTTCTAATAATAATCAAATAAATATTTATTTATTTTACTGTTAGCTATATTTAATTCAATAAGAACCAGTTACACAGCGTGACGTAAGATTATAATATTTCATTCTGGATGAGTTAAATAAAAGGGGATGAATGTTTGGCTGACCAAAAATTAATGGTCGAATGGTGGCAATTTCGAGCACCTGATGTCGAAATGAGCAGACATTAACAGACAGCTTAACTCTGTTCTGAGACTCATCAATTAGGGGTTGGAGTAATTTGTGGTACGTGCAAATCTTAATCATAATCACCATCAGGCAGAGGACGCCACAACTAATTTCTCAAAAATTTGACTTCCCTAAAATTCATGGAGGCTCGCAAAGAGCCAAACACAACTGTATGACTTCCAAAAACTCCCCCAAAGACCTAATCGACATTACAACCATGATTGACAAAATTAGCGAACTAATTAGATGAATGAATGAATGAATGAGTCGGGAAACCTGTCAGGGATTTTCCGTAAGCCGTAACCGAATATTTTAATCGACAAATGATCCGAATGAGCACAGCTGTTACCTAATTTTTGAGATAATATAAAACCCAGAGGAGGCCTTAACCGGCACTGATTCTCCATCAGCAGTGGCAAAAAAACAAAAAATCGCCATGAACTTTTTCTTGAGATTGTTCTTGTTGGCTCTTGTGGCCGTTTTTCAGGTAAGCTTCGAATTAAGTATATAAAAATATCTATCATAAAACAAACATGGGAGAAGGGCTGTTTGTGCAAAAGCGAAAGACGACATCTGCTAACGAAAATAATGGTTTTATAAGTCCAATATCTATAAAAAGTAATCAATTTTTGGAATTTTAATTTTATAAAAACCGAATAAATTTTGGATTAACTTTGTATTTTTAACTGAAATTATTTATTAGAAGCAAAGTGAATTTTCAAAATGGCGTTTCAGGTTATGGCTATAATCAGGTGATGTAATCAGGAATGGTTGGAAAAGTATAAAATAATCATAAATAATATAATAAACCGAATAAAATATAATAAAATCTTAATTCGATTAAAGGCTCCGAATTCCAGGAAAGGAATAAATTCATAAAAAAATCGATTTCATCGAAAGCCATCCACAAAGTGGAGCAGAGCTTTTCCCCAAAAGTTAAGAGCTTTCAACCGAGCATTCACGTTAAATCAAAACGATATTTTTAATTACAGATCAGCTATGCGCTCGAATCAGCCGCGGAGGAAATTCACCCTCAGCTAGGCAGATGGGAACGAAGTGCTGGAAGTCCTGGAAACGGTCGTCAGCAAAGATGGTGGTGGTGGGGGTGAATCCCTTTTGAATTAAAACCATTCGTCGCCACTTAAAATTAATCGAAAGCTCCGAACAGTTACACTCAAATTCTTAATTTATCCGTTTTCGCATCATTCGTCAATTATGTCCAACAAAATTATAATTACACAAAATTAATATAGTCGATTATTATACCTCATAAGTTTTTTTTTAAATCCTCGTCCTGTCGCCATTTTAATTAGATTTTTAAATTTACTGTGTAAAATCTCCACCCTTCGAAGTCTCTCGCGTCGCTTTGATGTGTTAATTAAAAAATGTTTTGTCACTGACATTTTTGAAATCGGTTTCAACTCTTCTCTTTGAATGAATACGATGATTGCATTTTGAAATGACACTTAATTGCCTTCTAACTGTTACTCAAAACCAATTAAAAATAGGTTTTCTTTCAAACTGTCACAACAGTTCAGTGTTAACACTGTTTACAGTTACAAATTAAATATCTTTTGAAAATGGGAAAAATACAATTTACATTATGACTTTAATTTTGAATACAAAAGCTCCAACTACAATTTTGTATGCTGGCAAATGAACCTTTTATAATTTCAGTATATTGGGTTTTGAATGAATTGGTCGTTTAAGAAAGGCAAAATGGCTTATCTAATGATATGCAGCAGTAGATTATCTGACGTTGCCCTATTGCAATGATAATCAGTCAATGTGTCACTGATTAAAAAAGTTAAGAAATTTATTACATCACTGCCTTTTCTTCCTTTATCTCCCGCTTCCTCATTTATTATCTCACTTATTTTGACAAAAATACAAAAACTATCTCATTCACTTTCAAATTTAATTACAAACAGAATAATAATCAAATTGAGTAATTATTTTTCCATTGAACGAATCTTTTTTTTAAAAAAATTTTGCTTCTTAATATTCCCTTTTTTCTCTCTTTTTTCGATTTTAATTAAAACTCTTTTTTTCTGGAAGAAAAATATAAGAAGGCCTCAATGGCGGAAAACGTCAAACAGACTTCTACGTGACAATCACGTGAAGCGTCAAATCACTTTTGACGACAGTTTGAGATGAACTTTTTAAAAAGGAAACATTTTCTAACGAACGACAGCCTCTCACTGTCGAACATCAGCAACGGCACATCATCTCGACCACTTTGCAGGAACAGAGGTTTTGGGCTGAAAGGGTTGGGGAACGGCGGAAAGTTTTGGCGTTGCCATCCGAAAGAACCGCTTACGAAGTTTGTTATCGGAAAAATAAATGAAGCGGAGAAATGCAGGTGCGGCCAGAAATAATTTCTTCAAAACCTATATAAATGTTATGCTCTTCTGCTTTTGCATATTGCTCGATGACTCACAGAAGCGGAGAAATGATTGCGGCTTTTGTTCTGATCGCTGCTCTTTGCATGCAGGTAACAATTTACAACCAATATTTTTCATTTAATATTTTGTAATTGTATTTCCAGCAGTGCAATTATTTATACGAGTGTATGCTTTCGAAAAGGACATATTTCGAATGAGTTTCTATCAGATTATGCTAACATATGGTGGTGAGAGTAAAAGAGTTCAACTGATTTTAGAATGCGGTGGTTTTTTCCCAATCACCTCAGCAACCCTCATTCGGCTACCAGGGACAGGGGTTGAATCCCCAGTCTTGGACAATGCCTTATTATTCAGCAGCTTCCAACTCGTGGATGGATTACCTTAAGCAAGCCCAACAGATCTCGAACCAGTTTATGAAACAGTGGGATAAAACGGGAGCGGCTACGAGTATGTTCAATATGGGTAAGCGAAGATTTAAGTGACTAAGGAAACATTTGGTGCATCTAATACTGTAAACCGCAGTCCCTCGAGCTGTGGGTTGGACATGAGAGGGGTCAGTTTGTGAACAGTTGAGATTATTAATTTATTGTGTGGTTTGCACCGATGCTCTCAACTTTTTGAGTCCCCCGTTCAACCCTTTCTTCTATTTTGAGAAAGTTTACACTCACCTCAATCGTCCTTTCTTTACACAATTACACAATGTGAGACGAACTTTGCATTTTACAGTAATTTATTTTATTTTTCATCTATTACAGGTATGGATTACGCCCAACAAGCAGCCAAAGAATTTGAGAAAACTACATCGGCAGCCGCCAAACAAGCGCAAAATACAGTGGGAAAGATCCCGTACTTCTGAGTCACTGAAGACCAACCTCAGTTTATGATATGATTGAACTAACACGTAGTATTAAAATGTAAAACTCCTCAAATAAATATGCTTTCACAACAATAGTATTATTTCATAAATGCCATCAATCAAAAGATGCTTATCCGGATAATAAAGAACAAATGTGTCTTTATTTTTATGAAATAATTGAAAAGTTCATTAAATTATTTTTTTTCAACAGCTGAATTTTAACTGAAAGAAAAATGCGAGAATTCTAAATTTCATAATATTTTGGGAGGTTTTAAGTAAAAAAGTAAAACAATAAACTAAAGAATTCCTTAAATTATAAGTGTCTAATCTATAAATCATCGCACTCATTTGTTCCTTTTTTTACAACTATTTATAGTCAGAAAATTCAAAATTTTAAATCCATTTTACGAAGTGTTTTGTTCAAATTTAACACTTCCTTTTTTACTTAACCCATTGAGTACCCCCTACGAGATATCTCGTAGTGGAATTTTTAATGCAGAAATTTCAGCATAGGAATTTTATTCAGTGACGCCAGCTATGAGTTTTTTTTTTCTAACTAAAACTGCACTATGACATTACAATACTGTAAGGGTAACTTTTATAACTTGTAAAATTTCATGTATTCTTTAAAATAAAATTTCGGCACCCACCCAAAGATATTCTAAATTTGTCTGCCACTCATTGGGTTAAACCCTAATCTCGTTAAGTCAGTGGTTTCCAACCTGTGGGGTGTGAAACTGCTGCAAGTGGGGCATTTTGCTGTTTCCAAAATATCATTTTCGAATACAAACCAAAAATATATATTCTTTTTTTGTTCTGTTATTATATTTCTTATAATAAATGTATTATATTTTTACATAGTATTGTATATTATTTTGTAGCCCATTAAATAAATTATAATATCAGTTGAGTATTTTTGAAATTTGATTTTTACATAAATTAACGGAACGCAACAATTTGTTTTTAAAAGGGGGGCGCCGGTACAAAAAGGTTGGAAACCACTGCGTTAAGAGCTAATCATGACTAGAGTCAATTCAAACTCAACAAATATGAAAGAATACAGCTTCAGTTTCAATGAATTATTAGTCGGATCAAATACCAAACTGAAAAGCCCAAAGAAAACCGTAATCAAACTGAGATACTCATACTCTTAAATGCCAAATTTTATTTATATTTATGGGAGAAATATCTCAAATCAGAGAGAGCTCCTCGAAGTAAAATCTGGCCGAGCGAGAGGGAAAAACTGAAGGAATCCAGAGAAAGGGGCGTGGGAACATTGGCTAACCGCTTTTCTCAAATCGAAAATTGCCATTCAGCGAGAGAGGATATTGATCCTCGGGTTTAACTTTTAACTTCTGTTTAAACAAGTGTTTCCTCTAATCACTTTTCCATTGCCGGTTCATGTAATGAAAAGTGTAATTCGCACCATGAAATTATAAGCTTTTGTTATGACTTCGATTACTTTAATTAAAAAAAAAGGAGACTTATTTTCGAAACTGAAAAAAAATGCTGTCGGAAGTGGTGGAAAGCAAACAGTTTGTTTTCACCCACTCGTGAAAGCAGCCGATCCATTTCTCAAAGGGAAAACTGACGTCATTTTCTTCTGTTTTCGAGAAAATTTTGCAAACATTTTCCCCTCCCCCCCCCCCCCTTTTTGGAGCCTTTGAAACAGTTTTAATTTTACATATCGAAAATTTCAACATTCTACAAATTTCCGGCGTGTTAATTTAAAAAATTCCAAAGCTTAATCTCACATCAGCAGAACGATAAACAGAATCATATTACGACGCCGACATTAGAAAAAAAGCTCATGGAAAATTCTTCGCATGTCAAAGCGGCCGTCTTCTAATTTTCATGAGAATATCTTTTGAAAAGAGCGAATCGTTTACTCTATAAGACATTGAATTGGTGTTTTCTCCTCATCTAAAATTTACTTCGAAGTTTCCTTTAAGCAACCTCAAAAGGTGGGAGCAAAGATATTAGACTAATTTTCTGCTCGAAAATGTCGAACATTTAGTCCTTAAATTAGAAAAACCTTTTTTGCCGGGCAAAAATCCAATCTTGAAAATGTTTCTTTTTATGTGACGATAATTAGCAATGTAAACCTTTTTCCTGACGCCATTATGCTTATATATCGATAAGGAGTTTTCCCTTAAAATATGAAGTTGCTAAACCCGATGCGAAGGGGTTGTTTTATAGCCGTTAAAAATAGTTCTTGTAGCTTCATTTTTTTAAGGAAAACATTTCGGAAAATTGAACTTCACAGTTTACGATTTAAATGGATTCGAAGTGAATTCTTATAAAACTTCACAGAAAAACTCATTAAGGCAACATTAGATTAGCAATTTTAGCAATTCTTAAGATTGAGAATCTTCAGAAGGTTTTCCTTCAATTTGTGCTGATCGTTTTCATTCTCTCCCTCTTCTGTCATTATCAGATTTCACTGCTTTAAAACCCTCAAAATCCGGTGAGTTAGTCGGAATATTAACCGTACATTTTTCACATCGAACACAGCTTGTTTGCTTTTTCTATGCCTGGTAATGACAATGACCCTCACTCGTTTCCACCGCATCGGTAATTAGTTGATTCAAATATTAATTGGCATCTCTTCATTCGTAAAAGTAAATTTTAAACGCAACGTTAAACTTCATTCAAAGTTTCCAATTTGCTTATTATTTTTAATAAAATATCAGCGGAGGAGAGCCGGGGAGGGGAGGGTGGGGTGGAAATTTTCGTAGAAGCTTAATGAAGTGATGGCCCTTAGTAAACAAAACGCATAAACACACATGCGCCATTAAATTAATAGGCGAACATCGCTGAGTATATATATATACACGCAGACTAATCGTTTACAGGTATTCGAAAATTGATTTATTGATTTTAGTCCTGCATCATGAAAACCATCTTGGAAGTATTTCTCTTGGCTTTGCTCGCCATTTTCCAGGTATGTTGATCACATTTTCTGGAGAGGGAGGGGTTATCTGCATAATATGAAATAGTTTCCGGAACCTTTGGCCGGTCTCTAATATAAGGGAGCTTTTATTGGAAGTTTTGAAAATGAAAGAATTAGGGTTTCTATTACAAAGGGAAAAATCGCTATTAAAAATATTAAATAACGACAATTATGTTTTGTTCATAATACAGAATATTTAGAAAGCAGAAAGCAATTGCAAAAAAGGCTTAAATTAATAGAAATTTTTCTCCAATGAGGAACTATATAAAGCATTTACACTTAATGGAGTGTACCATAATGTGTGGCAAAAGAATAACTTTTGACTTAATTGCAGATGAGCGTTGTAATGGGGGCGGCAATTCCGGAATTTGAGGAGGACGAAGACATCGAATTGGATTACTCGAATCCCCTTGTCAGGTGCTGGGGATGGTGGTACGGATAAGCGGCTGTATTTAACTTTTTGCTTCAAAAGTCATCTATCCACTAGTTAGAAAAGATAGAAAAGGGGAATTAGTCATGTGCGGTACACACAGAAATTAGAATGTCAATTGCAGCCTCGTGTTGGGGTATTTTCAGTCAAAAATATGTGCGTTTAATCAGTAAACCGTTTTGTTGGATAACCTGAAGTCTGCTTTTTTATTTTCGTTTCCTTTCCCCTTTATTTTTGAAACATTAAATCCAAAAAAAAGAACGCATTGCTTTGCTATAGCTTAAAAGTATTTTCACAATACAAAATTTATCCTTTTTCACCCGTAAGAGTTATTTACAAAATGCAATTTCATTGGCTTTCATTAAAATGCTTTACAACAAAATTTACAAAATATACAAAAAATTTACATTTATATTAATTTAATATTAATTAAATAACAGAAGAAACAAAGAGTTTATCTTTAGAATTATAAAAAGCAGAAGACTAAGAAGAATACAGTGTTTTGTATATTTTGTTATTTTAATGCGACAAATATATTATTAATAGTATTGAAAACCAAATAATACAAACTTAAAATAATGCAAAATCATAATAAAACCTTATAGCAAAATAATTAACTAAGAAGCTATTAAATTTTGTATTGTCAAAATACTTTTGAGCGCTAATGTAAGTGTGTAATTAGCTGATCAGAATCTTTTGGTGAATTTATTAAGTTATCCTAAAGAATATTCTATCAAAGGAGAGATTTAAAATTTGTAAATTATTACACTGAGAAATACTTTGAAAATTAAGGTAGAGGAGCTTTTAAAAACCTGTGGATTTTAGGTCTTAGACTTAAGCGCTTAATTTCTTATTTTAGGGGGCAAAACTTATTTTTCATTATAATGTTAAATATAAACTATCTATAAAACTTTATTTGTATGACTGAAGTATAAAAGTAAACGCAACCAAAACCCCGCACTTTAAAAATAAAATTCATTATGATCCCCTCCGTGATAAACACTAAAAATTATCGTGCAGACACATCCGACAACCGCTATAACATGTTCGTATATTTGCCTCCCTTCGCGGTTGTCTTTGCTTTCCTTCCGTTGATTCCGTCTCCGGGAAAATTCCCCACAAAAGAATTTTCCTAAATAATAAAGTTGAAGCGCGAGAGTTTAAATTACTGTATCAAAATTCACATTGGAAATATCGAGGGAGCAAAGAGTAATTTGTATTCAAAGGGCGCCGTAAAATCTAAAATTTATTCACGTCCTTCTCTAATTTATACCATACATTATGAAAAATTTACCGCTTCATGATAACGTTATGAAAATATTAATAAATCATTTCGGAGTCCGGAGAATTTGTGCCCGACATCGGGATGAATTAACATAATTAATTATCTCTCTCTGCGGGGGCAACAGTTTTCACAGAAAAAACCTTGGGTGACACTCGACAATGACCGAGGGTCGCTTCCACCCTTTCCACAACAATGGCTTCACCCTCCAATTATTTCAATTATGTTTTTAGCAATGCAGAACAGTATATAAGTGACAATTCCTGCAGTTCGCTTTTAAATGAACAGGCGATGTTTTTTGACAAAGGAAAACATATGAGAGACAAAGGACGAATACATTTCCCGTTTTTCTCTTTTCAATTTTAATTCATTTAATTTTTCCTTTAATAGTGGTTTAAAAAATTATCGAGTTTTCCAAACAGGCCAATACAGTTTTCACGCCACAATAATTTAATAATATATTATTTTATAATATAATATTTCTCTCTCTAAAATTATTTCGGTCCTTATATCAATATACGTTTAAATACAAGAAATAAATTTCTACCCGAACATAAAATAAATAAAAAAGGTACATACAAACATGTAAATATGCATTTAAACAATAATTAAAAAATAAAATAATAATAATAAATAAATGAAGATTTATTAATAATAAAGTTGTTCTGGAGCATTCGACTGACTCTTTCCCCTTTTTCTAATCAGTAATAGAAATCCTCCAAATTTGTATTTTTGTATTTGTATTTATTACAATTATGTAATACTACTTTCTTTCAGCCAATGTTTTTCATGTTCCATTCTCTCATTCTCATATCTAACCTCTCTCTCTCTCATTCTTTCTCTCATAAGTCAATTCTTTGCATCTCTCAGTAGAATGCCATATATCATCGTGATGTATTAAAGCACTAAAACATTGTAGTGCTTCGATTTATACTGACAAAAATCAAATTAATTTTATGTGAATTTTTAAAAACTGCATTGTTCTATTTAAAACTGTAACCTGTGCTATTTTAGTTTTACTTATTATTATTCCCAAAGTAATAAATAACTACACAAAAACAAAAAAGTATTTAATCCCAAAACATCTAAATGAGATGTTACAACAACAAAAATAAGGGAAGCAAAAAGAAATATTAAAAACCATCTCAAAGCCATAAATTAATGAAAATTATTGTTCTTATTCCCGGTTTTACATCATATGTTTATCTAGAAGCTGTAAGCCTTTGTAATTTGACAGAAAAATTGTAACTGTAAATAAATATACGCACTCCCCATTTGGATAAATGGGAGAGGAAAAAAATGTATAATATTATCATGGTTTATCTCTTTCAACTATTCGTCATGATGCTCTTCGCATTGTATTCCTCTGTTTTCCTTGCACTAAGTCACTTTTAAAGTTAGAGAGAAATTAAATTAGAATTCATTTCAAGGACGCCCGGGAAAAGAAAGTGAAGAGAGAGAGAGAGAGAAAAAAAATTGTAGAGAAGAAAGTGAAAGCTGGTTATGAGATAAAAAATTTTAATTTGAAAATTGGAAAAAATTAAATACGTTTCGCAGTTATAAAAGCTTTTATTTTTCGTTTGTTTTTTAAAAAGCTTACAGGATTTCTCCTTCAGGGACAGAAGACGGAAAGGCATTGACAAAGATGGAAAGAAAATTTATTGTCATGACAAAACAAACAACGGTTTTTATTAAAAGCGACAGATTTTGAATTAAAATTGTCGCGTTGTATATTCAATGCGGAAATGCGAAAAGCAGCAAAACGGCACCACATGTGGACAAATAAACATGAAAACGGTATAAAAGGGAATTCCACATTCGTGGCAATATCAAAGGACTCTTTTCATAGCAATTGGACTTTGAGAGGATCATCGCCAGAAAAATGAACTCGAAAATTTTTATTTTGGCCTTTGCCGCCTTTTATCAGGTAAGATCGCGTACATTCATCCCTCCCCGGGGAAATAACTTTTTATGTGAAAATCCTACGCCTTTTCATTTCGAGTTTTCTATAAATCGATGCGTGCTTATCTCTATCGTATTTAAGGAAGAAATGCACCCTCTTAGAATTTCATTTTTATACTCAATTTTCAAATAGACATTTTTTATGAGTTGTCGAAATTGACAAACTCGATATAGTGATTTGTTGGGGGATGTTTTGGGTGCTTTGTGAAAATGAAAAGGAGTACAGATTTGTCAGCAGCTTCTCTGCGGTAATGCAGTTGCGAGGAAGTGTGTCCTAGCATTCTGTTGAGATATTTGAAAGTGTGTTAAGTTCGAGTTGAACTGCTTTGTAGGTCGCAATGGCGCAAAGACCAACTGTTCTTCCCATTTCGGCGTTAAACCCTACAGGAGTAACAGGAGTTCCGCCTTTCCTGGGCGCTTTCAACAACAACTGGGTTCGACCTTACTATGCGGCCGCTGCTGAAGGTTGGCGCACGTATTTCGAACAGCTCCAACAAGCAAGGAATCAGCTCTACCAGACGCTCACCAACCTTCAGAACACCGCCCAGAATAGTTAGTTTCCAATTTTTTATGTTTCTTTCAGTTTTGAGCATCCCTGGCAAAATTTTTTCTTTTACAGCCTCCACAACTGCTCGGGATACAATAAATCAAATTCTCTCGGCTATTGCAAACCGTGCGCTTGATGATGACGAAACGCATCAAATTCTAGGTGACCTCCAGCCGCCGACGGCCGAGACGCCCGCACACGACGTCCCCCAAGAGATCCAGGTCGTCCAAACCGTCACGAGACCACAGGTACAGAGCGACGTCCCAAAAACCAACCCCCAAGTCACCGTCACCCACACCGTCAACCAGGCTCAGCCCAACAGACAGCCACAGACACTTGGAGTGCAGGGAGTGACCACGGCCACCAGACCGGTGACCTCACAAGTGACCTCCGGGGTGGTGCCTCAGGTGGGAGTGAACACGGCCACCAGACCGGTGACCTCACAAGTGACCTCCGGAGTGGTGCCTCAGGTGACTCCCCAAATTATCCCTCAGGTTGGAGGGCAAATGATTCCACAAGTGGGCTCTCAGCTTCCATCCTGGGTGGGTAAATAAACATGGTTCGATTTCTTCGCAATTTTTATACGATTTGAGTAGTTTTTTATTTTTATACATTTTCAAGAAAAGAACGGATTAATTTTTGTACTTTCAAAAAAAATTGTTAACTTTTTAAAGTTTTTTATATAAAATAAAAAATGAAATGTTTATATTGTATTTAATGATTGATATAATTTTAATTTTATTCCTTGCGCTTAAGAAAATATGATCCTGTCACACTTTAGAACCTTCGATGTCTAATAATAATAATTTTAAATACAAAACTTAAAGTCTGAATGAATCGGCCGCACCGGCAAAGTTCGCAGTTGCGCATTGTTCAAAGCAGATTCCGTGAAAACAATACAATACTGCAAGATAAGACTTTGAGGGACATCAATCTTCTGGAAATTGGACATTCGATAGCCTGAGAGTGAGAAAGGCAAAAATTGAAACATGAAACTTGGAAGTTTCACATCGTGGAGAGTTCAAAATAACCAAAGCTCTCGTCCTGTGAATGAGTAAGACAACTGCGACAGCAGCGGCACAGAAGAGGTCCCTCATGCAACAGCAAATCGCACAGTTCCAAACCATTAATTTTTTTTCCCCAAAACAGTTTGTGTCATTAAAAGTTGATATTCATTTTTTTGTATTTGAGGGAAAAGTCTAAATATCATCCCCCATATCGGTGGTGGTTTTAATCCAGAGAGACCTAAGAACATGAAATGAAAGACGGCATTTATTTTGCTGGAAAAAATTTAAAAAAGAAAAAAGACAGCCCCGACTTTTCCTTCAGCGAAAGAACCGCTGTTCTGAAAGTTTACTCCGATGGCAACAGAGGCACAATAAATGGAAATGCAGTACATTGTTTAATTATCGATTTCAGTTTTTTTTAATTTCCTGTCAATTTAAATTAAATTACTCCCGTCAATAAATTCTGTCAATTAAATTCTGCTTCGCCATCCCCTCAACCTAATTTCCTTCTCTCAACAGTTCCAAAGTCAAAGTGCAAAAATAATGTGAGAACTGATGCTACATCAGATTTGCCAAAAGCGAATCTGAAACTTTTCCGACGTTTAAAAAATCCATCATGTGAATAATCACAGGTGCGATTTAATTTGAAACAATATATATACGTATACGTATAAACAAAGCTAAGCTTTAATTTAAATCGGAATTCGAAACAGACTGAATTCAATCTTTTTGTAAAAAATGTTTGCTAAATTTCTACTTCTGACACTCCTCGCCGTTTGCCAGGTAAAATACGGTTGGGCGTTCGCGTCTTTCCTTCTTTTGATGTCTTCAGAATGCTGTGCACGTTTGGCAAGACACGGGACACTTAGATCTCCCGATCTAATTTGGTCTTTCTGCAGGCCGACAGCGGAGAGCCATGGTGGATTCAGATGTTCTTCCCCAACGTGAGTTTCAAAGGGAAGTACCACCCGAGCAACTACAAGGTGGAGAAATCTCCCCTGTTCCCCGATTACGTCCAGAATCCCAACGACGTCTGGAGCCCCGCTTACTGGATGCCGTATAAACAAGCCTATGCCCAGTACTGGATTGACCTCATCGAGAATTCCACCAAACCCGAGCAGGAAAGTCAGGCACAAGGTAGGTTTTTCAATTCTTCTGTAGGCCACCGCAAATTTTAGAAATATTTATTCAGTAAACTGCTTCAGGTAAAACAGTCTGAAAAGCCAGTGCTTACAATATTATTATGCTTAAAAATTATAGAAAAATATGCTCTTTTCTTCACTCTTATTACATAAAACTGAACAATTAGAAATGGCGACTGATTGTAGGAATTTACTTCAGAAAATCAAAAACTTTATTTACAGGAAATCAGCAAATGGCAGATGGTTACTATCAGCAAAACGGCCAATATGGACAAAATGACTATTATGGGCAGAACGGACAGTACGGCCAATACGGTCAAATGCAAAATGGTCAGTATGGGCAAAACGGTCAATACGGTCAAATGCAAAATGGTCAATACGGACAAAACGGTCAATACGGTCAGGAGCAAACAATCGCAGAAGAAGCCAGCACTCTCGCCCAACAGGTTCAAACTGAGGCTCAAAATATGAATGCCGCAGCTCAGAATTTAATCTCTCAAGTTCACGAAGAAGCCGAAAAGCAAAAAGAAGCTGTCAAAAACGAAGCCAACCAAATGAAAGAGCAAATAGTAACGGAATTGGGGGAAGACAAGAGCCAAATCCAGGCGATTTCTGCTCAGGTAGACCGAGCTGTTGAAGAGAAAGTTGAAGCGATCGAACAGAAAGCAACTCAGTTTGAAGAAGATGTGAAAAGGCGGTTTGCGCCACTGAATGAGAAAGCTCAGGAAATAGCCATGGAGGCAGAAGAAATCGCAAAAGAAGTCGGATCACCACAACAGTAAAACCATAACTTTGTGCACTGACCTCCTCAAAATATATTTTTGCTAACATCGTATACTCTGTAATTCCTTGGAAAACCACCCACTGCTTACATCAAAAAAGAAGAATTTGAGTCCGCTGTCGACGAAGACTCTACGCTATAACTTGAGTTAGCACCGATCAAAAGCAATCAATTAAGAGGAGCTTTACTTTTAATTATTTTCTCGCTTCTTTTAATTTTCTTCTTTTTAAGCACTTATGAATTTGTTTTAACTTTCTTCAGGGTTTGTTTTTCAGTCTCAAAAGACTTTCCCATGATTCATGCTTTTTCTTTCCTTTGAATTCTCATCGTTTTTCTTCCTTCGGGAGTTTTTTAAAAACATACAGGATTAGTCTGTTTCGCGTTCAACTTAACAAAGACTGTATAAAGTCTTTCAGCTGAAAATTAAAATATTTCGTCCTTGAAAATTTTGATAAAGTATTTCCGCTTCTGTGCTGAACAAGGACGCAAACACGGAATTAAATCTTTAATTGTTAAAAAAAAGAAACAAAAAAATGTACAAGGACATTGCACACATGCGGGAAATTTGGATCGACTATAAATTCCAAAAACATTCAGAAAATGATTTACTTCAAGTCAAAAAACTTAAAATGAATCGACATATTGTTCTTCTGGTGCTTGCAGTGGCTTGTCAGGTGAATTCAGCTTTCTTATATTGATTTTATAAATTATAACTGCTAATTTATAACCACCCTCTACTCCGCAGGTAAACGCTCAAGCCTTGCTGGACCATTTCGACCCTAGGGTGCCTCGACCGGGCGCGACACTCCCGGCCTCACTCGACCCTTACGGGTTGAGTCGACCTTTGCCACCCAGCATCGACCCTCTAGGAATCAGCTACCGACCCGCACACGCCGGAGCAGTTCTTCCAGCCTTGTACGACCCTCTTGGGGCCAGCAGACCAGGCGGTTTGCCCTTCGCCCTCGACCCTGTGGGATACACCAGAACGACCGACGGAACTTGGGGTGGAAGAGGTTATTCCGCTTACGGAGGTTCTTTCGGTGCTGCTTACGATAATTATTTGGCGAGACCTTCTGGATTCATAACTGGAGTGGGAGGCTCTCCCATTTTTCCCGACCCGAATGCCGCAGTTCCTCTTTACGCAGGAAGAGTTCAGGGGACTTATCCTCCACCTCCGACTATTGCCATGCCCGTTATGCCGGTTCCCGTCGCTCCCGTAGCTCCCGTCGCCCCCGTTGCCCCCGTCACCTATTCCGTTCCCTCCGTCGCTGCCCCAGTGACCCCTCTCCCCACACTCACTGCCCCCAGTGTAACTCCGTCTTTTCCAGCAACTCTTCCATTTGGAAATGGGAATTCGGTCTCTAACCTACCCAGCCTCCCTCTTGGAGGAGCTCTCAACTTTGGCAACGGTGGATTAGCCCCCTCTCTGCCAAATTTGCCGGCAGTTCCTTCAGGAAGTCTTCAGTTGGGCTCCGGAGGCACTGCTTCGACAGGCCTCGCCAACGGAAGCTTCCTCTCTACAATGTAAGAATCTACCGGAAGTCATCAAACTAGGAAAATATGTCGAAATAGTTGTTTGACTCGTACTTTTGTTTTTATACGTCAATATACAATGTTTAAAAGTTTTTTGTGTTTATCAAACGATCCTGTCGGCTGCAGATTTCGTTTGATTCTCAACTGTAGCCTCCGGAAATTTTTGCTGGGAATCAGCATTCGAACTGACTTTTTATTTCCTCAAACGTGATTTACTAAATTTATAGGTCACTCCTATTTTACTGCTCAGTTTAAATATGTTCCACCCCACCAAATTTTACACACTCCTGTCTCTCCTTACAATCCGTACATCAGACACAAGAAAAGACATAAATACAGTAAAACATCGTAACTATAGATTCTCCTTTTGTATTTGTGACCTAAAAAAACGCAGCCAATCTTGCGATCTATTGATCTTAAAATTATAAAAAAATTTTTCGGTTTCATAGATGTTTTTCTCGGTCCTCTTCTCTTTTCCCCCCTCCGCCATCCTCTTCTTATTAGTTTCCATTCATCCAAAGGTTTCTTTAATAAAAGTTTCTATCTGCTTATTTAACTTTTGCCATATAAAAGTCTTGAAATTACACCAAAAATTTTTCCAGAGGTTTTCCAACATTGCAAATCCACTTTCCGCGGACTCTGAATCAATATTGACGGTCTTCAAAATGATATCATTAAAAGGAATCGGGAAAGGAAAGCCCGGGGCATTCGGGTTATAAAGCCTTAGCGTCAAATCAATGGATATTAAAGATTTTCCTCCAAAGAAAATCGGTCATTGAAGTCGATCGAGAAAGTTATCGCTTGGTCTCTCCCTCCATTTTTGTTTTTGGTTTGTATGAGCAAAATTAAATTCCTTTCTCTCCAGCGCGGGATTAAAATTAAATGCGGTTGAAGTGGAATTAACGAGAATTGATTTAAAAGACCTTTTTTCATTTTAAACGGATTTTTAGCTTTTTCAAAGGAGTATCACACTGAAACACAAGCACAACAGACTGGAAATTGTATCCCGGGAAAAGTCAAAAGGAAACCAGAAATGAAAATTAGAAGCAAAGAGTAATTTTTTTTTTTTACTTTGATAATGATTTAATGGTCCTTTCAACTCTTTTCTGCTTTTAGTGATTTTCAAACTGAACGAGGAAAGAGTAAAGCTTCGTGCTTTCACACAGCCTCTTCTACTTCACTTTTTACTTTCATTTCCTACTGAAAGAGATCTTCCCTAGACAACACTTTGATTTATTTTAAACCTTACGGATTTATCAGAAAAGGCAAACTACCGTCAAATGAGACCAGACGGAATGAATGGGCCATGTTTAATTTAAACGGGAACTTGAGTGGGAAAATATCAAAGCGTAAAATTCTAAATGTGAAATGGGAACAATACGACTAAAAGAAAAGGCAATGAAAAGAGGAAAAAATTTAAGCTGAAACAGCTCCTAAAAAAATGGTCGCAACTGAGAGAGAGAATTATTTCAATAGTTCCCCGCTCCAATAACATCGACATCCCCAGTCGGCTCACGTTCCTAAGGAATTTCACTCAGCAAAAACCTGAAGTCTTTGCAAACTGCTCGATTCGTCCATAATTGGGCGAAAGACTGTTCCAACCCGCATTGCGGAAGTCTAATTGCGGCCGAAGCGGAAATTGAAGCAGAAATGACACCCCATGACCGGCATTAATTAGTTTCTGCAGAACAAGCGCGGCCTCAGGTGTGCATCCAATGAAGATTTCAACAGGCAGCTCCTGTCGTCTTCCTTTTTTCGTCAGCATGGTTTCTGCTGCTTTCTTAATAATTCTGGCCACTGCAATTGAGGTAGGAATTCACACACTCAACCGATTATCAATTTAAAGCTCGCTAATTATTCTGTCAATCATTTAAATTATTTTTACAAAACTGTTTCCATTTTTTCTATATTTTTTAATCTTATTCGCTTACTTTGGTACAAATTTAGGAATGACAAAATTTGAATTGAAAGGAAAATATCCAAGTTTGCTGATGAATGTCTCATCCAAGTCTAACAGCTGGTTACTCTTTCGAGGCTTAGATAATAAGGACAGTTAAAGAGAAGAAATTCCAAAGAAAACCGGGAGGAGCTGAAGAAATTTATAAAAATGTGCACTTCAGAATGAAAGAAGTCTTTTTCTTGAAGGGAGGAAATCCCAGTGCTATTCATGGAACGTCTGGAGGATTAAAGTGCCGCATCGCTTTCAAGATAAGGCTTTTAGGGAAGGAAAGGAAAGGAGCTTTTATCGGCAGCGGCGTGGCTGCAGCTTTGGGATATTCAGCGTTTCGCCTTCAACTTCGTTGAAGCATTTGCGAGGGAGACTGAATATAAAATTAATTAAATTTGAAGGAGTCGATGGGATACTATATTATATCGCATTACGGCAACAGGTGGAAGGAAAAGGTTTAAATATATCCAAAAGATTGAAATTAAATGTTATTACGAAATGGCAACCGCTGGTGTTCCCCTAATGGAATACCTGAAACAATATCAAGTGCTCTGTACCTTTCTCAAGTCTCATCTACAACAATTCATACTTTCCCGCTACCTTTTCCCCAGGCAAGCAAATGTAAAGCAACCATAAGTTTTTTTATTAATTTCACAGGTGAGCGCAGAATCTGATCCCGTTACATGGCCTTTATTCGAGTTCTGGAACCCTCTGACATGGCTTAAGCCGAAGTTCTCCTCGGAAACCATGCTTCAAATTTCTCGAGCAAATCGTGGAACCAACAGGAAAGTGTATCAGCAGCTGAAAAAAGCACTGCTTCCTGCCAACCTTTTCCTCGGTAAGAGACCTGTGATCGGGACCACTTTGTCCATCCTTACAATTATTTAAAAGAGTTCCAATTCTATTGTCATTCCTTTTCTTCCTTCTTTTGCATTATCCCATAACCCTTCCAAATAAAGGCTAATCCGACAGTATGAGAAAGAAACACTGAATACATGTTTACAGGGAAAATTCGAGCGCAAGGTGCTGCCTGGGAAATCGGAAAGGAGAGAAACTATAACAGCGCAGAGGGATTACATCGACCCAAAGGCAATTAAAAACCAGTGACCGAAAAAGAAATCTCGTGCGTTTCTTTCCCGATGACATAAAAACTGTTATAAATCAAGGAAAAAGTCTGAGAGAGAAGAGAATGGAGATGGAAACGGGGAATTATAAGGCATTTTGCTAATTGCCAAGCACTTGATTGTTTTTTTAACCTGTTCGCTTTTAAGAAGAAAATGAAAAATAAATGTTTTGCCTCAAAGTTTTTTCATACGAATAACGATGAAAAATTCAAAGTGCTTTTTGTAAAAATAACTCAAGTGAAAGAAAGCAAATTATTTTTTCAAGAGGGAAACAAAAATTAAGACTCTTCATTATGAATTTTTACTCGCTGAAAATAATGCCTTAATAAGGGATGAAAATACAGCGTGGGGGTGGTTTCACAGAATCGTGAAATATTTGGAATTAAGTGCGAGTAATTAAGTCATTTATCTAAAAAATGATTGCATAATTAAACAACTTTTTACTCTCCATTGCATCCATTTAATTTTTATTGCAATGGTGTTGAAATACAAAGATGATTATTTGATTGAAATACAAATGTATTTCTTTAAATGGTAAATAAATACCATTCAAAGTTCAACTAAAATGCTGTTTGTAAGTAAAGCTAAACAACGTTAAAAACCCCGCCATTCTTGGCAAAGCAACACATGTTCAGGCTGAAACGAAAACACTCCTTTGGGAACAATAAGGGAAAGTAATGAGGAGGTGATTTGTCAGGTAGGAAAATTAACAAAGCCTGAATTCAATTGAAAATCTCTGCCCTAAAGTTTACGGCTCTTAAAGAAAAAATATTTAAGTGATTCTTAAAAGGAAATGATTTTAGGAAAAGTCAGACTTCTGCAGTTATTCGCAATTTGTCCCTTCCAATCTCATTCTTTGAACGGTAATAAAAATGAAGCGGTCTTTCTACTTTTCCGACCTCAGCTTTATTTGAAGCGTTCACTACTTTTTGAGGACATCTTCTTTTTTTCTGAGAACAGAGAACGTCTCTCCGTGAAAACAATTATTGTTCGGACACAAACGTCCGAAATCCGGGAAAGATTATTCGATTAAGTCAGCCACAATTTAATTTTCCCTTTCAAACGAACCATTAGTGAGATAAGCGGACTGCAGGGGGGAGGCAAATAAACCTTTACGGCAGGATGAGCAGTCTTTTTTGCCGCCGGCCTCGGGGAAATTCAAAAACTGTTTGAGATGGACCGGTAAAGCTTTTACAAACAAAATGAGTGCTCTGAATTTATCCGAATCGTCAAATGAGGAAGACTCGCGTTTTTGAGTGAGCTTTTCGTGATGGGGTGAGTAGGCTGTGAAAGGGTTATTTCACCTGAGGGTGAGAAACCTTGAAAATTATGATGACCGATATTTAAAGAGGTGTTGCTGTGCCAATCTTATAGAAAACGAATTACGAAAATAAGGAGAATTTTTTGTTTCTATGCGTTTTCGGGGAGGGGGGGGGGAATCCAACACGATTACTTAGAGAATTTTCCCCTGTTCACGCTTCATTAAAAACATGAGCAAATACAAAGAAACTAATTTCATTCACCTGTTTGCCGTCTTCGAAAATCTTAAAATTTTCCAAACCAATAGCTAATGACTAATGCAACGCAAACAACATCCGACTGCCAAAGGAATTAAAAAGGCTACAAATCTTGGCGAATTCCATGTTTTGCTCAGTTGTTTCAACCATGAACGCAAAAATTGTTCTCTTCGTTGCGGCCTGCGTGTGCCAGGTAAGTTCTTAGAAGACCATTACAGAAACCCTTTTCATGAACATAAGGTTTATAATACATTTTCATTGCAGGCTTACGCCGGCCCGTTCGACCTGTTTTTTGGTAAGTGAACCGATGAAGTACAAAAGATATAAAATAACCCCTTATTTTGATAAAGTTCCGGACACTTCGAGCCGACTTAGGGGAGGATTTGCTTTATTAGACCAGAAAAGAACGAAATCTTCTCCGTTTTATGGCACGAAGAGAAAACCAGATAATTTGGAAAAGAGAATAAAAAAACAGCCTTAGTTACCGTATAAGAGAAGTAAAATTTTCAAACATATTGGTTAGACATCAAAAAAGTTACAGCGTTGCGAGACGTGATCACTATTTTGAGTTCCGCTACTTTCGGTGCGAAAATGGAAACAGTAATTACTGCAGGGGAAATTTCCACCGCAGGAAAACATTTTAACCGAAACAGCAAATAAAAACCAAGTTTATAATTCGAATAGAATTTTTTCTCGCGTAAAACTGAAAACATTTTTCGAGGGGTCACAGGATATTCTTTTGTGTCGTGAGTAATAAGATGAAACTTTATTGCTTACAGGCGTGCCAAAAATGTTCGGACAAAGCATTAAAAATTTCCAGGACATGGTGGAGAGAGGTCAAACCTATGGCCAGCAGTTCCAGAACTACATGCAACAGCAAATGTACGACAGCGTGAAAAAGGGGCAGGAAATGTCCGGAGCCATGGCCGACCGATTTAAAGCCTCCATAAAAGACGGCATGGCCCAGGGAGAAAAGTTCATGAAGGACGCACAAAACTCCATGGCCGAAGGTCAAAAGTTCGCGGAAGCAATGATGGGACAAATGCAGGACAGATTCGAAGCCGCCGTTAAGGACAACCAAAAGATGGGAGACGATGTTCAGAACTACTTCAAGCAGCAGTTCGAAGAGGCCGAAAAGAAAGGAAAAGAATACTTCGATGCCTTCTCCAAGCAGATGCAGGCTCAGATGGACGACCTGAAGAATCAAGGCAAAGCCCTTGGTAAAGACCTCGAAGAACAAATGGCTCAAGGGCAGGAGACAGCTGCCAAAATAGGCGCCGAGCTGCAGCAGAATCTGAAAGACACCTACGAGCAAGGCAAACAGATGATGGATGAAGGCCAGGCAGCGGTGGAGGGAGCTCTCAAAGAAATCACCAAGCAAACAGAAGACGCTGTTGCTGACCTCGAGAAGATCAATGATGAGATGAATGCTCAAATCCTTGCTGCCTTGAAACCTTAAATGTGTTTCCAATGCAAGAACTCAAATTTCGTCAATAAGACAACCATTTCTGATATTGTTGAATGCATAGGTTAAACATAGGCTAAATTACTAAAAATATAAAAAAAATTTTCACTGAACGATTTTTTAAAATTAATTATTCTCTGAATTCTATCACAATAACAACCGGAATTACAATTGGCTTTAGTTCCGCAAAATAAAAACTTTAACCAATAAAACGAAAACCGTTTAAGGTAACTGTTATTTGGACATTTGGATTCCAAAGAGTTGTTTTCTCGTAAATTCAAAGTAAATGCAAAAGCCGAACGGTTCAGTTTAAACTGATATCGTCTTTAATATCTTTCGGCAGTAAAAACAGCAGTTGATAGGATCAACCGAAGGGGTGAAAAAATGACTTTTCGGTTTTTTTAGGGGTAATTTTTTGAAAATTTAAAATTTCTTTGTGAGGCGGCGAAACTCTATAGATATTTCGAAAGCTTTTAATGAGTAGGGTTGGCACCAGTGCTTAGTTTCTGCCGGAGAGAAGGAGTTAAGCATTTCTCATTAATAAACTTTAATTACAACTTTGTTAATTTTGCTCCCCTTTGGTTAATTGTCGTGGGAGTTACGGATGAGTTCAAGTTATTAAAAAAGGCTTTTTTACTCTTTTCCCCCAATGAGGTTTGTAGAACCCTTCGAGCTTCTCCCGGATTGCCAATATTCCAAGAGGATTTCGCCTTCCAGCGGCGAAAATTGTCTGTTCTGTCGAAGTACTCCCAAAATTTCCCATTAACGAGACTAATTTTTCCCTTTTTCTTCAGCAATTTGCAATTTAAAGTCTAATTGCACTTCTTGCTTCTTCTTAGCTTTGGGCAATTTAAATTATAGGAGATGTTATCTGATTCTTTATTTTTCTTCGGGCTTTCACCCGACAACTTACACATGAAAAACTTCACCAAATACTTAGGATGTAACTTGGTGGCCGAAAAACAGGGAAACAAAGACTTATAAATGGTAGAAACTCCCTCCAGCCTTTTTGTAATCGCTCGTATTTACTGCGTTATTGTTGATGTTGTTTTTAGGCTTAATAAATATTAAGGTAATTTCGAATTTATATCTAAATTATGTTTTACGTGATTTTGAATATTCAAAAAGAAATGCCTTTTTTGGGGGGCTGATAGCAATTCAGCTTGAAAAGAATACCCTTGGTACTCATAACACATTGTGAGGATGATAATTTAAGAATCCTTTCCGGAAAAGGCCACGGCCATTGACTTTTCGGTCTTCCAAGAAAACCTTATAAAACTTTCAAAATTTACTCCCAAGAGCTAAATGATTTGCTTGCGCTCCATCTGAGAGTAAAAGTTTTTTCTAACTTTGGCTGAACTAAATCAAGGAGGATTTGAACAAATTAGACGTGAAGTGAAGATATGAAATTTTATAAAAAGCTCATAATTAAAATATTAAAATAAACGAAAAGACCAAATGATAAACGTATAAACTGAAGAATTTTAATAAGTTTTCAAATTCAAAAAAGAATAATTAGTTACTATTGTTCAATTTTACAAGAAAGCCAACGACTTATTTATTTTATGAAAGTTTAATTTCCTTCTAAAGAAGTTTCAAACTTAGAGGTTGTAATTTTTACGTTTTTTTTCCACACGCTTATCCACCCAAACGGTTCCATATATTAAGAAAATATATTTTTATACAATAATATAATTAATTAAGTATGGGCCTCTATTAAATACTTCACAAAATAAAGTCAAAAATCTGTAATAATTAACTTTTCGTTAATTACTTTTTTGTGTATTACTTAAGCCTTTTATTTTTCCTTTCAGTGTTAAATGGTTGGTGTAAGATTGTCCAGTAAACAGAGGCTGTCGATAACCTTAAGTCATTCTTTCAGCGCATTTCAGCTGAATTTCTTACAACCGGACATCGTTCCACTCGGTTCAACCATATATCTAAAACTGCCCCTCTCTACCAGCAGCCAACACAAGCTGTTTCCCAGAAGACTCCTTCATTTCCAATAAAAAAAAATTCAATTAAATATTTGCAGTGTTTGGCAACCTCAAATACGTCCCACAAGAGAACAGAAAGAATTCAATGCCAAGGAAGAAATATTAACGCAAATGCGGAAAGACAGCAAATGTTTGACAAAAGGAACAAAAGTAATAGGTTAACACTAATGAACACCTGCGGGTTTCTATAAAAACTTTTAAGTGGGATTCAAGGGATTATTCTAGGTGGAGTGAAAAAGCAGACGCACCAGAATAACAAAATGATTTTGAAAATTTTGACTTTGGCATTAATTGCTGTGGTTGCACAGGTAGGGAACGAACTCACAACTAAGCAATCAAAAGATTTCAAAATATTTTGTTTTAAATTAATCCCCCAAATATTTTACCCTTTGTATTCCTCTCTTATGAGACAATTTAAAAAATTTTCTAAATTTTGGGAAAATTTTTCCAGGCTGCTGCCCAAGATGGGCTCTACTACAGAAGAGTTCCGGTCAGATTCTTATTCAACAACCAAGGAATGCGTCGTCCAGGAACTCCCTGGAATTACCAAGTCATCAACGGGAGGCCTGTGATTAGCGGCTATCCAAACGGGAACTCGTACGTGGCCTTCGGATTGAACCCTCAAACCGGACAAATCGAACAAACCCAAATCATAACACAAACTCGGCCAGGAGGCCCCTTCCTGAATTTGGTTCAAAATATGTTGAACGTGGCCGGTCAGTTCCTCGGACAAGTGACCGGAGCCTTCGGTAATGCTGTCGGAGGAGCACTGCAGTCGGCCGGCCAGTTTGGTCAGGATGTTCAGAGTATAACGAATCCCGTTATTTCGGTGACAGGAATCTCCCAGACCCAGACTGCCGAAGAGAAGGAACCTCTTCAGCAGCCCAATCAGCCGGTGACCCCTCCGGTCGCGACCGTGTCGACCCCATCGGTGGAAACCGTCCCGGAGCAGGCCAAGTCCGATTTCCAAACGGCAGTCAGCACTCTGGACCAAGCCATCATATCGCTCCAAACTTTTCAAACGAACATTCAGGCGAACTTCCAGAATTACTTCGAAGGCGAGGAAGGTGAAAGCGCACTGAGCAAAGTCACCGAGAATGTCGACTGGGCCGTGACGAAACTCCAGGATCTGAGAGAGACAGCTGTTGCTGAAGCCAACGGTGCACTTCAGTCTGGACAAACAACAGTCAACACTGCCATCGATAATATCGAAAGCGCTGTTGTGGGGGTGTCCGGACCCAAAGGAAGAGATTTTATTGAACCAACAAGAAATGAGCTGAATAAGCTGTTTAACGATGCTTTGGAGTTATATGCAACGAGTGACATTTCCGTAAACCCTTCCACGAAATGACCATTTTAATTTGTATTTTTTGTAAGAAAATTATATTTTTTAAAAATTTTTAGCATAATCTCACTTCACTTTTATTTGAATTGCTTCCAAAAATTTTCTCCATTTACTTTCCTCGGGAAAAGAAATTTAAATGATGGGCTAATTTGAGAATCATGTCGAGAGTATTAAAAGAGTAAAAACTCATCAATAATAAACACAAAGGAATTAACTGCTGTTTTAGTGAGTACCCATCAGCAGTAGTTCTGATAAACCTTTTAAAACTTTTCCCTTCAGCAGAGAAACTTTTCCATCCCTTGCGGTTTCTTTTCCGCAGCTCACGTAAACTTAATCTCAGGCACAAGCGACCGCCATTATAATAATTAGCAAAAAAAAATAATTTCTCCAACCTTTGGAGACAATTCTCAAATTCCTGATTTCTGTCCTCTTCCAAAAAATAAATAAATGGAGAACCTGCGGTGAAACAGAGATTATTTTTTAATTTTCACCGACCAACCGATCAAATAAATTGTCCATTAAAACAAAACACGCAATGATGAATTTTTTTTTAGCTGAAACAAATCGAAAGAAACGAAGTCGCAAAAAGAGTTTAATAAATGGTTTTCCGATGCAGAGGAATGAAAAGTGAAAAGCGTCGGCTTTGTGATTTCAATTGAACACTCTCGAGTGCCTTTAAAGCTTATAAATAATTTGTCAGCTTTGAAACTATGAAGACTGCAATCGCATAATGAAATTTTCAGCAAAACCTGAGGAGGGGGAATTTTACTCTCCGTTTTTTTTGTTTTAAATTTTTCCTAACGACATAGTGTATTTTGTTTGAGATATTTGGGTTGTATCTCTTCATTGTTAGATATGGCAACAACTGATTTTTTTTATAATTTTCTAATAGCAGAAAAATGAAAACACTCCGGTTTTCCATGAATGCAAAAGGGCAAAACAAATCAATTTGAAAACGGATATTGTTCAATAATTTTAACATTAAACTCGAGATAAGGAGTGACGGGAGCAGCAGTGTCGTTAACTGTTTTAGTGCGTAATATTTTCGCTGTAAATAAAACAAAATTTAATAAATACAGTATCTGAAATACTGTTTTTCCGTAGGGTATTTCGTTAATTCAGACTGAGAGTAAGAGATGTGAAAGAATAACTTTCGGGGGAAAATGGGGCGAAACTACTCGAAGCGAAGTGAATGGTAAATCCGAAAGAGAAAGACATTAATTCAGTAAAAGTTGGCTGAATTAAGAAAAATCTTTCCGGCCGATAAGCAGCACCCCATAGAGTTGAAGATAAAAGTTTCGACGACTTTAGGAAACACCTAACCGAGCAAAATGCCCGGAACGACAGTAAAACCGGTGCAATATGGCTTCGTGCTTTCAACGCATCAAATCCTACCATTATAAAAATCAACCGTAAATTTTAATACTTTTCCTCTCGGAGTCTTTTCTTAGAAGTTCCTTTTTCTTTTCAACTTCATTTTCATCTACTTTCTGGGAACTTCGGGCTGACGTGAACGCGAAGCCTCTTCCTATACAAAATCACATTCTGTCAACAATCCTTCACCGGGTAATCGCTCGTAAAAATCCATCTGTGCTTCTTTTCTTGTTTTCATCACTATAAATATTCCCTTCTCTCGAAATTCAAATTATTCTTTATTGATTCTCCATCAGTAAAATATGGCTTTCAAAATCATCGTTTTCGCAGCTGCTGTTTTCGCCAGCCAGGTAAGGATTTTTCATTTTGACTAACCTGCCCTTTTCAAAATTTAGCAACCCTCGATAGCTTTTGGATCGCTGCCATGCTTTTTCCTTTAGGATATATCGAACTGCTTCCTCAACAATTACCTTAAAACTCTCCGATTATTTTTATGGCTTCACTCTCGAAAACAAATTTTGAACCCATTACTTAAATCGAAAGAAAATTTTGGCAGCAGACGCGCTGGCTCCCATTCGAATATGAAGATATAAATTTCCCTAACATCGAATTCCCATACTATTAATCAGCAATCACCAATCCCCAATATTAGAAATTTCATTACAGTTATCCTCAAAGACTTCTTCGTCTGCTTTGAATTCATACCTTCTGTATTTTACAGGCGAACGCCCAGTTGGGTCTCATCACACCTTTCGCTACCGGATTCACCAACGGCATCTCCGAAATGGCCAAACCCTTCGTTGAACTCGGCGAGTCAGTGATTAGCCCATCCAGGAAAAATCCGATAACCCAATGGATGTCGTACCCGGCTCAGATGATCCCTCAAGTTACCAACGCTGCCTACGAAGGATATGAAACCGTCGCTTCTGCTATTCCCGGAGCCAGTTACTTCCAAATGCCCCGCCCCAAACCCCAGGTGGCTTACTACCCCATTGCCAGTGCACAGGCTACTCTGACGAGACCTCCCCGCCCCTACCCGGCTCCTGCCCCCGCCCCCGCTACCCTCGCTGAGGAAGCCAATGAGATCTACAGACCTACCAGACCTTCCTCCAACTTGCTCATCCAACCTGAAATCCCCGGAATGGAGGTTGACCCCGAAGCACCAATGACCATCTCAGGCAAAGTGGAAGTTCCTACCCTTCAGAGACCCATCCCGGTCATCTCTCAGAAGAAGTAAGCTTCTAAAAGCGGATGCGTAGAATTTGCCTCGCACATCCCCAAACCTCAATGAATTTTTTTACAGTTTTGCTTGTTATAAGTGTTGCAAATGCTTCAATTATTACAGCAAAAGTGTTTGTGAATGCATAATATAAAAATATATTAGTTATAATATAATCAGTCTTCATAAATGCAATCCTCAAGAGCCTTAACTCAAAAGCTTTTAATATTTTTTTGCCAAGTCTACTTAAGAGCTTTTGAAAAGTGGAAACATCAATTTTTTAAAGAAGTCTAATTGAATTTATGAACGGCAGCAAAAGTTTAAAAAAAAACGGGTATCCGGAGTAAACATCATTAGAAGAAATTACACATAACTTATTCTCAGTCACCATCGTTGTCCCTTTGCTATTAACTTAAGTTTTGAAATCAGGAAACGCTCTGATTTATTTCTAAAACCTTTACCTTAATCAAAACTTTGTTTTTGTCACGCACTATTCAGTTAGGAGTTGGTTGAGATTTAGAAATTTAAAATTAATGAACTCAGAAATAAAATCTCAACCTGTCTTAAGTTTCTGATTTCAATGATTTTTTATCGTCCGATTCTTCTAAAGGGGTTGAAAAAACTCATTGCAAATTTAATCGATAAATCATGAACCTGTCTGGAATGGCTTTTCAAAAAGTGCACAGTCCTGCATCGAACGACGTGTCTTTCAACTTAAACGAGAAAGCCGAGGAAAACGAGAGGGGGACTCACCCTACGGTGGTTGCTCCTCCTGGCACCACTTCCGTCACCTCCCCCCGCCCGAGTTTTCCCCAACTCCCTTTGTTGGCCATCGTTGAAGGCAAAAAAAAAGGAATGAGGGTTGATTTTAATATTCTGAAAACCACTTCCGGTGGTGCATGTGACTGCGGTGGTTTTGGCGACGGATTCGTAGCCTTTTCAGCCGTGTGGTTTACGGGGAGGTTCGCGAAGTCGGTAAATGACGGGCGGCCCAACCATGCGGAAAGGGTGGGCATTTCCCTTAATTACAGTTTTTTTTATTAAAGTTTTCCCTTCCTGCTTTTTTGTGCCCGTTAATTTATTTTTTTGCCTACACTTTACGGTTTCGCCTTAGAAAGTATTACTATTTTTCAAACGTGGCATTCGTTTCATTGATATTTCTTTTAAAACTCGGGGTGTTTTCTCTTCCTGAAGCTGATAACTCCCAAAAGTTCAGGGGTCGGTTAACTGAATCTATATTTATTTGAGAAGACTCGCATTATAACTTCAGCCAGAATCGGCACTTATCATACTGAGAAGCCTTTTACCTTTTCGTCGTAACGGTCCACGGCAAACTTAATTTTTCGTCACCATCCCAATCTTAGGGGTAATTAGCCACATTCGTGACCGCCACAGACCGAAGGAAACCGCGTTAAGTGCTCGTTAGATAACCGACAACGGAAGAATTTTGTCAGTGATGAATCGTCCCTTTCTGATTTTTACTTTGTAATGTAATTTATAGAAAAGCTTCGCATCGCCTTTCCATCGTAAAAGTTTCAAAAAGTGTTTCAACTCACCGTCGGTTCCATTGGTACCCGGAAGTCCGTTCAGTCCGGGCATGCCGTCCACCCCCGGAAGTCCATCCAACCCCGACCTTCCAGGTATTCCGTCGAGTCCAGGTTCTCCAGGCACGCCGTCTCTTCCGTCCAAGCCCGGTCCTCCTGAATTTCATAAAAATCACTCCAGTTGATAAGTGAAACATTTTTCTCAAGTGAAAATGGCGGAATTCTTCTTTTCATAAGAGGAAGTCATATTCTGAATAGAAACATTAAGGCTAAAATTTGAAATTTAGGCAATATTTTTGTTGCGTAACCACCATTTAATCAGCAGTTGGAAAAACGAATGCTATTTTCTGCAGGTGACAGTTTTACTTTATGTGAATAACCATTCCTTCCGCTTTGAGAATGTAAATATAATTTGAAAAGTTAGTGATTTTTTGAAGGTATTTAGTTGTATTCGAAATAAATAGTTAGCCGAATGCTCTTCAATTATACCTGGAGGTTTTCAATTTTATCGTATTAAAAATTATGAGACTCTCAGACAATATAAAATATTATAATATATCATTTTCTCGTTTTAAAGGTCTTTAGGGGAAAAAATTTATATGAGTAAATATAGTTTTTTTCTGCTGTAATTCTGCTGAAGTTTTTATAAAAAATTTGAAGTTGTTTTTAGAAATTCCTTGAGTTAAAAAGCTTCAAATTGAAAAAAAAAACATAAAAGAACAAACCTGGCCATCCAGGTACTCCTTTTGGTCCTCTAGGCCCAGGCTCTCCAGGAAGCCCATGAGGCCCCCGCATTCCCGTCTCCCCCGGAAAACCTCTGTCTCCTCTCTCCCCCTTGGGGCCTTCCACACCAGGCAAGCCCCTCTCGCCTCGAGGGCCCCGCTCACCCGGGAGTCCCGGGGGGCAGTATTCCTTCGTCGCCGAGCAGAATCCCTGTATGGCCACCAGCTGCAAGAAAAACGCAATATTTCAAATATTTATTCAAACCTAAAAAGCGCTAAATAATTCTGGAGCGACTTCTCTTCTTTAATTGCAAATGTATTCGTGCGTTGCTTTCGGTTCAAGTCGAAAATTACGCGTCGTTTCTTTAAGAGGAAAAGGAAATGAAAGAAAGATACCTTTGCAGAATTGTAATAACTCTTGGAATTTTGATGAGGTGAATGCGCGCCTCATTAATCCTCAGCGGAAGGAGGGGGAAAGGGGTTGGGGGAGCAAACGCGTTCTGAAAGATGCATTTGCATACAAATTTTCCGAATCGAGAAATTTGGAATCTTAGTCATTCACATTCAGACGGAAAAAAGACATTTCAGAAATGTGTAAAAAATGTGATTCTATTGTTATGCTTTGTTTTTAGATAATATCGTCATATGAAATGGCGTTTAATGCAAATCGGTTCATCTACTCTCCCCATTCCCCCCCCCCCCCCGCCGTCCCCCAACCAAATGCACAGGGGTGCGAAGATTCAACCTCGGGTTAAACTTTTGCTTCTAAACTTTCTGCGATAATTACAAGATTTTAATAATACATCTCATATCTATCCTAATTATCTTGCTCCCGGGATGTGACAAGAAACATCAATAAGAAAATATGTGGGCTTTACTCGCAGTTTCTTCTTTGCCCATTCAATAAAGTTTAGCTCATTTATTAAATTTATTTTCCTCGTTAATTTACAGATCAGTCAATGAATGAACAGAAGATTTTGAGACTTGATTACAGTACGAAAGGAAGAGTTTCTCATATACAAGTATCAAATTTTAAGAAACTTGTGATCATTAACTGAGTTTAAAATGAGTATGTGAGACCAAATTAATTAAATTTTTAACAACAAAAAAAATGTAAAACTTTTTCAAAAATAAAATTCTATTGGTTGGATAAGAGAAATGGTTAAATCTATTTGCGTCAGAATCTGAACGTCTTACTCACTATGACAAAAAGGGGCAACTGACCGTTAAAAATTCTCCAGAGCAATGCAAGTGAATTTCTTTTTTAAATTTTCAAAGCAGGAACTCATTTTCTTGAAAGCACCGACTGCTTTTGAATAGAACGCATGGATAAGCTTTTATATATATTTTTTTTTTTTAAGTTTTAAATTCTCACAGGATGGGTACAAGTTTTTGAAAAATGAAACAATAACTACACGCTACGCCATATCGGGGGATGAATTCGCAATGTTACGTATTATTTATCTGCTCCGCTATGGAACGCCGGGAAAGCGGATAAACGAAACAAATTGAAAGGCAAAGGTCAGTTTTGTTGGAGGACAATGCGAATGAATAAATGCGATTAATATTAAAATCCCTCCGAAACGCAGCGGCTGAAAAGGAAAAACCTTCCGCTAAGTCAATATTCGTTTACCAAAAGTTGTTTGGAATTTGACAAGTTGACAGTTCTTTAAAATTTCATTTATTTTCACCCCTTCCGCCCTTTCTCCGACCCCTTTTGTTATCCTCCCGAAAAAACATCAACATGCCGGGCTTTGGGTCCTGATAGCATTCTCCCATCCCTTCCCTCCGAAACGATTGCGCATTTTCATACACAAATTGCACCACAAATAATTTTCTGTAAAGGTCACTGTTTCTCCATTCTCCCACAGTTTCAGTGATCGTATTGTTGTTTTCGGTAAGTGAATCGAAAGAGGGAAAGCAGAAACACTCCCGCGGGGGGTGAAGAACAGATGATCATGAAGGGGTTGGTGATTTATTTTCCTTCCTCGTGAGTAATCACAGAAGGCAGTCAAGGCAGGACTTTCAAATTAGCTTTGACCCTGGAAACGTGCTTGAGGGACACGTAACGCTTTTTGTTGAGTAGAGCTTAAATTAAGCAAAGCTAACCAGCTTTTCTCCCCCGAGGGTAAACGAGATAATTTCGACGGTAAAAGCGATAAAAACTGAGAGCTGAAAAAAATAAAATTATTGAATACGCTTGGTTCTTATTGGCTTTTAAAAAAATCGAAAAATATCCACGGTGCAAAAAAGCTTTGAAAGGAGCCAATGGAAGAGAGAAAATGTAGTTTTGTAACAAAAGAAGCAATAAAACACTTCCGAGTGAAAACTCTCGATATTTTCGGAGACGTTGAAAGATCATAAATTGACCAAAAGCAAAGAACACGAGGTCGCTCAGAGGATTACCGAAAGCTCTTCGTCCGAACGATTATATTTCACGTCTGTTCTCTCCTTTCCTCTGCTCAGCTCCAAAGTGTAGAGTGGCCTGCAATTGAATCGTAAATGAAATGTTCCCATAAATGAAATAAAACGGATTATAACAAAGCCAAGGATTCTAGAAAGCACAATAGTAACAATTTTTATTCAATTAACCGAGAAGGTCAGTGGAACGAGCCTTGTGGCTGATTCAGTGTTTGGTAAAATAATGAAATTGTCGAATCTGTATCATTATGCCGGCCATTAGTTTTCGGGGAGATTCACCATTGCACATTCCTCCATGGAGAGACACAGGACGAAGGTAGAGGGACAGGAAAGGAAAGGATTGGGGACAAAGGCTTTGGTCGCCGATGTGGGCCAATGGGCCCTGGCAGTTCGAGGGCCCGATTGGCCGCCGCCCCTTGGATGAAGAGGACGGATGTTGTGCGGTCTGATGAAATGGGAACAGACACGAAGAGGAGGCACCTCTTTTATTATGATAATAGAGTAATGAGACCTAATGAAAGCTCATTCGATGTCACAGTTTGTGCTTTTACGGGGTCAGATAGGTCTTTTGCAGAGGCTTTTAATCCGCCCGTGTCGAATATCAATGAAACGCGAAAACAAAACAGTTAATGATAATAAAGTATATGAGGGTGCGCGTGAGTGGGTCGATTTGATAGTTTCTTCTCTTTTTATTGAAACCCTTTCCCCTTAAATGGCAGATAAATCACAGTGCAAAGATGGAATGCCTTACCTTCGACCACCGAAAAAAAGTTTCAAACACTTTTTCTACCACCATGAAACGAAGGCTGTTTTTGGAAGGAACAGCTCCAGCTGGGGTGAGTATTTAAGAACGATAAATCGTCAGGGTTGGTAAAGATTTCCAAAAGCTTTTCAAAAATTTAAAATAAGTCGGAACCGTAATAACCGAAAAACTGGAGTTATTAAATTCCGATTTTAAATTAAATCCAGGAATCAATAGAATAATCTCAAGATATCAATCCAGAGCACTGAATAAAGATAGGAGAAGTTATTTTTCTTTCCTCAATACAGTAAAATCAATAATTCAAATTCAAATAGACATTTGGATTCAAAACACAGGCATTTTTTTTAAACAGGACACAAATCACAGCAGCATTATGAACTAAAATGGACTGTAAAGATATACAGATAATCACAATATTTTCTAAGCCTCATGAAATTTGTTTCAAAAAAAGCTTCCAAAAGGGAAACTCTAAAAAAAGCAAAAAAAAACCCGAAAAAAGGCGCTTCCGGTCGAGCAATTTCCGTCCTCCAAAACCCAGGAGGTAACCCACCCACCCATCATTTGACCAAACTCTGTCGACCAATTCCAACCATCAACAAATCAATTTCTGTTTCTTGGAAAGGAAAATTAGTTTTTTTTCCAGGGAAAAATCTATTCCACATTGGCCTTAATCTGCAGGCCCAATTACCTCAACTCCGCTTATGGCGGAAGAGAATTTATGAGCGGTTATTGTTTGTCAAGGGTTTCGAATGTCACTCCTGAGATGTAAACTTTTGAGAGAGCCGTGAAAAGTTTGTGTTTCAGATTTGTTTTGTCGCACTTTGGGGATGTCACGTTTCGAAAGCAGAAGACCGGTTTTACTCAAAACGCAATACGACTATAATGCGCCCCCGGGGTATTTTTTATGGTTCACCAAAAATTTCAGTGAAAAATAATCCGTTAATTAAAATTACAAATGATCTGTTTAAAAAGGTTTTAAGAGTCACGTGATTAACCGACCCCATTTGTAAAAATAAGTAAATATTTAAGCAAATACGGAGGGTTTAAAATTTAACCGGAGAAATTGTCTTAAACCGCGATTAAACCGTCAGATACAAACTTATATTATACTTGATATGGTATATTTTATATTGTAATTAATTTAATTTTATAAAATTGGAAAAGTGGTTTCAAGTCAAATCAGGCATTACCATTTAGAAATGTATAACTTAATAATAGAAATCGAAATTCCTTTGTGAATATCATATTATACTCAAAAAAGGAAGCAGCAGCAATAAAGGCACTCCTATATTCAGCAAAATTCGGACAAAAATCCTGGAAACTAATCACTGACTCTGACAGATTCGGGATGATTATTAAATCATAAATGAATTCCATTGGGAATTCAATGCCAAATTACAACCTTTTCTATATATGACATTTTGTATTCCTCTTTACCTTTAAGCCTCAACAGCAGTTATAGATTTGCTAAATCACTATTTACGTACACATCAAGTCAGCAAAGCCACAGACTGACACATTAACCCTTCAAGCACTACGATTCGGTTGAAAGGTAACCAATCTTCTGTCAAAAAACAAAAATTATTTCTCTGCAATTTCATTCTTTCCACAGCCATCTCCAATTATTCAAAACTTTGAAGATAAAAAGTATAAATAAATTCTAAAAAAAGGCAAAGATAGTTTTTTTCAGATAGGAAACCTCATTATTGTATTTCCTCTTTTTTCAGATATTGAGAAAAATGGTCAGCATTTTGCTGCTCCCGGAAACTCTTTTGATTTCTTTTTTTTTAAAGTTTTTTAAAATTATTTCAAAAATTTAGCCATAACTTTAAAGTTACAAAACATGTTAAGGAGTGTCTTTTTTTTTATAAAATCACGACTTTTTATAATTAACTGTGTTTAATTTAGATTTGTTGATGATAGAAAATATACAACTTTGATTTATATTTTGATTTTCGTTTCCAGCTAAAATCTCATTATTCTACTTCACATTTTACACCGTACTCGCAGCCATGTTCGCCATAATGTTATGGGTATTCTTTCAAACCTTAAACACGCACGAGCCTCGGTGGCAACTAGAAAGCTCTTTAATCGGAACAAATCCAGGTACGAACTTTATTTTTTATCACCTCCCGAACCCATATTTTAAAACAAACACAGGGATACCTTTAATTAATTTCTTAATTATGAATATAATTATCCATGTTTTATCTGATATTATTAAATCAGTATTTTAATCAAGTGATTAAGTTATCATTCTGACAGTTTATTAATTAGGAATGAGATTCATTAAGTTTTTTTATAGTTTTTTATTAAATTATAAAATGGTAAAAGCTATGAAAGGGTTGATTAAAAAAATTGGAAAGTTTAAGAAAACCTTCAGAATTTTAAAACAGTTCCGAATGTGTCCTTATCATTTTGGAAAAAAATACGTTTTATGATGTTTCTAAAATGTATTGATAAAAACGGGAAATACGTGAGAAAGTAGTCGTCAGCAAAAATTACAAAATTGGTTTGTCGGAGAGAAAATAAAATAAATATCCGACTGCTGCTTTTATCTTCGTTCATCCGATTTCAATCCTGCACCGAAAAGACTTTTTGTTTTTATTTTGAATTTCATTTTGGAAAAGCACGCGATGTTATAAATTTCTCTGTAAACTGCACCTCCGGCCACAATTCCGCAACCTCAGGTGAGAGTTTTCCTACCCCTGACTCCACTTAATTACAATTTAATTAACAACTCATTAGAAAATCTGCCAAAACGCCCCATAATATTTCCGGCACAAACGACATGAAAGCCCAATGAATCGCACCGGTCTTCTCACAAACTACGTCGAAATCGTTCCCTGACAAACCTATTTTCCTCCTCTCTGCTTTTCTCGGATTCCCCTGAGGTGCCATTTTCGTTATTCTCTCAAGTTATACTTCAAAATATCTTTTATTTACTTATTCTTTCACTCCTGAGTGCAGTCCTCAAGGGAGATAAAGCCGTCAAGAGGCGTTCCCGAAGAGGCCTGAATTGTCCCGAAATTCCCGAGTTTCCTCAGGGAGGTATTTTTTTTTAAAGCCGTTGAGGCTTAATTAAGCTGAACGTTTCCGATTCAACTCAACTGAGAATTTCTCATTTCAGGTATGGGTTTCAGGCCGCATCCACCGGGAGAAAATGTTGAGAGCACATTGATTTGGTACAAAGGAAGTGACAGAGAAAATTTTCAATATTGGATAGATGCTTTAGCTAATTTCCTTGAAGGTACAATACGCATCGTTACCAACCAATATTAATTAATAATATTATGGAAAAGTTTGTGCACATGGATTCAGCTCAATAATCTGATTATTACAGTATACAGGCGACCAGGGCTGACGCCCGGCAGAGGACAGAACATTTACAACTGCGACTACGACAGACCGCCCAACAGGGGACAAGTGTGCGACGTGGATGTCAAGAACTGGCACCCATGCACCCAAGAGAACTTCTTCAACTACCACAAGTCCGGTCCCTGTATATTTCTTAAGCTGAACAAAGTGAGTATACCTTTTTTTTCACGTCGAAACCTAAGATAAACAAAAATTAATTAAATTCTCTGAAAAAAGTAATATTCAACTGGAAAGTAAACGTCAAAGAACGTAAACTAATTTGAAAGAGAAACTGAATTGCTTAATCATGAACTTCTTTCAATTTATTTTCTTTATGAGTTTCTTCGTCTTAAGATCTTTTACTTTTCCTTTCCCTTTTCCCCTTAATTGGACAATTTCGGGACCGCCTGGGTCTCATTTAGTTAAATGAGAAAAAAAAAATAATTACACGTACTGTTTAATTAAATGTTAGTGGATATTATACTGTTGGAATTATTTTTTATGCAAAGCTCACAACTGTGTTACTTTTATAATCATCGTAAGACAAAACAACCATTGAAAGCACCGCCAATTTTCATTATGTCCACAAATCTAAAAAATGACGTTAATATTGAGGCAAGAGGTGCTGAAAATTTTCTTCTGGAAAGAACATTCAAGAATTTGGCGGGTGTTAGCTACAGAACTATGGTTCACCAAAGAAAAAGACACGTCAAAATTCAGAGCTGCAATAAAAGATGGGAAGAAATGAAGTGTCGGCTGAATGGAAAGGTTTGAAAAAGAGTAGAGAATGTGTCGAAAACAGAAACGGAGAACGAGGAAAAGTAATGCAACTGAAAACAAAGAGTGGGAAGATGAAAGCGCTCGACAAAACAAAACGGAAAGAAATTAACAAAGGAATAAAATATCGGATGTTCTTATTTAAGGCAGACTCTTTCAGTAAAAGTACCCTTTCACTATTTCTTCTAATATTTTTACTGTTTGATTTCAAACCACAGCTTTTACAAAAATTTAATTTTTTCCAATGTTTTCTTATTAATTTTAAAAAACGAGAACTTTCAGATCTGAGAAGGGAAAGTTCAAAACTTTAAATTCTACAATATAGGGATCTCTTTCATCATTTTAGAGAATTCAAAAGTGTTGAAGCGTTTTTACTCGGAAAAGTTATTTTTTTTGATCAGGAACTCCACGTTATCACACTTCAGTGCTTTCGATCTTCACGGAAAAATGAGCGGGGAGTTAAAAACAACTACACAAAACTAAATTTTCTATATAGAAAAAGGGAAAAAGAGGGGACAGTTAAGGGAAAGTAACGAGAAACCTAACTTTTTAAGTACAGCTTTTCCTTCGTTAATTTATTTTTTGTCATTACCGCTGCTAACAAAGCTCATTTAACACTTCTCAGTTTTTATAATTTTATTTCCAATTTATAAGAGAGAGCTGCCACGTGACTTTTTAACATTTTTCTCTCTTCAAATTTGTATCTTTGCAGGTATTGCCATTAGTCACGTAAAATATCTGAATCATTCTAATAATGCATTTTTTATTAAAAAAAGCCGAAACAGGTCGAAATGACTTCATTAGAATTTTTTTTTTTATTGGGATGTCAATTTCAATTAACATCCAACTTGAGGAGGTTTTCATTATCCACCAATTAATGGTGATTATAAAAACTGAAAGATTCAAATCGAGTTATCTCTTACTGCAACGAATAATGAAAATTATAATCGGAAAGATATCTCACTCAAAAGTCGTTAAATCAATTCGTTGATTAATGGGTTTAGAAAAACCATTATTTTTAAGCAGAATATAAATGAAGTGAGAAGTGGATCGAGTTGGGAGGGGAAAAATCGAAAGAGAAAAGAAAAATTATAAGTGACAAATATTCTAATAAAAATCAAAACGACAGATTTAACTTTTCGCAATAGTATAAATTCTTACAGAGATAGTAAAAAAGGAATACATTAAGGGTATGAATTAATCCTGTTAAGGCTTTCTTTTAATGGTTCATTGTCAGGAAGCCCCAAAGAATCTTAAGTTAACGAGAAACCTTAATAATTTCTCAAACAAAGTTGGTTAAAGCTCCCGAAGAGCGGAGACTTTATAGCAATGGGCATCATTTTCATAATTGTCACAATCGCGTCGAATTCTTAATAAACATCGCTGACTGATATTTAACTGTTGGTAGAAACAGTACAAATTTTTAATTTAAAAAAGGTTTGATAAAGAGGAGAGTTATTAGTAAAGGAAGAGTACCATAACTCCAAGAGATGAACCGAAATTACTCAAACGTGTGAATGAAATCAGCAACCCGAACATAGTTTTCTGAGTACATACATAAGCTAATTATAATCGACACGTGGCTTCTAATGAAACGATATCAAAGTTTATTCGTGTATAAGCCAAAAATGGTGGAATTCTTCCGATGCCTCCCTGGAAGCTCTGCTCACGTGTGAGCTTATTTAATAGTAAGCTAAATGTGGGTGAAGTTTGAGAATGTTCGATGGATTTCCATCGAATTCACGGTTAAGTTCAGTATCCGGCATAGCGATTGTGAATTTGATGAATTACATTCCAAACGTGCTCACGTGTAAAGTCGAGTTGAAAAATATTTAATGATTGATACGAAACAGAGAATTCGGGGCAGAATTTCATAATAAAAACACTTTTTCCGCTTTCTGGGGGGAATTTTTTTTCCATTAATGCCAAGATAGTCGAAAGAGGGGAAGGGGAGATAAAATGAAGAAAATGGGAGACGGTGAATGATCATTAGTTGGAAAACTACGGAGGGTTTTTTAAAAAGTAAATGGTTTTTGCAACAGATCAAAATATTTTTAGATTACAGTAATTAAATTTTTTAATTTTTTTTTTTCAATTAATAATTCCCTTACAGATTTACGGATGGAGGCCGGATTACTATAATGACACGACAGACTTGCCGGAATCAATGCCGGAGGATCTTAAAGAGCACATCGCCACGCAAAAAGCACTGGATCCGAAAATGGTAATCGAGTTTTGATTATTCAAAATATTGATTTGAACTTGAAACTGAAAAATTTCGTGCGGATATAAAATTTTTTTTTTCCAGTTAAACACAATATGGGTTAGCTGCCAAGGAGAGAATCCCCTCGACAGAGAAAACATCGGTCCCATTCATTATATACCGAGAAATCGGGGATTTCCCGGATATTTCTACCCATTTGAGAACAACGAAGGATACCTCAGTCCTCTCTTAGCCATTCATCTCGAACGCCCGAAAAGTAAGCAATCGATGCCAATTTCCAACTAAATATCACTTTTTTTTAAATTCGTAAAGATTTGAGGCAGAGACAAAGAGGAAACCGTTTCAAAGGTAGGAAAGGTTTAGTAAAACCTTGGGATCTATATACAGATTATAATGGATTAATCCAAAACGAAGAATATAAAATTGGGATTAGAAGTGTAGAAATTTGTTTTGGAAGCAGAAACAAACGAAGAAGTCAAAATCTGAGATCAATTTTTAAAAAATCACTGCCGGCAGACAATTTCCCGCAGTTTTTGAGGCCGAAGCCGTATTTTCTGCGAAAAAGGATAAGAACTTAAGAACCTGATTCGGAGAAAGCAGGCTTTCTTTAAAAACATATAATAAGCCGTAAAGTGCACTTGGGAAAAACTTGTGGTTACCATCTGAGGAAATAAAAATTACCTTCTTTTAACGAAATGCCGTACACACTATAAAGGTCAGATGACACAAGAAAGAAATTTAAAAAACGGTTGACCGCACGAAGCTTTTATTTTTGAAAATAATTCCAAACTCAAAATGGGACTTAGGGGCAAAATAAAAATTGAAGAAACGGAGAATTTGAATGAAAACCTTTCGTTTAGGGAATGGTTTTGTTATGGAAATCTCTCGGTTTTATTTCTTCATTTCTAATGCTTTATATTCGCATAAATCTGCAAAAATAGATTTATTTTTCTAATGAAAAGAAAACGCGCTCCCCTCTTCCTGTGGATTATATTGGTCACAAGGCAATTCTGACGATGGCTACCAATTCTGAAAAGAATGATCGAAACAGAGTTTTATGGCAGGAAATCTTCTTCGACAAACATGGAAATTTCGGTAAAATGGAAAAAAAATCAAACCATTTCTCGACTTGCAAATAAAAAATCCATCTGAATTACATATCTTATAAAAAATTATACGACCTAAAACATTTCATAATCCCTCCCGATTTTCGAAAAGCTTCGTATTAATTTTTTGTTATTAATTTCAGCCGGAGTTCTTATCAACATAGAATGCAAAGCTTGGGCAAAAAACATAATTCACAATCAGAAAGAAAAACTTGGCTCCGTTCATATAGAGCTTCAGATCGATTGAATGATCGACAATTCTAGACTAATAGCCGCCTTGGTGTTCATAAAAAATGTCTGCATAAAATATATTATAATAAAATAATATTTTTTATTTTCCTTTAAATTTCCCCGAATATTAAACAATGCTTAAAGAGTTTACGGATACCGTGATGAACTGTCATCAAAACAAATTTTTCTTAATTTATTATTATTAAAGAAACGATTCGAAAATTTTAAGAAAGATAATTTTGTCAACTAAACAAAAATTAACACCACACTATTATTGCAAAACCGAAGGATATTTTACTGAATCCATTAAGGCAAAGTCCGAAATCACGTTAAAGGATTCTTAACGATGATGCCCGAAAAATAAGCAAAAGCAATCGGCTCTCGCTCCAACCCGAGTAAAGTATGTTTATAAAACAAATTTTGAAAATTCCTTTCTCTCTTGCAGATGGAGAAATATGCAAAATGAAGCAGAAAACAATATAAACGAGGGGAATAAAATTAAGGCTAAAGAGAATTTTGAAATTTTAATTAGAAATTAGAGAGAACCTTTCAAAAAACTTTCACACTCTTCCTTCAAATTATTGACTTCAAAAGCCTTTAGTTTCCTTTTTAATAATTTAGGTAAATAATTAAAAAATTATAAGATTTATCAGATCGGACTTAAAATATAAATTCCAAATCACATGAATTTGAACTCTGTAATAAAACAGGAAATAAGAGAAAGCCATTTAAGAGGTAACCTTAATTTAAATTATTTAAACAACAAATGCTGTATTGCGGACAAAAGCAGAAACCGTTCGCTAAAGTAAATCCGGAATTTTGTTTTTGGAAAATAATAAATCACCACCCCTCCTCAGTTCCCCGTTAAGGAAGAATTTCTTTCGAGCGACAAATAAGAAAATCTCATAAAAAGAGGAAAGGGGTCGAGGCGGAAAAGAAGTCATTAATTTTAGCCAAAGGAAGCAATTCCCTCTTCCTCGTTGAGGAAGGGCGTTGTCGTCGAGAGGGGGAAGTGTTTAGAAAGTTGATCAACAGGACGAGATTATTAAACTGTCTGAAGAAGGTTTGAATAATGGAAAATGGCCCGCGTAATTGCGTTCCTGGATGGAGACGTTTTTAGGAAAAATCGGCCGTTGTCGTAGAAACATAAAATGGTTAACTGACCGACCCTTCGCTTTCATCTATTCCGGGGGATGAATTGGCTGCCAAGGGATAGATATCTTTGAAATCTGAAATTTAAAAATCTGCAGGTGATATGCACAGGTGACAGTATTTAACTGCCTGCTTACAAAAGTTTTATCTAAATCTAAAAACTGACCGCCATTGTTCTTTTGTGTATAAGCATTTGCGGGTCTCAGCTTTTTATAAAAAAATCATTTTAACTCATTTTTCCTTTTTGACTAGAGAAATCTTGGAAATAATTTTTCACTCAATTCCCTCCAAATATTGCAAAAAATAAAGAACTCTGTGAAAGCTCTTTTATTATGCTTTTCGGAGGGGGAGAAAGGAATTTAATAGATTAACTTTTTCCCCAAAATCGACTGACAAAAGCTCTTTCTTCCAATTTTATGCGAAGTATTAAATAGCCCAAGAAAACTTTTTAATATCCGGGTTCCAGGGTTCCACCTTTTCTTCCCTTCTAAAAAGAAGTTTTCGGAGGGTTGTGTTTAATTTAAACATTTTTATGATTTTTTAACTTGGCTGTGTTTCAAAAAATGAAGTATTATTTTGATTAGTTTTCTTTTCAGTTATTACTTTTCGTGGCACTGCTTCGTGTAATGAAGTTTAAAAATGTGAAAGTTTTTATTCTATAAAAAGAAACAGATAAAGCGTTTTTAAGAAGTTCAATTGCCTTTTTAATTTAAAAAAAATTAAAGGAGTAATTGTGCCTGTGTCTTTGTCGGGGTAAAAGTCCTGAAAAATGTCTAAGAGGAGACTGAATATAAATACTAGAATCATTTCCATCTGTGCATACTGCGAAAAAATTGGCTATACAATCCGTGAATGTTCATTCATAAGTACAACGTTCCTAATCGAGTCAGCGATTGAAGTGTTGAAGCACATCCGAATTAGAAATTTAATGAGTTTGGAATTCAGTTAACTTCTTAACCCCCGGAAAAAATTCACAAGGCCAGAAATTTTCTGTAGGGGATCATGAATTTATGGAAAAGGGCGCAGGTAAGGAATAGAGGAAAAGATTTACGGATTTTCTTCCCCCGGCAAAGGGGAAAAAATTGTCAACGCGCAATAAATAATATTTTGGAATTAAATTTATTCGGATGTGGCCGAAGGTTTTTGGATTTTATTTGCCTCTTTCCCATAAGGGTGAGAGAAAGAAAGAAAGGGGGAGAGCTTTCTGTAAAAAAAGGCTGATTACCCTTTCTAATCTCAGTGCAAACAACCATCTGCGTGGTATTAAAGTCAGATAAAATGAGAAAGCAAAATTATTGAAAACCAAACCCGCATAATCTGAAAATTGAAAACAAAATGATGAAAAATTTCCAAATAAAGAAGGCCTAATTGAGCTGCGAAGGAAAAAACAATGGGGAATCGTAAAGTCAAAAACCTGCATTCAAAAGAGAGTGAAAAAGTGCTTTTTGTAAAGTTGCCAAAAAGTAAACAAAAAGTGCAAATCATTGCCAAACCAATTTATTTCTCTCATCCTTAAAAGCTTATATTCCGACATAATTCACTATCATTTCTCATCGCTTTATGGAGTCTTTGTTGGTAACAAAAGGCTTCGACACAATCGAAGCTTTACCATACGCACAAATTATGCTTGAAGAGTAAGCTCTGTCAGCGAAAACCCGTTGACATAAGCTACAATCATTGCATTTAAGCAGTTAGAACCAAAAAAGTGGCAGAAAATTGTTTCTTCCTTTTTCAGTTTGCCTTTTATTTATATAAATAAATTTGCATAATACATAATGACAGTTTAAAATTATCGCAAACAATTAAGTAACTAATAGAATGCTTTGCGAAATAAAGCTTAAAACTAAAACGAAGAAGGGAAAATTGCCTTTGTGGGACGACATCCCACCGGAATAATTTCGAGGCAACAGAGAAATAGTTTTGATGAGAAAAGTATTTTTTACAAGGTAAAACTGAACTTGAGAGAGGCTGAGGGAATTCGTTTTGGGGAAAACCACAAAACTTTTATTATTTTCACAAACTTGTCATGATGTAACGAATCTTTTAAGTTTTATTTTTATTTTGCATTTCATTTCGAGTCAACTCCTTAATCTGCACCTGTTTCAGAGAAGATTGCATTATGTAATATTATTTTGCATTTCTTTCAAAAACTTTCACCCAACAAAGACGGAGCTTTTTAAAAATATGGAAGATAATTTATCAAAATTTTAAGAACTTTTATATAATATTAAAGAGGGAATATTAAGAGTGGTTTTAAAACAAAACGTGTTCTCTTTTGTGAGAATGGATGAAACGAGATTCAAAAATAATAGAAAATCTTTTAGCCAAGGGATCACTAGATTAGGTTTGTTCTTTGATTTTAATTAAACTTACGGTTTGCCTACACTATTTTAGATCTCAAATTTCCCAACTTTTTTCAAGTCGACTTGATTTTAGCCGTTTATCATGTATTTTTCCAAGTCTTTCGCTGAAAGGTTGGATATGATGTATTTTCCATCTTCGATCCGCTTACTTCAGTAAACAGTTCCTTTGTTACTGATTACAAATGGTTTCATCGAATAGTCAAAATCTCCCCTTATCTCAAACATAATTTCTAATTGTTTCTTTTTCTTCTCTAACGAGACCTCTATTTGCAAAAAGGAAAAACTCCATAAAATTTAATTGATTGTTTTCGAAAAAATCTTCCTTTGAGACAGTCCCGCGTATGAAAAAAAGTGACGGTTTGAATAAAAAAAAAAAGCATTTGGAAACACATTAAGAAAGTGATTTTCTTTTAGCTTAACTAAAGCGAAAAAGAATTTTCCTTCGCAATATCTGTCAGTTTATTTTCTGGTTCTCCTCCCTTGACACATCCCTCCCCCCTTTTCATCGTCTATTCAGTTCTTAACGGCGTGAAGTGGTGGTTGCCTCAATGGATAGTTTGAGCACGAACTTGTTTTGCTTTACAAAAAAAATTACAATTTGGCGGTTGTATTGCAAGGGGTTGAATTTTCTTTTCGAGCAAAGTTTTCTTTCCGTGTTTCGGCTGCTTGCGAATGTACTGGCTATGTAACCCAAGCTATTACCCGAGCCTTTGATTGGTAGTTTGCATAGGGAGAGAAAAGGAAGAGCAGATTTCTCAGTTTAATTTGCAAGGTAATCTTCAGGTGAACACTCAAGGGTTTTTTATTTTTTATTTTGAGCTCTTTCAAGGAAATTTTCTTATCCTAAGAGTTCATAGAGTCCATTGAAGACATTCTTTATCTCCTTTTCCCCTTCTTGTTATGGTTCCTTTCGTCTGGAAATAGGTTTTCTGAGTGTTCTCCAATTCCACTTGTTTTTTCAATAAAATTTTTCATTTTTCCCCCAGTTGGAAAAGGGTGCAACTGGCCTTTCGAATTTAAATTAAGCTAAGGCCTTCTATCTTTCTTTAGTTTGAACGGATGATATTCGAGAGAGACAGACAGGAATTTCAAATTTAAATAGAGCTTCACAAAAGTGTGCTTTGCCTCTGATTTTACCACCATACAAATACAGTAATGAGGATAAGCAGAGCACGCAAAGAGGAAAAGCGCTTACACAACCCTTTTTCACCAACTCGGCATTTTTCCAGAGCATCCCATCATTTGCACTAATACCACGAATAGAATCGAATGGGAACAGAAGAAAAAGTTTTCATGTACCGCCTTATAATCTTAAAAAATTTCAAGTTATGAAATGTGATTTTCGAAGAATAATTAATAGGGGTCACAATTACCATCAGCATTTAATTAGTAAATAAAAAATTAGGCAAACGTTTTTGATTGCTTTGCCTATCGCCTCAGTTTTTTCAAATAATCGTAGTTTACATTTGGAACAATTTCGAAAATAAATTTAGTTTGTTAACATGAATGCCCGAGGGTAAAGTGAAGCGGAATAAGTCAAAAATCTTTTCAGTTTGGTTCACTGCTATGAACGCATTTGGCGTAAAACTAAAAAAAATTTCTTATAAAAAGTAATCCGCTTGAAGCGATAAATTCATCTCAAAACGAGAAGGTATTGGAAAGGAAATAAATAATATAAAAAGTTAAAACATGAACGATCTCTAAAAAGCCACAAGTCTGACATTGGAAGCTGTTTTTGAAAAATAACTTTTCGCAATCCAGAAAAACTTCAATCCACCTCTTAAAGGGATGATTTTCTCTTCAATTATCAAACCTTTTTTTTTACAAGTGATAAATGACTTTCCTTAAAGTTTAAAAAGTTATTTTTTCGATGCCGTCATCATTCCTGGCCAATTAGGTGAACTTTTTAAGTGAAAGATGACAATCTTTCGAAGTTAGTCTGTGCAAGGTGTGAATAAAAGAAAATCTCCGCGTTTCTCGGAGTTCATTTCAACTAAAATATTTATCAAAATTTGCTTCCTCAAAAAAAGGTGTAAATTTTGAAAGAGAATTTTTTTCGAAAATGTTTCCCGCCTCTTTCACGCGATCCCTCAAAAAGGTTAAATTGGTTAGGTTTCATTTCCGATGAATTTCAAAATTTCAAAAAGATGAATTCGAGAGTTTTTTACTAATAAAATAATAAAGAATTTTCAGTAAGCATTAATGCTTTCTCAGTTCCTTGTTTGTCTCTCCAATATTAATTCTTTGCCTGAGGGATTATTCTTTCCATCAGCTTTTTCTTATCCAAAATTTTTGAATTTAAAATTTTACAAGTTTGATTTTACAAGTCGAAGCTTTGAAAAGCTTTGCATGAAGTTGATAATAATTCCGTTATTGTTAGGTTCCCTTGCAGACTGTGTTGAAGAAGATAAAAGATCATCACAAAATTGAAGGTGTTTGAATTGGGGGTTAATTTGTTTAAATCTTTTGTTTTTGATCATCAATTCCTCCGAATATTCTTAGTGGCAATTGAGTGGTTCTCTCTAAATAAAAAATTATTTCCTTAAAATTTGGAGGAAGAAAATTTAATTTAAAAATACGCTGTGTCCTGTCAGAATGCCCGGGGGGAAAGCGGCCCCGTGGCCGTCCCCGGCAGGGGTGGCTAAGGTGGGTGAAGGCGTTAGCCGGAACCCGCCTGGTTAACCCGGGCAGTCTGATGTCGGTCGTGGGGGATCGTACCGGGTGGAGGTCCCTCCTTGCCTCCCTCACCCCGCGACCCTAACGGATTAGGCGGGTCCGAAAAGTAAAGTAAAAGTAAATACGCTGTGTTAAAGAATTGAGGATCATTTTATAGTTTTCTCTTGCCCCGCTACAATCCTCAGAACTCAATTTAACTGCCACATAGTATGACTATCTCACGCGCATTCCCTTAAAAATTGAATTTTCTTTGCAGCAGATGACCCTAGCAATTTTTTGATTGCTTTTAAATCTTTTTAAAACGAAATTTTTTCCACCATCTGTAGCGGAGTCAGTTATTCTCATTTTTTGTTCAAATACTATTTCAGTCCTTTATTTACATAAATTTCCGCTATTTAAGTGCTTTGTTTCATGTCACACAAATGACAGAATTGAGCCTTATACAATTTTTAAACTTTCGAATGGCTTCTCAAAGCTCATTGTCCTGCATACACCGCCTATTCTTGCACTCTGTTGGGACTTTACGAGGCCTCCGAAATCTTTCAAACCAAAGATTTGAATAATAATTCTATTTCCCAGAAGTTCTGAAATCTCAGTCTGCCTTAAATTGTATTTCATCGGTGCATCAGATTAAGGCGCTGAATTTTCGACCCCTGTCACATTTCACTGTTCCATACCACTTCAGCTTTCTATCCCTTGACATAGTGTAATCATCCATAACACTTGAAGGACCTCATAGAGATCTCACACTCAAACTCACTCTTGTTTTGTCTTCTCAATATTAAATTTCATTATCTGGGCTTGAGTCACTGCTTCATTGTCAGATTCGAACAGCATTTCCAATTATTTTCCCCAGTATTCATGGAATACGTACAAAATTTACGAATAAAAGCTCGATACTATATAGAAAATTACACTTTTGCAGTGTTATGCAACTAATACAATGAAATCAATTTGGTTAAGAATTTCTAATGTTCCTGGGTAATACGAAAAAAATATATAAATAATTAATTCGAACTTTTTTAAATGTTAGTAAGAAGTGCCATTTAAGAGAACCAACTGCCGGTCGGACTAATTAACCATCCAAAAAAATAAAACAATTCTAAAACGCCTGATTAGCCACGTAATCCTAGGGTTGTTCGTGGAAATTTGAAAGTTAAATAAGTTACCTTGGTTAGAATTCAAATTTAGGAGTTTGAAAATAAATTAATCCTTACCGGTATCCTCGAATACGAAGTAAGCCACACCCAGGGGTTGTTGGCGCTTTCCCCGTCGCTGGGGGTCGAAGGCCCTCCGCCATCACCACCGCCACCACCACCGGCGCTCAAACCGTTGTTCCTATGCCTACTGCCACCGTGTCTGTTACCGCCCTTTTCATCCAGTTCGGGTTTCAGTTTCGGATTGAAGAACTCCACTGTCGCGTCATCGGAGGTGGTAACCGCGTTGTCCTCCAATATCGGGGACCGCTTTTTCCTCGACGGTCTCGTTGGGGGAACTTCTAACTCGATTTCCACGCACTTTCGTTCCACCGATAAAATGTATTCGTACAGAAAATAAGATAGCACCAGCTCGGTGAAAAATAAAAACAACAAGCAAATATACACCAGCCGACCCTGGATCCCTTTGATGAGGACGCTCTTTGGTTTGGGAGACTTAATCTCATGCCCCGATTCCTCTTTTGTCTCTTCTATCACATTATTCACTTCCATGTTAATGTGCCTCCGAAAGATCGAAGCCAACTCGACTGAAATAATAATGAGATTGCTAAGTGAGGATCCCTTCCTATCACTATCATTAACTCACAAAAAAGAAAACAAACAGAGATAATGCTTTAACCCAATAACCTTTGAAAAAGTTTCGCTCTTAAAAATGGTCATCTATCGCTTTGTTTGTGAACCCTTTTCATTCACCGAAATTATTCATTTTTCTTTGAAAATCCACCTTTGGGATAATGTAGTCTGCGTTTGCACTTCTTTTGCATAAAACCGCTTGCGAGCAAAGCTCCCGCTGTCTTTCTCTTAGCTCGAGTTCCAAAATGTAAAATTTGACCCACAAAAACCGCAGAATTGAGTTCAGGTGGAATGGTGGAGGCAACCCTCGGAGTTTTGAGTTTGACAGACTTTTCGTTAATGCTAAATGGGTGAGTCTGTCAACCTTGGGGTTAACTATATGGTTTTCTCGAAATTTCCATCCAGCTTTTTATAAACCATGAAAGAACACTGTTCGCAAAGAACATTATCGAAAAGACGAGTGTTCGCTAGAAAAGGCATTACAAGGGGAGGAAGCAATGGGGGATGGAGGGATTAGAACAGTAATGGTACGATGTCTCAATCCGCAATTACAATGCTAAGAAAACGAGAAAACCAACACTTGTAAAAATATCTAAAACCAATTATTACACAATTGTTTTAGAATTTTTTTATTGGGACTCAGAACTATAAAAATTCCACACGTTCGTCTGTTCCCTTTTCTTCTATTTTTTATCACAACTACCTTTAAATGCAAAATCTCTTCTGAAATAAACGAAAATTGCTAAAGGGAAACACTTCACACACACAGAATAACAAATAAAGGAGAAATATAAGAAAAAAAGGCAGCAAAGGACAAAACGAGTCAAAAAGTCCAATTGGAAAAATTCAAGTGAAATAAGTTCTCCTCGGAGGGGTTGGACTCTGATCTTGGGCTTTCAGGAAGGAAGTAAAAATCCAAAAAAGACATCTCATCCGAAGAATTTAATCTTCTTTCAGATAACGAGGCTTTGATATCCGCGAAGGACTGCTTTTTTCTTTAATTCGAGCTAGGTCGTTGCACCGGCCAGATGCAACCCCTAATAAATTTCTCATGCCGATGAATAGGATTTAATATACTGAACTGTGAACTCCATTTATTGATGAACAGAGCCGAGGGTGAGAGGGGTTTCGCACCCTCACCCTCGTGTCGATTCTTCAGTATGTCATGACCCTCGGGTAATCAATTAATTATAATTTTTAGCTGTCACGTGAAAAATTTTTCACAAAGAGATTGAAAAATACTTTCGTAAAAAACTGTGTTTTTTCAAAAATGATTAATTGTAACGAACACGGGAAAAATGAAACTGTTTTGGCTCGCGATGGAAAATAGCTGATCGCAAAACTGTAATCTAATCTAAAAGTAATTTACACGGAAAATCCAAATATGAAATAGGTTTTATGCAACCCGCAGTTTATCGCCTGAATAAATTCTGACAAACTGAAAATAGCCCATTTACTTAAAACATCCCTTTACAAGTGAATTTTTTTATTTTTACTGTCTTCTTTCGAAATAAGTCTTGAAGAAGTTATGAAATTTTTGAAAAGAAACAGTTTATGAAGTTAATTCCTTCCAAAACTTCGAAAATTTCAATAACAGACTTATAATATATATAATAATAGGCTAAAAATAATTCATATAATAGTACTGTATAAGAAAAAATTATTTAATATAATAGAGAAGGATAAAATAAGTGCCAGATTGGAGAACCTTAATTGCTTATTTAAAAACAGCTCAGAAAATTACATAAAACAAAAACCGATTAAATGGCAAAAAATCGTATTTGCAGGTGTTGTCTTCTGTAATGCTTTCTTTACATAATGAAAGGCTGAAGTTAAAATTTTCGCTTTAATTAAAAACATCGTAAAACTCGTAAAATCCGCGTTATTCTTCTTACCGTAGCTTTGTGTCGTTATTTATCGTCTTAATTTTCCTAATTGATTTCCCAGCATTCAAAGCTTTATTTTGATATTAAATTTTTAAAATGTCTTTACTCATAGCAGAATTTTAGATTGCTTTTCAGCGCCGTCATGTAAAAAAAAAAGGGCGGAAACAAAAGAGCATTCAGTCGAGAAACAAAGGGGTAATTGAAAAAGAAACAATACGACGGACGAGAAGGTGCAAAAATAATAAAGGGGATGAACTTTTTCTTTTCCTTCTCATTCAGATAAATAAGTTTGTTTTGTTTTTCTTCGGTTCAATTTATCTAACTCTCGTGAATTTCAGGAATTCCTGTGTTGTTAAGAATTTTTTTTTTCTGTTTAAGAATTCAATAAAATGTTTTTTCGTCCTCCACTAAATTTCAGCCTCAAATGCTCTGCACGTGAGGGTGTTCAAATTCCTGAACTGCATTTTCTGAAGTATTGAAGAGCTTTCGAACTTTTAATAGTTCATAGAATTAAAATTTTCTTTAATAACCAGTGGAAATTTTATTTTAGAAAAACTATAGCTCATTTATATATTTTCCAAAAAATAGTCAGAATTCTGAGAGCACTTTTCTGTTAAAAGAGTGAAAGTAAGGAAGAAAATTGGAAAATTTTGTCTTTTACAAAACCTATTTTGGGGTTTTTATTTTGCAACTGAATCTGCTAAAAAACACATTGTCAGATTTTTGTTATACTTTTCAGCAGCAGTGCTTTTAGACCACAATCAATTTCCTTTTCCATCAGGAATGCAATTGCGATAAAAATAAAAAGTTTGTAGGCAGAAGCCATCACGGCAAATAATAGAAATAAAGACGCTTATTTTACTGCAATTTTACACCAAATCCCTTCTAAAATTTAACATTAGAACAACGTTTGGATAAGGGAATTTTTACGGTTTTCATTCAGTTTCACGTCAATATATACTTTCCTTTTTATTGTTCTTTGGAAAGCCAGATTAATGAATATGTCCTTTTCCTTCAAGATGATTATCGGAGATGGGGAAAAAATAATGTGAAGGTGTAATCTGCAAGCACAGCATCACTTTTATGATAAAACATAAATTTTATAACTAAAACAACAACAATGCTTTAAAAATAAGGGTCTGCAGAAACAAAGACGATTAATTTAAAACTTCATAAATTCTAACTTTTTAGAGATGGGATTAAAAGGGAAAGGTTAAATATTACCGACTTTACTTCCTTCATATGAATTGCATACTCCTGGCACCCCTAATATTTGTTAAAAGACATGCCTACAACACACCCGGAAAATCTACAATGAAATACTTTCCTTCACTGCATTCAACCTTTTCACTGAAGGGAAAGAAACCGAGAAATCGTTAGGAATAATAAATGTAAAATGACAAGTTGTAAACAGAGCAATGGTCATAAAAAGAAGACATTATTCAAATTAAAAGAAATGCTCCGTTGCTCAGAGAAAACTGCTTAATGAACAGGTAAAGAAAATGAAACTCAAAAACTGTTTCCATTAAAAACTGACGAGGTAGAAGAAACAGTTTTCATTTTATAGGTGAAATGATTTTCCTTCAGTTTCGAGCAGCGGAAGTTTACAGGTCGAGAATTTTCTAAACAGACTTAACAAAAATACTATAAATATTAATATCAAAAACATAATGAGAAACACTATCGAATATAGAATGAGGATACGAAAAAAAAATCACTGTTCAAAAACGAGAAATAATAAAATTCTTTTTTATCACAATATTATTTTGAATTAAGCAAATCATTAAACAGTGTAAAACCACGAGATTTTAATTTTTAGAAAGTTCAAATCAGTCGAGTTCTTTTTTAAGGAAAGAACAATTAGGGAAATCGCTACACTGCAAAATGAGTGAAAACACTTTTCCGACTATTTATGCAATAGTCTAAATAATCAAAAGCACACCTTTTAAACGAAGCTGATACAGTTCGCGAAGGCATCAAGGGAAGGACATCTTCAGCGAGAAAATGTCGGCGAACAACCTTGTTCCAGTAGTCCACGAAGCACTTAACTGAGTGCCACGAGGTTTTCCCCGTCCGAATTCACATAAAGCGCATGTTCTGATTCAATCAAACAAGTTGTAATCATAATTCGACTTAAAAACCTACTCCTTCGTTTTTGCACTCATTTTTACTGGCGTGCAGGAGTTCGATATGTTCATGAAAATTTATAAAAGTTCAACATATAATAAAGGAGGCCATGGTTTGCACGAATATTTATAACTGGAATAATATTAACAACTTAATAAAGAAATTTTTTGCTTTTTTGGGTCGATACGGTTTCAATAATATAAAGGCTTTGTTTTCTTCCAGAAGTTTCTGAAAGAGATTTCTTTAAGAAATTTTCATCCATTTCTTTAACATGGATTTTCAAGAAATTTTAAACATCTAATAATAAATTATACACGTTGAGTTAGTCAAGCATAATTAATGTAGGATAGTTTTATAAATTATGTATGATAATAATATAAAAATAATGTAGAATAATTTTATAAAATATAAATAATACAATTAATATTATAAATTTATTTAAAATTAATATTATGATGTATTTATACACTATAAATTATTCTGGCACTCAGAGTGGGTATTTATAAAATATCTCTTATCCCACCCAGGACAATAATATATATATTAGCCTAAGTCAATGAAATTTAGAATTTTGTATTTACTAAAATAGAATTTAAACTTGTAAAAAACTATATTCTGTATTATTCATGTATCAACTTCAGACTATGTTGAGCAAGAACTGACATTTTCCAAGGACAGAAGAAGAGCAAGAAACTTTTTATCAGAAGAATACTGTACAGATATACAGAAGAGATACTTTTTTATACAGAAAAAGATGACAGAAAAGGTTGTCAATAATCTCCATTAACTGATGATAAGACCTTGATCATGATCTGCTGAAGAACTACAAGAGCTACTGCACCAGATGAACAGAGTCAGAAGTACTGTTTAACAATAAATTCAAAAAAATCAGAGTCAGGATGATCAGCAAGAAAAGGTTCAGGCAAATCTGCAAATGAATGAATGATTCTAAAGAACTGAGTATTTTTGTGAATGATTGTAAAACATATGCATTCAAAAAATTATGTCAATCTCTTCCTAAGAAAATCTAAATCCATTTTCATAATTTTTTTTTTAAGAAAAACACTCATTTAAAACAAACCATACACTTACCATAACAATAAGAATTTCATTGAGACAAATGAGCTTTTTCAGTGTTCAGCAGTCAATTTCATCTGATAAGGTATTGTGAGAGTTCTACAAGACTTTTGTTCCAGTTTTTAATTTTTCCTGATTTTCCAGAAAATAAAATTCTAAAAGAATTTGTTTTGAATGTTCCAAAAAATCCCATTATTGCTAAATTTTTCTTCCTAGAAATAAAATAGAAGTCACAATGATAATTTGATAAAAGTAAGCTTTAAAGTTCATTTATTGATTGCTGTGGACATTCATATAAGTACCTTAACTGGCGATTTTTTTTGTGGCGAACTTTATGTTGGAAGTTTTCTTCTCGTAAAGGTTAAAAATTTTTGTATTAGAATTTTTCCTTTTTGAATCCTCATTCATAATTCTTGTTTTCGAACATTTATGGGTACTTTTAATTTATTTATGAGTTATTAACGAAATTCTTCCAGAGGCCACATTGATTATAATCCTAATTTTAAGCCTGCACTGTCTTGCTGCATTTTGTTCTGTGACATATATTTCCTTTTTGCCTGATCCTGTGCTCTGTTCTTTCTTATTTGACCCATGGGGTTTTGCCGATGACAATTAACGGTCTTATGCACGGACGATTAAATTTTCGGGTCAAACTTTGCCCCATTTTCAAACGAATCATTTTAATTTTTAACAAATAGTATTATACTATCGTCGACAAAATAGTATTTTGAGTAAATGTTGTACTTGCGGTCAAAATTAAATGCAATCCACCAAAAAAAACAAAAGAGAAACAAAAAACGTTATTTCAAACGAAACTTCTGTCAGCCATTTTGGATTCTTACGAATGACCATAGAGTAAATAACGTTAAGCTGATAAGCCGGTTATCAATTCTAAATTAGGACAAAAACAACATTCAGGCCGGCCTAAGATCTTTAAAAAATAAGACTTGAAAAAAAATAAAACTAAAATGGTTAATTTTATACCTCCCGTGGAAAGTGTTCTTACGCGCGCATTGAATTTGTTCGAAGAGGAATTTAAAATTTCCCCCGAAATAGCAGCTTGTGCACCTGGAAGGGTTAATCTCATTGGGGAGCATACAGATTATAACGATGGCTTTGTATTGCCCATGGTAAGTGCCTTTTCAGATATTTAGTGAGGATTATCCAGGACATGAGATTAAGAAGGCTAAATTTGAAATTAATTTCAGGCTTTGCCAATGGTGACAATTGTTGCAGGGAGTGCAAATGGAACGGATAAAGTCAGAATTGTTTCTTCCGCCACAGATGACATTGACCATCCTTATAAAATCGAATTTTTAATTAATAAAGAAATAAAAATTGGTTAACATTAATATTTATATAACATTTGAAAGATAAACTTATATTGCCTTATACTTTATTGACTTTTACTTTACAATTCAGGAAAACCCAAATGGGCAAACTATATAAAAGGAGTAATTGCAGAGTTTGAGGAAGCTGCAGTTCCTGGATTTGATGCGATTATAGTCTCAAGTGTTCCTGCATGCAGTGGATTGTCTAGTAGTGCTGCCCTTGAAGTTGCTATCTACACTTTTTTAGAAGTTCTAACTGGCAAGAAAACTGTAAGGTAATTTGTCTTTAAATCTGAATAAATGCTACTCGTAGATAATTCTAGTGAAATTAAATCTGTTTAATTTTTAGTGATATTAGAAAAGCTCAGATATGCCAAAAAGCAGAACATTTGTATGCAGGAGTGCCTTGTGGCATTATGGATCAACTGGTGTCCATTTGTGGTCAAAAAAATCAAGCTTTGCTTATAGATTGCAGGTACGTTTATTCACTTAAAGAACTCAGTGTCATTAATTGATAATAAAAATATTACTGTAAACATTACAATTTAAATAAAAGTCAATTATTGACTTGTTTTTTTAATAAACTATATTTTCAGAACCTTAAAAATGACTTATGTACTATTAGATGATCCTCAAGTTGTTATTCTCATCACAAATTCAAAAGTCAAGCATGAGTTGTCTTCATCCGAATATGCTATCAGAAGAAAGGAATGTGAAGAAGCTGCAAATATTTTGGGAAAGAGTTTAAGGGATGCTGTGGAAACAGATTTATTGAGTTAGTACCCTTAGATTAAGCTGTCCAGAAATAATCTAAAATCTAAATAATGAAAACTGATTTTATGTACTTCTCTTATTGAATTGATAAATTCCTGAAAAAAATTCAGGAAACTACAGAGATATGTGTGAAAGAATTTAAAAAGCTTATTAGAAATAATGTATTCTTTAAAAAGTAAAGCAGTTTGGAATTCTTAAGAAAAAATTGATTAAAAATCTTATTTGTTGAAAGTCTTTAACATCATTAATTAGATATATTTAAAGAGAAAATACTTATCTGTAGAACTTTAGTAGACAAAATGAAGCAATTAAAATATTTGTTGCAGAACTAGAAGAAACAAAAGTAAATAAAACTGTGATTGCTCGTGCCAAACATGTAATAACAGAAAATAGAAGAACTTTGGAAGGAGTAAAAGCTCTGCAGGAAAGAAATTATGTAAAGTTTGGGAAATTAATGGTGGAGAGCCATTACTCATTAAGGTCTGAACTCATTGACTGTATAAACTAAATTAAAGTGCAGAATTTTCTAATGAAAAATATTTTTTAAAGAGATGATTTTCAGGTGTCTTGTAAAGAACTTGATGAAATAGTGGAAGCTTCTTTAGAAATCTCAGGTGTTTTTGGAAGTAGAATGACAGGAGGAGGTTTTGGTGGTTGCACAGTCACTCTGGTAAATTTATTATATTCTAAAAGTATTTAAATGCTTGATTTTATTTAAAGGCAAACTTATTTATGTATTTTTCAGTTGAAAGTAGATGCAGTGGATGAATGCATAGCTAACATTAAACGGCGATATTCAGGTGATCCTGTATTTTATTTGTGCACACCATCAGGAGGTGCAACACCACTTCCTGTTAGTAGAAATTGAACAATTCCTGAAATACTCTCAAAAGTAAGGTTTATTATTATTATTCTACCAAATTATTTTAAAGTATTGAGGCGCTCAAAAAATCATAAGTATACATTTTTTAAAGTACATTTGTGAACTTTCTCTTCAAAGTCAAAATAATATGTATGTCTAAAGTCAATCTGCCTCAGCATTTATTTACAGTTTGTTTACATGCATAATATTTAGAAATTTTTATAAGGGATTTTTAGTAAATAACTACAAAAGTAACAAAAATTTAAAAAAATATATTATTGTAATTTTACCTTACTTTAATGACTTAATTATTTATACATATAGTACACATAACATTCTAGAATAATTTTAATTAACATAATTTAAATCTAATTCTATAAAAAATTTAAATCTAACTTGGTAGATTATTCATAGTCTTTTTTCCAAAAGTCAATAATTTTCAGCTCAGAATTATATTATCGTTTTTTTGTCAGTTCTTTCCCACCTTTAAAGAGAAACATAAAAAAGAGTTGCCGAGAGTGCAAAGTTAAATATTATTTTTTATTTACAGTATATAAGTATATATATAGAGCCACTATTCAAAAGTCTACCCATTCAACAAGGTCAATTTATAAATTAAACACAGACCAGTGTTTTGTTAGGTATTTTATCTTTTGAACTGTTACACAGTCCACAGTGTTTGTGGTTTGTTTTTGCAAAGAAAAAGTACATTAGAAATTATTTTTCTTTCCAAATCGTAACAAAGCAGTTCCTGTGAAATCACAGCTGGGTAGCAAGAGCTTAGTAACTTATCAGAAGAATTTTAATTTGTGGAAGTGCGATGAGGTTTTGGTTACATTAATTTCTTTTGAGTTTCAGACTTAACATCCTTCCCTAAAAAAACAAATTAAATGGTAAATCTAATATCTTGCAAGGGTTTGAGATGTCAAGTGGTTTCACTTTTCCAAGCACCTGAAAACCAATTCGCTTCAAAATAATATTAATCAAAACATTGCTTACCCCAAATTTTGTTATTTAAGGACTCTTCGATTCCTAGAATAATATATCCTAGAACACAGTTTCCAGTTACGTAAAATAACCGCTGCCATAAACTCATCATTTGTACAAGAGGATAAGGCCACACACCTCCTATTAAATACAGCAGAGTGCACCTGAAATGAGTGAGAAAGCTAAAATTTTAAATGCTTAAAAGCAGATGTGGCTGTTTGGAAATTACAATGTTCAAATCTATTTTCCAGTCGTGATTAAAGACGTAAAGTTAAAATGAAGCGGCTTACGTGACACAGTAGCCAATAAGGACGGAAAAAAGTCCAATGAAGCCCCAAAACTTGGTCGGGTAAGGCCTGTGCACAACTATCATTTCCATAAAGGCCAGCAATAAGTTGGTCGTGTGCAAACCGTGGTTGACCCACGACGGGAAGAATGATTCAGTCACATTGTCTTCATCAATGACGCGAGGGTAGCGCGAGTAAATCCCCCAGAAATTTAAGGTGACCAGCTGAAATTTTGAAATTTTTTTCAATTTTAAATTGCAAAATTATAACTTATGCTCGATGAAGACAAATATCGAAAATCATAATGAAAGTCTGTTTCACTTGTGTTAGTCTTTCAAAAAATGGCGCCCGAATTGATGTGCAGTCATTAAAAAACATTCCTTAATGTTTTAACTCAGTGATGCCCAACTAATGATAATATGGGGGCCAAAGTTGAGTTTGGTGTAATTTCGCGGATTTTTAAAATTAGTTTTTACTCTTTTTTCTCATTTTCTCATTTTCCCCTTTTCTCTCTTTTTTCTTTTCTCTACGTTCCTGCTCTCACGGCTATTGCCTTTGCCTCTTTTTCCGGCTTTACCCATTTTCCATTTCTATACAAGCAGTCCTTTTGACTTCTATGACCGAATGAATTCGAAAGCGTTCGCGTAAATTTAAAATTTTCCCAAAGGAAAGAATTTCAAATTGAAGTTATTCTAATATTAGAATAACCCTTTATTTAAAAATTAAAATGGACTAAAATCACCAAATACGTATGTGAATTAAGGAATAAAAGATATGGCCCTCGGGCCGTAGGTTGGGCATCACTGTTTTAACTTATTAAAATTAAAGGTTATAATTTTTATCCTCTATTTTTCAATATTCTCAGATGCAATAAAATCAATATCAATAGAAATCCTTTTCCAAGACTTAATAAAACAGACACAACAGGAAAACTTACAATAGAGAGGGGGAAAACAATGGCTGAAAAAGCATACGGTAGAGCCCTTCTGAGAAAAGTTTTTACTTTGTCATACTTCGGATCCGGAATGAACTCGAGAATGTCTTGCAGCAAACACGCGTTAAAGTAATTTTGTTCTATAACCTGCAATATAAAATATATAAAATTAGTCAGGTAGGATATCACCACACAGCATTCTTCTTCCTGAGGCTGTGCCCCTCAGATTTCGTATGAAATATTCCTTAGATGTGAAAAATTTGTGTGAATTCAGTATAACCAATATTTATCACTTAAATATCATTATTTACTTGCTAGTCGCGCGTGTTGCAAGAAAACATGACTCAAGTTACTTTAAACCTCAAAAGAAAAAACTTTGGGCAATAAAACTGCGTACTAATGGCTGAAATCACCATAAATTAAAGCGCTGATTAAGAAAAAATTATATTCGTTTCAGAATTATAATGTTCGCTTTCTTCCCAATTCTCCCCCACCCGATCAGATAGCAATAACCGATGAGGTATACACCGGAAATGCCTCTCATCTCTTAGGTTCAGCGGTTTGGACTCTAACCGGCACCAGGGCCTTCTCGTCAAATATCTTTATTCGGGTGCTTTTGTTTTTGTTCCGAGGTCAGGGGTGAATGAGAACGTACGATCAAAACTTTTGTAAACATATTGGGTTCGTCGGGTGTCACTCGCACTGTCAAGTTTGGTCAGGTCATTAACTGTTTGTCGACTGAAAAAATACTCGAAATATTGGCCATCATCTATTATTTACATGTTGCCAGGCCAAAATCTCTACTGTCAGGACCAGACGATCTCTGACAAAAATATAAAAACAGTATCGAAAGAAAATATACTTCGACACTATTGTTTTGTCCGCGACTTACGTGAATTTCGACTTCCGTTTATATTCCGATGCATCAATCACGTTACCCAGACGTACTTCTGCAATGTAAAACAACAAAAAATACTTAGTAATTAAAATTTCGTTTTTTCAAATAGCATTGCCAAATAAGTAAAAAATTTCATGTGTGCCGGCGTCTCAAACCACTGAACCTAAATCATGAATTTCGAGCTCCTTATACCTAAAATATCACTTGGGCTTAGTTTGAATTCCTCTTAAGGAGGTACAAAGAAGATAATGAATATTTCTACACATTTAATGCTGAGTTGAATAGAAATCTTGCTTTCTTTTTGGATTTGATTTCTTTTGGATTAAAAATTATACTTTCGTACGATTTCAGTAGCTTCCGTTGATATTTTCCGATTTTTCGCGTGCCGTTTCTGCATTCCTAGACAGTCGTGGAATGCCTGAATTCGATAGATTGAATTTCAGCATGTTTTAAAATACCTTTGGAAATTGATAACAAAATGCCGAGCGCATCTTGATAGCAGGTAACAAAACCTGTGTTTTTTCACAGACGAAATGAGAGGGAAAGAAAAAAGACTAAAAAGCGATAAAGAAAAAAATAAATGGGTACTAAAAAAGTATAAAAAAATCAGTAAATGTAAAAGAAATGGAATATAAATTAATCTCATCATATAAATTACTCGGAAAATGAAAATTTTTAAATTAAAAATGAAACTTTTACAAACGATGAAATTAAACTAAGTAAATTGAATGTAATCGTATAAAAAAAGTATAAAAGCAATGATATGAAAAGTATTTTGGATTGTTTTGAATATTTCCGAAACAAATCGTGCATTATGAAAAAATCTCAAACCCTCAATTAAAAGCAAATCTGAACTTGTGCGGCCAGTCGCTCTGTATTTTCTCATGTTCTAACAATGAAAATTCCAGTGAGTTTTTCACAAAATTAGGTACCATCGATTTATGTATTTGACGTACTAAAAATGTTAATATTTTCGATTACCGGTTTGGAGAACTTCCATTCATATAAAATGTGCCGCTTTTCAATAAAATTTCACTTACTAAATTCCAAATAGTCACATATTGAATCCCAAAACCACAGGTTTTGTTCACTAAATCCATTCGATTGAAAAGAATATAAAACACCCCGGCCAGCGTTTGATAATTTAACAAAATATGCCACAGAAAAGTCAAAAAATGAAAAATCATCGATCTCGACTTGAAAAACCTTTCGATTAATTCGGGCGTTAGGCTACATTTGCCGATTTTGAAAAGTTTCACTTTGACATCTACCGGAACCATTGTACCCTTCGGTCACTCCTCGCGACTGCACAATCGAATCAGCTGCATGTATCGAATTAAATGAATGAATGTATCATTCATCGGCTTGTTCAGTTCGGTCAAAAGTTATCAGTTTCCCGGTGAGTGTGAAAAGGAAATATGCATAAGTTACTCGTCGGGTGGAGTCTTGTAACTTCCAATTTAGACTTTTGATACTAAATTTTTGTTTGATTAGAGGCTGTTCTCTCGCGAGGGAGTAAAGTTCAAATTAAATTTTAATCGATTAATTAAATATTAAAATTGGCTGTTCCTCATTTTGCCTTTCTTATGATTGGAAAATCGAATAGACTGCTGCAAAGGCATTATCAGTAATGAGTAATATTCATTAATTTTTTCAGGTTTAATTAAGAAACTGCAAATTCGAGAGGACTTCTACTCTGATACAGAAAGAACACAAACTGACAGGTAAGACGTTTTCCATAAAATTATATTAGAGTAACATTCGGATTTGATCTGGAGAGAGCACTTTAGAAATAAAAAAGTTAATTTAAATTTATAACCGAAAAAAAGTGTCGAAGGAAAGCGGGAAAGCGCATGACGAGAAGAAACCTCGTGTATTTATGATGGGGAAACCATGGCAACAAACTTCCCGCAACGCCGCTACTTCGCTGCAAGAAAATCAGTTGAACGGTTTACTTCACAAACGTTCGATTTGTTTTCTCCCGGATTTTGAGTTTGAACAGCTCGAGAGACGCCACAAATAAAGCAATATTTGATGCGCTTCGTCAATACTCTTCTTTTGTGGTCGCGTGAAAATTGACAGTGTGGGTTTCGGGTTGCCGGACATGTTTTTTCAATTAGAAAATTTGAAGTGCAAATTCTACTAAATAAATTCGAACGGGTTCTCAAAGAGAAGACTCCGACGTGTTGAGGATATATAACAGAATTGTGACGGAGTTAAATTTATCTTATTTTTTTTGGAAATAATAAGTGTATAAGTTTAGGAAAACTTTGGAAAATGTGGGCACTGAGCTTTCCAAATTTTGAAAAATCTACGCGTGAAAAAGGTATATAAAAAAGCTTTTTCTGATTATTAATTATTTCTAAATCAACAGCAAAATTAGTATTACTTATAAAACAGCAATCAAAAAAAAAGCTGAAATTACTAAACCTGTAAACACATTCAAACAGATTCGGGGGAAACATTTTAGGACATTCAAAACAGGAAACATTCTGTGGAAGTTTCAGCACTAATGGAAACCTAAACACTGATTCTGCTGATGAGAATGTTGAGTAAACTCTGCTTTTATTCACATTCCATCTCCGTTTGTTTGTTGTTGAATGCTTTTTTAAAACAGAAAAACTCGTGGTTTTTGAACTGAACATTTACTCAAGAGCAGATACTAAAGTTGATGGAATTGAAAATAAAAAACGTGAAATTATATTATTAATTTTCATCAATTAATTATATAGCGAAATGATAATAGCAACTCTTGCAGGCGCAAATAATAATAAAAGTAAAATCAATTCAAGTGCTTTTATCAGTTACAGACTATAAAACTTGCACTCATCTCTTTTAATTTTCATTAGCCCTTCATTGTTTATTTTATGTTGATTTTATGAGAAACGTGTTTGATTATTTTTGGATGGGTAAACGATATGAAAGCAGCAACAAAAAAGAATTTTCAGTGTAGATTTTATTTTTAAGGAAACATAGTGACAAATCCCAAAGGCCCGTTTCTTCCCGAAGGTATCAGTTCTCTTTTTGTATAAAATCGGTTGTGAGCTAACAGTTGATAACAGTCGGAAGAGAAAAGTAAGGAAAACGAGGAACAACAGCCAGGTTTTAATCTGCCACAAAGTGAATAAGATTTTGGAATAATCCGGGGAATAAATTATTTGCCAAGCTAAATACACAAATAAACAGATTTTCCGGAGTAAATGATTTAACGTGCTGCCTTAATTTAACGGTAAATGTAACCTGATTCTCAACTTTCTTCGTTTAAGCAAAGTCAACGAAATTCCTCGGAAGTTTGCAGCTCTAGGTAATTTAATCATGGTTGGTGACAGAATGAAATCTCGAGAAGCCCGCAAAACTCCGAGCCTCGACAATTTTCTTGGTATTAAAAATTAAATTTGACTTTTATAGAAATCAGATAACGGAAGCGGAAAATCTGTGAAAGGATTTATAAAAGCTCGAGATGAGACGGGATTTCAGCCTCGGCTTAGACATGTTGGACGATAACATTGCTTCAGATCCTTTAGTGGATATTTTTCCCACTGGTGAAAGCATTTCGGGGGTTTAGGATAGCGTTTTAGTTGCGTTATAATTCCAATTGCGAGCTTTTAAAGGTTGGTTTTATTATGACATTAAAACCGGCAGTTTATGATAATTTCGGTCTTAATTCGAAAAGTCAATCACATTGTCTTTAAAACTCACCAAAAATAAACCTGTCTTAGCTAATTTGCTGAAAAGATTTTAAAACATGTGGATTATTCGCCTCGTTCAACCCCCTCTCAACCCCAGGGTAAGAATAATACAGTAATTAACCCTTGGGGGTAAAGATATTTTTTTACAAAAAAATAAAAGGGTTAAATAATTGAATTAAAACAGAAACAGAGTTCAAATATTTAGTGAGCACAAAATGTTCAGAATACTCCCACTTTTTAAGAAAATTTTGACGTTCAAAACTTAATAATATTTTTATAATTTATTTATTGTAAAATATGGTGTAAAACTGAACGAGAGTTCGCGCGCAAAAAAAGTGTAACTTTTGCTTTTTTTTCAAAAATTCAATCAACCGTATTTTCACTTTTATGATTTTTCTAAAAATTTATGAGTAAATTCCTTTCCATTATGGTTTTTCACAGTAAACGGTTTTAATTCGTAACTTATTTCCATCGTGAAATCTTACAGAAGCTATTTCCCTTAATCGTTTGATGTCTTCAGAATTTTTTATCTAAAAAAGCTCCAAAAGTTCCAAGATATACTTTTTTTACGAAAAAGAAGCAATATTTGCAAGGGACAAAATAAAACAAGCAATTAACAGCTTTTAACGCCTGTCGATATTAAAATATACTCTGCGCCTTGCACATCTATTAAAGAATACATATAAGTTTTAAAAACAGATGTTAGTCTAAACTAAAGTAACTTTTTAAAAGAATTAAAAAAAATCGATTATTAAAATGCAATGAGGAAACACTGTGAGAAAAATTTATATTTATTTTTAAATTTTTCAGTGCCATTGAATAATAATTTTAGTATTGAAAATAAAGGAACATGTTAATTAAAAATTTGAGAGGTCCTTGTTTCATTAATTTTAGCTGCTTTGGTCAGCATCGCAATTCAGTCCAAAAGCACAGAAACTATTTTAGGTAAATCAAATTTTCTAATTTGAGGATCGATTGAAATCTAACCCACCAATAAACCGAGAAACCGCGCGTTTTGGGTTAAAATAACTTTCAGGTAAATTGTATTCATTGTAGAGTGAAAAAGGGTTTCGAGGGCAGTTTGATTCGGTTGTTTTCTCCAACTTACCAAGTTTCTGAAATATGTGGAAAAAATTATATTTTAGGAAAACTGCTTTGGAAGGCTCGTTAATTTAAAAGTTAATTAGGAATATTCGAAACTGATTATTTGGGATTCTTTTAGTGTTACATAATAAATAAAGTCTTTAGCCAATTGCTATGACAGTTTTTTTTAATTTACGGAAATGACGATATTACAGAAAACAGATGTTCAAAAGAACTGTATTATTTTTTACAATAGAAAGTGATTATCGCTAATCTATTGTGGGCTTTATTTACAGTTATGTTGCACTGCATTTCTGTATTAAATTTTAAACATTATAAAAAATGATAAAGACAAAAATTATTTTTCCTTTTTACTGATTCTTAAAACGAACGAAATTTTAAAAAGTTAAATGGCCTACTTGTAAAAGAAAAGTGTGTGAATCAGTAACACTTCCTCGATATGCGGTCCACTGAGTTTTAAGCTCAGCCATTTGTAATTTATTAAATCAATTAAACTTAAAAGATGGGGATCATGGGAAGAATAAGTTTATTATCAAATGACGTGATTTCCCAAACTCTTCGCAGCATTTATAATTTAGTCATAGTCCTAAATTCCGGCTTTCGAGGTTTTTTTGTAGGACAGAGATAGGCATGCGGCTATTCTTAAGAAAGAATTGTTCATTGGTTATCACAAAAATGGAGCAGTTTTGTGTTTCTTTAAGATCGTATTGAAATTTTTGGATAAACGTAATAATCTTCAGAATTTGTCTGAATTGGAGCTTCAGTTTCACTAAAATTGAACGCTTCTGCCTGATATTATTAGAATTTGAAGTAGTATTTTATGCGACCATATTTATCCGCTCAAATTAACATTTCATAATACGGTTAAAAATTTTATTTACCGAAATTTCATAACAAAAAACAAACTTTGCAAAATATATGAATAAAAATGGCCGGCAAAACACACGATTCACGCACGAGGAGTTCATCACAGCTCACTTATCATGCCTATGCCTTTTGCATTAAAACGACTCATTATACCGATAAAAGCATCGGAATGAAAAGGCAAAAAGCGAAAGGCTGAGAAAGGCTTAAACCCCTCTTAAACGGAAAATGGGAAAAAGAGAAGGGAAAGTTGTACAAATCCAAAGAAATTACATTGGAAGTGGTTACAATCGATGTTTCAGACATTAGCTGAGAGTTTTTAAGGTGCTGAAAAGTGAATCAAAGAAGTTTAAAAAGAATCGTGGAACCTTTCCATTTAAAGGAATTCAATTTCTGGTAAATGGCGCGTGACACTATGGATAAAATCTGCCGAAAACGTTCTTTTTTTTGATTTTGTATCATTTCTTCGTTTTAATTGTTATTCATCCGGTGTTATTTCTCTTCGATAGTTGTCCAAATATTACAGTTCCCATGAAGAGTTTCCAGAAATAAGATTTATGCGAGCCCAAAATTCGCTCAAGAAAAAAATTCAATTTCGAACTCACTGTCCTAAAATTTAAAACAGTGGACCGAAAAAAATTTTCATGCAGTTGAAATAAAACAGAGCATTTCTTTGAAATATCCACTACTTGATTTTAATAGAATTTAACGTTGGTCTTTTCAGCAGGAAACCCCAATTCAGCAATAAAATTCCCTTTTTTTCTTTTTACTGATGATGCTTTCAAAAAAAAAAAACTTGTCAAGTTGTTTCTTTTTTATCAAACTCTTTTTTTTGCACTTAAATTGAACACGAATGTTTTTATGGTCTATGAAATTAATGGAACGAAACATTTAACTTGAATTTTTTTTTTTGAATTTTTCCGATTTCAAGTTTTGAATTATTGTGAAAAACGCAGTAGTATTAGGGAAACATTTTTTTATCCTCACACCAGGAGAGAATCAGAATCTCCAACTTTTTGTATTCATAACTTCTTGTTGGGCAGTATCAACTGCGATACTTTATGAATTTCATAAATGTCATCATTCTTTTTCGGGATGAATTATTGTGGAAAAAGTAAAATAAAAACTCTGCCAGGCTTCTTACTGGAAATAATTTTTCCCTGTTGAAAATAGGTATTCCTATTATAAAATCTGCTGAAAGCCAACATTTAAATTTATTATTCAAACGAGTCAACATTAATTGCCTCTTTTTCTGGCAGAACTCCACTTCCAGCTTGAACTCGTTGCTCCCACTAAATTTACTATCAAACTTTTAATTATATAATTAAAATTCACATTTGTATTTAGTAAACAAAAGGTAAAAGCTTGAGAAGGTAACTGCAAAGGAAGTCCACTTAAATCAGCATTTTTACCCTTTTTTCCATTTTTATTTTCGTCTCATTTTAAAACTGCCCCCTAGGGAAGGATTCGCACTCAGTCAGTGTTAAAATTTCCCTTCCCTGAAAATTGTCTTGGCTGTGGGGAAAGTGACCCGAGCTGCTTATTCGCTCTCTTCTGCTTTCCTCAATCATTAAATGGCGATGGTTTCTCTGCGGTTTGCGTTAATATTAATAATTTTCTTCTCGATTCATTTCAGCGATTGGCGATGGAAATTCTGAAGCTGGAAATATAAATTTACATTTGCCTGACAACGTCGACAGAGGGAACAATCGATATCGATTAGGTAATCAGAGAAAATGAAATGGAAAAGCTCAGTTTTCTTTTTGATAAAAAAGTTCCCATCTGCTGTAAATTTTTATAAATTGCACTGAGTTATATTTTATGGCAGAGTTCACAGTTATCGTTCGTTCATAATTTTATGCTTTTAACGACAGCAAATTGTTATACCGCCCATTGTTAAAATCCGTAGGTTGGCTTTTAAGCAAAGCGTTAGGAAGTCATTAAGTTTTATTATTTCGGAATAAATTAAAATCCATAAAAGATAAAACTGATGCGATACTTTAGTTTTTAACTTTTTTTTTTCATTTCTACCGTTTCTTACCAGTTGATATATTCGGTATTTAATTCATTAATTAATTCAAAAAGTTTTTAATTAATTACAGGTGAGATTTAGGCAGAGCTGGCGGTCGTAAATCTTCACAAATGGATGGAGGCGGCGATGAAACGAACATATTCGAAGCATCGGGGGGAAAAGATGCTACAGAAAGCAACAATAATTACGAATTCGAGAAAACTTTGACACAATCAACTGAGCAAAAGAGTGATGCGAAAACGCAGGAAAAGAGGAAGAAATTCCCCTCCCAATATATTAATCAGCAAGACTATGAGGAGGCTTTGAGATCCCTGCTGTGGGAGCCATACGATTGCCGAGATGATTTTAATACCTGGTACCTTGGGAGCCTTAACAATAACGACCTGGGTGCTGTCACATCCGAAGTGCCTGAGCAAATGCTTCTCTCCTCTTCGGAGTCATCGCTTAGCTCATCGTCTGGCTGGTCGTCCCTGGAGGAAATCGCCGCCACCGAAACCAAGCAGAAACGTGATTTAGAGACACTGAAAGAGTTTAAGACAAAAGCATCTTGTTCGGTGCCTACGAAAATGGGAGGACGGTCGAAGCATCAGAAGACAATAGAAATGAGTGCACTTCTGGTCGAAAGTAAACTCCAAGTGGAGGAAGAACTGTTTAGTGGGTTTACTAAAAGCAAATACACAAGCGACCCAGTTCAGAATCAAATGGATATAGGAATAATGGTCAGTGACCTCCATTTCAAAAATGAATATGGCCTTAGTTCATGGAACGAGCGCGGTGGGGCGCATCACTCGCAGAGAGCAGAAATACTTGCCAGCGCTACTCAGTATGAGTGCGATTGTTGGTCAGAGGGGTGTCGTTCGTTTGATTGCCAAAAGGATGATTTGAGTGCGCCTGATAAAATGCTAGTAACAGTGGAGGGCACTTTGGAACCGAGAGACTCGAACGAAGGTACTCATTTAGTTTCACCCGATACTTCTCTGGACTTAAACGACAATCCCGTGCGTGTAAACGGGCCGAACAGGACGCAGCTTGGTCCTTCGAGTGCAAACGTCAGTGTTGTCAACTGTTATCGCGCGGTTCCAGTTTCGGTGGTTTCGACAGTACCCACAATAAAGTGCCTTAATACTCAAGGAAGTGTGTCCAGTGTTAACATAATTCAAAACAGTCCGAATTCGGAGCAAAAATCAGCTCCAGCTGAGCATCCACAGCCTCCGCCGAAGCGACAAACAAATCGGATTAACAATGGCCCCGTACCGAGCATATCGAGAGTTCGTTCGAAAGTACCAACTAGGGATACGAATAAGAGCCTGGTTCGTCCCGGTGCGGTTCCAGAAGAGAACCAGGTGACTGGTGCCACGAAAAGTGGCACTGCATGGGCGAGCGACACAAATTCTGAGCCAACGGGGCAGACGTTGAGTCAGAGGACTCCGACTGATTCTAATAATGCCAATTTGGCAATGTCTAATCACAATCGGTCTGTTTCGAATCCAGTCTTAGGAAATCAAATTAAATCAATGAAAAACAGATTTGGAAGCCAGCAAAACATACCGATCAGACTGGAAACTCACTTCGGTCCGAACTCCCCAGACGGGGCAGAGCATTCTCAAACGTTCGTAATGCAAAGAAACGCACCGAGTGCAGAAGCGTCCGGAACGCAACAGGCAGTGCCAACCGAGGAAAACAGGGTGGCAAAACCAAGTCCCAGAACTTTCACGTCCACCGAAGCTCAAACAGACGACGTGCCTTTAGACGTGCACTCTAGAAGCGTCATTAACCGCGAGCAAAGGCGTCGGGAAAGGCGAGAACGACGCCATCAGCGTCGCTTTCATCAAAGTGTCCTAAACAGTGGTAGTGCGTGGCAAACCAATGTGGATATCATGCACAGAGATAGAAGAGGATTACCAGATATACTCAATTCCCACATGCCGCCTCCATATTCGGCTGTGTCTATGTCTGCCATGCCCACAATGTCACCTCCGATACACGTGCCTCCGCCGATTACAGTTCCTGCTGGTCCTCAGACGGTGCCCCATTTGGTGGAGCCTCCGCCGGGGCCGCCTCTGCCTCATCAGAATAGTTTTAGGTTTCCCTTTCCCTTCCCCGGAGGTGGAAGAAGGTAAGAATTATTTCGCTTTCCTATATTTACACAAATACTTCCGATAGCTCATAAGGATGATATTAAGAGTTGTAGTTGAAATTCCCGAGGTTATGACATTCAGACGAAATGAAATCGTAGAAAACGAGTGGAAAGTTTCTTTCCATTTTGCGCAATTTTGGGTAATTAGGAACTCTTAATAATCTTATGAATTAAAATGTGTAAAGGAGAGGAAATACGCTTAGCGAGGGCGTCCCTTGGTTAATTTAAAAAATATTTCCAACTACTTTTTGATTAAGAGTGTGATCTACCCAACCGATGAACTGTTTATAATAGCACTAGAAAATAATTTTACCCCTTTCTCTATTCACTGTTGTGTTTATTTGTAATCTATTGAATAATGGATTACTTCTTATTGTCCCTGTCTCTGACAATTTAATTTTCTTTCAAACATTTTATTACACTTTTTATTTTCCGTTTTCAAATTGTCCCGTCTTCTGGGGTGCAGCTCTTCTTGGATTTACAGGTCATATACTTTCTGGACATCACGTTTTTATTATCTCTCTCTACAACGTCTGCTGTAAGTCCGACCATTGGGTAAATTCATCGAAGAAAATATTTAACTTCTTTTCTTGGATTTATCTGATGGAGGCTGCACCTTGGAAATTTCAGTTCCTTCCCGCCACTATTCATCTAATCTAATCATCTAAAGGTTGATCTCTTCACGCCATAAATGTTTTGCAGCATCTAATTTCTCGCGTCTGATTTACATATATATTCAGTAAAAAAGGAGATGGGTTTGTAATAGCATTCCATCGGACATATCAGTTTTCAATTGGTAAACTCACTTTGAAGTCGAATAGTACAACGTTTTCTAATCTTCTAAGTATTTATTGTCCCTCTCCTTCCTAAAAACACCAGTTCGGACTCTTTATTTCTATCTTCTTTTGAGCCGATCCCTTCTCCAGCTCAGAACTGCCATTAATTATCAAATTTAACAACATGTTGTAATGGTCGGCACAGGGGGACAAAAACGAGGAAGGTATAATAGCGGAGTAAAACTAACAGGGAAGAATTCCAGGCAGGATCCTTGAGTTATGAATTCCATAAACGCCACCAAAGAATAATTTCACACCGAACCATGACAATCGAATGAGTAGAATTTATTTGCGGCAGCTGCATTTTGTAAGGGAGTAGGGGAATAGATGACAATCTACCTAAGGCATCACCTCGTAAATTCCTCCTTGTTCGACCAAACTGTAGGCCTTTCGCATGGGCATCCTCACTCAGTTATCCGTATCCCTGGGGTCATGGTTATTGCACGTGGTTATTACCTGTATTTTGTGTAACGACGCGAGTTCACAATCAGCTGGTGCTCCATAGAGCTTAAATCCGGAAATTAAATAATGGCATGGTCCAAAGAAAACGTCGACGCGGCTCCTTTCTCTTACCCCTTTAACTCTGATGTGTGTTCGCACCAGTCTGAAATCAGTCGGACTTTTATTGAATGCCCTCATTCTGGTTAATGGATGTTCGAGTGCCCCGACAGCCGTTTTAACTTCTCACATTTTCTGCCTAATTTAATGCATGAGTATTTTTTTTAATATTCGCTTAAATTACTTTCCCCGTACGAAGTGGAGTAATCAAGCACCCTAGGTATAAGATAAAAATAAAATTCAGAAATAGTTGAGGGAAGTGAGGGGCTTGAAACCATAAAAATCAAAGAACTAAAATACATATTAATTAAGGAAGAGAGAGTGCACATTTATGTGTAACTGCCCGAGAGGGGGATCGCAATTAGTTTTTAATGCAACGTGTGCATAAATTATTTTTCTGCATGTTTTCTTTTTCAATTAGCTTTTAATTACTTAGACCTATTAATGCGATCTAGGATTCTATTAAAGGAAAAGCATATTTTTTAGAAAATAGTAGATTATTTTTGCCTTTTTTTGAATTCGTTTAATATTTAAAAGGGCACGAAATTAGATTTTCCCCATTCAGATGAAGATAAACTACTGACGGTTACTCGTTTTTAAAGAGTCTTTTTTAAAGGAACTATTTTTTCTGACCGCGATCGCTGTTATACATTTTTTGTAACTTCACTCTACCATTAAGAAGAACCGTTGGTTCGGAGTACTAATCTCAGGCTCGGCTAGGTACTAATGCATTTATAAAAATAATCATAAACCTCGCAGTTGTCCTGAAAATAAAATGTAACCACAATGAAGAGAGAGATAGCAAATAATTGGGGGGTAAAATACTGCGGGAAGCGATTAGGAGTCTTCTCTCACTAAAATGTGAGAAATACAGGGATGTCCATCCGTGTGGAAACCAACGGAACAAACTTGCTGTGGTCAAAATGTCCGTATACAGACACAATGCTGAGACTTCGGTGATCGCCCGCAAACTCACAATAGCAACACTGCATATCGGGTTTCGATTGCTCAGATTTCGCCTCTCGTGAAATTCAAACCGAATGCCTCCATTTGCCACCGAGCAAATGGGAGCAAAAGGTTTTGCTGTCTTTAATCTTTCATTTGGCGTGGGAAGTTGCTCAACCTCTGCGATGTGCCGCAGTGAGGGTGAGAATCGAGGTGGAGGCCTATTGCAACTCTGGTCGGAATAATTTTTCAATTTGCTAAAAATTTGAAAGTCTAAAATAGTGTTTGCACTTACGTGCAAATGTAATTTCCACAAAAACAAGGCCTCGGTGATGTCTAAAATTTCCACAAAACTGAAAACTTAACACTTTTCAAGGCTTCGCACGTTTCCCAATAAGTCTGTTTAGGTTTCTTTTTTACAAGCTATTATTTAACTCCATGTGTTCATCCTCAGGTCTTGGAATTTGTGTCTGATCAACTTTAGTGTCCATCGAGGATTTGTTTTTTTTTATTATTTTTTCATGTTTTTCAATGGCGGGCGGGCGAAAATTAGAATTTCAAGGCCGTCCAAGGAAAAAGTAAAAGAGGAAAGGCCACAAGAATTGATATATTAATAACGATTGGAAACTGGAAACTTGAGAATTTTCCAATTGGTTGAGGTAAAAGATAAATGGAAACTGCTGATTGAATTCTTTGAAAAAGTGAGCTTATTGCTTGTTGGTTCCAAAAGCCCGGAAAATAAATTTTAGACCAAATTTATCTTTCCTCTGTCTCTTGGCAGTTTTCATAATGTACGGTTTTGGTTTGTGTTATCCCCCTGACTTTATCCACTCATTTGAGTAGCGCTGTCGAAATTTTTGTGTGTAGTAGCTTTTTAAGTTCCATACTGATTATTTCTGGAATTTGGAGTCCATTTTCAGGATAACTCACAGAAATTTCCCGGAGGGAGAGTTTTTCCAACTTATGAAGTTAGAGCTTAAAATTCAGGAAAATAATCTTAGTTCATTTTTGGGAAATCAAAAACCCACACAATCAAATTAAGTCCGCTAGAATTCATATCTGGAATTTAATTAAAAACGGCTTCTGGAAATTAAAAGTCTCGAAAAACATTTTGGATTTATTTTTAGTATTTCAGCCGAGAGTGAATGGGATTGTTTTAAAAAAAAAAGGCATTCAAAGGGCATAGGAGCACTTAAAGCCGTCTAACAACCTTCTTTATTAGTGACACCCTGTTAAATATGAAAGCAAAAAGAAGATAAAGATGGCGCTCAAGAAAAAAATAAATTCACATTCTTTAATAATGACAGAGGTCTAGAGAAACACTTTCACAGTCCAACCACCTTAAAATCCCTTCCAGTGCATTCCTCATATTAGCTGTATCATTCGGGAACTTTTTTCCGTATTTTAAACGGGCTTGTTATTAACAAAAAATCAGATTTACGGTTGTTGAGCTTTCGTTTGTTTCTTTTGTGACAATATGAGCTTTTTCGCGCTTTTCCCGGGTTCTTTTATTCCCACCGGTGATGTTCACCCACTCTTTCTTTCGGGGTTGTTACGCAAAATTATGGGACGCCCCGACATGAGAAAGAAATGCAAAGCATAAAACAGATGAATAAAGCGACAGTGACCTGAAAGTCGCGGGTCATTAATTCAACGACCTCTGTCTTCCTTAATGATCAAAGAGTCATTAATTAGAAGGAGCGAAATTTTAATCATTAATGAGTACAATATGTTGTATATTACGAGATTGACTGACACTCAGATTAAATTAAACTTAAAACAGAAACAAGAACCTTTGCTGAATTTTGGAAGCTAATTGTTCTTGCTTTCTAAATGTCTGTCACCATTTCAAAGATGAAATTATATTTAAGCACTTCCTTCCAAGAAGTTTCTAAGGCGGATAAATACCGAAGCTTTGCTGGAAATAATGGCTTTTAACCGGTAATAATTAGAATTGGTGATTTTTGTAATCCCCTGCTTTCTTCCGAAGACTGAAATCAAGTGAGAGAGGCGGGTCTCGGTTACAATAACCCACGTTCAGGTATATTCTGTTTTTTAATACGGCCTCGGGCTTTTCGGTCTTCGATCCTTGGGAAAATAAACAATCACGAAATTCACCTCTCTGTATTGGATTAATTTTCTTGTCTTGCACGTTTGTGCATGCAGCTTTAACATCCTGGAGCTAAAATTTCGTTTTATTTTGGTCAAAAACTGCAAATTAGCCAATAATAAAAGTTTTTTTTTTGAGGAAAGGAATAATCTTATGACCCGTGTCAATGTGGGGGGCTTTGGATTCTTCCAGGAATTTGATTTTACCGAGCATCCTGTCAAGAGTGGCATGATCGATGGTTGAATTAAGGTTTTCCAAGAGCCCAATAGAAATGGGAGAGAAAAATCTGGTGTGACCACTCATGTGACTTTCTTTTACCTGCGAACAGAAAGTGAGGAGTCTCCAACTGGCGGTTATTTGTAGTACATTAAACGTAAAAGTTGTTTGCCTTAAAGCGTTACAGATATTACTCTCTTTTTTTTAGTTTATCGTAAAAACAATGACTTCAGGAGATTAATAAAGGCGTATTGTAATTTCACTATTTCCGGTTTATGTCCCGAATAGATTTAAATGCTGTGGTTTTGGGAACTGCATGTTTTTTTTTGCTGTGATTTAGACCTTTTGTTTTAGCGCAAAAGGAGCCTGATTAAAGGGAAATAATGTTGTCAGTGCTCTATGGGGAGTAATATCGGCTTGTAATAATTCTTTAGAAGCAGATTTCGAGTGTGGATGAACATCGTTCAGTCTCCATTTTTGGCAGTAATCGTGAACGACGAAGAAAGACAATTCATTAACATTAACCGAATTGGATTAGTGGTTGTCACCGACAACAATTAATTTTTCCTTTGTGGTCCTCCCGGGAAGTTTTCTTTCGATCGAAGAGCTTTGCAGTAGACAACGTCTGAGTTAAACGAGTAACACTTTGAAACCTTAAGATGTATTCGAGTGTAACAGGGCCGTGTGACGATAGCGAGACTGGATCACGTGATTGTTAATACCTGAACCTCAACATCTAATTTCGCAATGGTCGCTGTGAAACAAAGAAATAATCTCAGTTAAAGCATAAAGAAACATTATCCATCACTTTGAACATAAGTCCGAGTGCGGTATCCCCGGTAATCGTTTCCAAGTGATCCCTACCACTTGGAGAATTCCAAGGTCACCCTTTGCCAGCGTTTTTCAACTCAAATCTTTATTCCTCCATATCAAATGTCTCAAAAGTCATTTTTAAATTCCATTTACAAAAGGTTACACGTTTTTATTGCATTCTTTGCACCGTTTTTCTTTTAACTGGGGAAAGAACAAAAACTTTCCCGGTTTTCCCATTGTCAGGTTTTCTACGGTCGCCATTTTGGAATACTTTCTCCAACATCTTGTTTCACACTTTATTTTTTTTTCAACTTCCTTCACTCGCCAGAATTTTTTATGGGAATTTTATTATTCTTAAAATCATTGCTATGAAGTTCTATCATTGTTTGTGAATATCCGTGGAAGACGATAAAACTAAGGTGCCATCATGGGACATGGAATATTTTTTTTCTAAGCTTTTGTCGCCATGTTGTTGTGTGGGTCGGTTTCTGTCGTGACGAAAGGCAACGCCTTTCCGGTTCTCCATCCCTATGAAAGACTATTTCCTTCGGTTTGTTTCTGTAATTATCATTCGCATTTGAGTTAGTGGCTCATGGGATGATGATCATAAAACGCAACGGTTCCTGCTCCACCCAATGCGGCTCTCTTGGGGGTCGAAATTTGAAGGTCGTCTGTTATTCATCCCCGTGGGATTTTCCTGAATGTTCCATAATCCCCGCTTGTTATTAATTATAAATTTAACTTATTTAATACTCGTTCTTCTTTGAGTTGTTTTTGTCTTTATCCTTCTTCCTTCTTGGAAAATCAAAATAAGTCTATTTTGGGGTTTCCTTTTGTTTCCGAGTTTTCGGTTGACAGAAATGGGAGGGTTTGTCACTTCTAAAGAAATTTCTTTGACTTACCCATCATGTAAATGTTCACGTGGGTTTCGTTAAGCAAAAAATCAATTTTCTACGGTTGTTTTCTTCCGTTCCAAAAATTTTAACTAATAATAATTGGTCTTTGCAAGGCGCAGCCTCGACTTTCTTCTTCGATTTACCGAACAGGGGCGCCGCTTGCAATATGGCTGTGAAAATTTAATTTTAATGAGTTCCCGCGTAAGTTCAATTATTTAAAATGGGGATGGCTTAGTTTGCTGTACTTCTGACGAAAACGCCTACTTCGGGTGGTAGTTCATTTATGGGTAACTCCGACCTGCCCCTACAACCCGAAACCGACCTGGACTGCATGAGAACAATGACGCGAGGGTCTTTTGGGACCAGGAAAGCCTTTCAAATAATTCTAAACAAACATTGAACAAATAAAACGTTTTAAAACCCGTCTTGTCGTCTTTTGATCTCTTTCCTGATAAATTCAAAGCGAGCTCCAAAGAGGGGGTGTTTTGAAAGGGATGGTTTCGCAGCGTGTCGATCGTTGGGGTGAATCTCCGATTACTGAGAATGTTTGTTACGAATTAGTGTGGGGTTCGAAATTACAGAGACTCCCTTTTGTCCTCTTCACGGGGGTTTTTCTTCTTTTTTTTAATGGCAAAAGAAATTATTTCTTCGATCAAAGGTGAGAGTTGAAATGTATCACGAGAGCACTTAATCAAGATCTTGGGCTTGCTGGAAACCGTATTCGTTTTCGCTCTTGTAATACTTTTGTACTTTTTATGGTTAGCTTATCCGGTACATTTGCAAATGATTTTCTTCTCTTTGTCCGCACGGCCCGAGTGAATGTTAATTTTGACAGAATTGTACCGGTGGCTTAACTCCCATTTAAAAGTGGGTGCTTTTACGTATTGATTTATTCATGTAAATTATCTTTATCCAAGCCAGTTGGAACCGCTAAATCCCCAAAATTAAATTCTTCACCTCTTTTTTTTTTCCTGAATGAAAACATAACACTTATCACCGATAAATGTCCTCTTCTTTTTTTCCCAAATTTATTGTAAGTCTTCGACTCTTCGTTTTTTTTTCAGTGGTTCTTTCGCTGGAGGTTCGAAACTTTTGGGGTTACATTTCGAAAAATGGTTGTTCTTATTGCCATACTTTACATATGTATTGTAAGGCTATAAAGGATAAAATATCATGAGAATATCATTACAATTTTGTATAATGATTTTTAATAATTAACGTTAAAAGCATTAAATTGTCCTCGACAATTTCTTATTCTTACAGTTGTTGATCTAATTGATTAGGGAAATGAGAATGGAACTTAAAAACTCAAAGGGACAAACTATAGTTGATTTGGGAGAAAATCATTCTGCCCTATTGAGAAACGTTTTTTAGTACCCCATCAAATGCCTGTTAATATTCAGTGGCAACGGCGACTTGTGTTTGTTGTGGTCCTAAAAGTCAGGCCAAGGCTGTTACCAAAATAAAAGACAAAATCCTTAACGCGAATCGGTTTCATTAACATATTTCCTTATCTGAACAGCTATTTTATCCGGCAAAGCGTTGTCTCTTCCCAACAGCCACGAACGCCTATTATATGTGAACGAAGAGATTATCCGGAGAGATAAAACCGAGGTAAATCCCGTAATTATTTTAATAACGGGGAATTTCAGTATGAGGAATGTCCCGTATCCGCTTTTCTTTTTAATAAAAGTAAAAGCAAAACCTGAACCGCAACAAGTTTTGTTCTTTAGTAGAAAATACGAAGTATAGGTTAAGACATGGCTGGCATATTGCAAATCACCGAAGGCCTGATCCTTGTTCTCACAGTTATTCTCACTTAGAAAATTTTTTTCGAGAAATCTCAGGTTTCCTCGAAGGTTGTATTAAGTGAAAGTGTTCGCTTGGGATAAAATAAGTCTTTCCATGGCACTTTCCTGCTGCGAAAGGTTTTTTAATGAACGGTGCTGAGCTTATATGGTTTAATAATAGTTAATTTTCTCAGGATAATAATTAATTCATTCGGATTACACTCTTGGGGTTTCATCTCTTCATAAGAACAAATCAAGCGGAAATCCATGCTGGTTATCTTAGCCTTAAGAAGATAAAAAGGATTGATTCGCCTTTCATGTGTAATCCCATTGTATTGAAAATACATCGCTTTGTAATGACCATTCGATATCACAAACGTCAGCTGTTCTTTGTGCTGAATGTCAGAGTGGCCACTTCTGTTACATACTTTTCATGAATAGTTGTGAATTTATTCCAAAGCAATTCCCCGAAATTCTTTCTCAGTTGAAAAAATTCGAAGGAGTTTCAATTAATTTTAGCGAGGCCCTGTGAAATCACAATCTGCACGTGAGAAAACTAAGTGTTTCTTTGTATATAAAAAAAAAAGTCTTTTTATGATTGAGGAAGTTAATACACCGGCGGCGAATTCACTTTTCTTCAAAAGTATTAACCTTAACGTGCTTACTCATTTTCTTTTTATAACCCTGATCACTCTTGCTAAAATTTGTCAAACATACCTGACCGCGTCCAAATTCGTTTAGCAAGAAAATCAATCGCCACCTCAAGGTATTCACTGAGCGTCGAAAGGAAATCGACCGAGTTCCGCCATTCTCGGACCAGTTGCCACTTCTGTCCACATACAAAAGCGAAAAGGAAATGGAAATTTTCAATCGGAGACGCCGCAAACAAAATTAAAATTATTGTGAATAAGTTTGCTTCTTTGAACAGTTTCGACTGTCGAGGGATTCTCTCTGACTTTTCCAGAAAATGGGGATAGAAAAAATCTGGACTGGTTTTGTTTCATTATAACCTTATGAAATATCTGAGGTTAATCGGAGCAAATGAATAAAACCCGAATCCGCAATATAAAGTCTCTCTGAAGACTCATTCCGTTTGGAAAACTTCATCGGATTCCTCGTTATCTGTGGGAAATAAATCTTACCCCTTATTAACATCCTCAGAAATACCTTATCGCCCCCAAAATCTTTCGTATTTGATGGCCGACTTCTTTTCACAGTCTTTTTTTTATATAATATAATCAATCATTATTGCTTTAGGGGAAGATTTAATCATCTAAATCTTTGTATTTCCTCTTTTATTAGACATAAGAAAATTCGATTTTGAGAGTTCGAGTAATTCTGTTCTTTTTATTCCAATTCTTTTTACTTAAATTTCTGTCAAAGCGCTCTATTGGTTTTCTTCGTCCCTGGAGAGCAATAAGGGGACCATTGACACAGATGTAAATCCTACTTAAACCGGTAAATAATAAGAAAAATCCCCTTAACGAACCTCTCCGGACTAAAATTCATCGTTTGCGGTTGTTTTATGTCGCGGGACTGCAAATCCCTTTTTCACCGGATTTTTTTCACCTACTCCGTTATTAAATCCCCATCCCTAATTGCTTTGTTAAGGTGCTTTCGGTTCGCGGCTATTAATATTCGGTCGATTCGTTCTATTTTTTCGCAATCTTTGCCGAAGTGAAAAAGAGGAAGTTTTTACGATAGTTGAGCAGTCGGCTGTCGACATGGTGGAAAGCTGAAACTGTAGGAAAGCGACTGGTCACTTAATAGGTTTGCATAGTTTACCCCTTTTGTTATCTCTTTATTTTTCCATCGATTTAGGTATAGTTTCCCAGGAAAAACCTCGCTTTATTCTATAAACAGATGAAAACTGCTTTCCATCGAATCAGTTTTCGCACACTTATGTAAAAAGACTGATGGAATTAATTTGGAAGTCCTGAAATTATTTCTTCTGCTTTTTCAGTGATTACATATATACCAGTGTTTAAGGAAAAAAATAGAAAAATAATTCTTTGGCACCGAAAATTCTCCCACTGTTGAGAACTTTCCAAAAATATCGATTTTTATACGTCAAAAAAATTATTTCTATGATTTATTGTATGTACGAAGCGTTGTCACCGAGGGAGAACCTCTTTATTCTGGATGACCTCAATTTAGGAAAAGGGCGGTGGTGGTTTTTGGTAAAAGTAAGAATTTATTTTCATATGGGATTTTTAATTCCCGCAGACCATTAAGGCTGCGCCCGTGGGAATTACCGATAAAGAGGAGAGTATTCTAATAATTCTAACGCGTGGCAGGACCTCGACGATGTCGTTTATTTCTGAGAGAATTCATAGAGAATGGGTCAGCAGATAATTTTTCCCCTGATAAGATGCTGACCGAATCAAAGAGAATATTAAACACAATAAAATGAAAAAACAAACGTTTGCCTTGTCGAAAAGGGTAATTATAAAATTTGTCAGCGCCCATTCGAAATGAGTCATCTTAAATTATTGGTAATGGTGGAGGCAAAGAAGCAAACAAAATGATAAGAAAAAGGGGAAAATACACGTTTTTCATTTGGCGTGGTTGTCATAAATTGTTACTTCCGCTTCCTTGGGTTTTGTTCACGCTTTAATGAAATCTCTATGGAAGAGGAAACCTTCCAGAAATTCTTAGCTGCTTTTTTTTTTGAAAAAAACTCACAGGTGGAAATTTTAGGACAGGAGCAATTTAAGGAGGCCAAATGGTTAGGACAGGTTGGAAAATGGAAACTTGGGGGAAGGAGGGCAAAGAAAAGTTGCTGCAAGTTTCTGTCTGAATAAACCCAAGCAATTTAGAGGAAATATACAGTATTGAGTGTTCAAAAAATTAACACCAAATTGAGTGTAATTCAGAAGAAATAAATGCTCAGCAATTTCTCTGTTTTTCTTTAAGCGTCAATTTTATTTTTGTTTTCTGATAAAATTTCCTATTTGAGTTTTGGTCTTGGAAATTTCTAAATATTTTCACCGCGAAAAGAAAAGAAAATAATCAAAGGGAGACGGTGATTAACAGATCAAACATATCACTTCTCCATAATCCGAAGCGAAAGAGATTACTCATTTAAATGATCCATCGGTGATTCACTCCCAAATCAATACAGCCAATGTCCGCGGCGTACACTCGGGGCGGTTTTTTTTTCTTTTTACGAGACCGTTATTCAAGATTACACAAAATCCACAAGATTTGTATTCAGAAGAAATCGCGTGAAACCTCTCGATTTGCTCATTTACAAATGAGAAACGCCACGACTGACCAGTCGCCACTAAAAAATAAGTGGAAAGACTTTCACGCAAAAAAAAAACAAAAAACCAGTGTTTCTCGTGAGGGCGTTGTATAAATATCAGTTATTTGATTGCCTTGAAATACTTTTTTTTTATCTATGAAAGGTAAAAAAAAATATTTTTAACTGATTGGCCACCTTTTGTTTGAGGAAACGACTTGGTTTTTTTTTTAAGTTAAAAAAATTTTGTTTTTCTCTTAATTGACTTAATAATTCAGTGTAAATTCTAATTGGGTTTTCAAAACACAGTGTCAAGAATTTGACTAAAAATAGGCAAAATGAGTTTAGCATTTAAATGTCACTGTGAGATATGAGAATCAAAAAGTATGACAAAGGTTTTGGGAGAATATGGGGGAAAAAATTTACTTTGACACTGTTAATGCTCGAGGAAGTTGATTTAAAACTTCGTTCTATTTATTGAAAATGTGAGGGTTTGTTTAAAACTGTTTTCCATGTTTTTCTCTAAAATTTATCGTTTCGTCAGAATGATCCATTGTCCGCGATGACATTATTTTTAACGTTCGATAACAGCGGGAAATGAAGTCGCATTTTGAATGTCTGCCACTTTATCTCATTAATATTAATAAATAAAATGCCTGATTTTTTTGCTGGCTTTTCTTCTGGAAAAACTAATAAATTTGGAAAGCAATGCTCAAGCAGGTGCAACAGTATTTTCGTTTTATAAATCCCATCACCGAGTTTCTGAAAATCATTGCATTAATCAATACATCCTTTTGGAACCAAAATATAAGCCCACTTCTGCTTTTCATAGGAAAGTATGTTTCAAAATAGCACTATAAACTGCTTAATTATTCATTAATCTTTCTCGATATTCGGGAAATTATTAAACATTTGTTTTTCAGCTCAAAAGTATTTGTAGTTTTTATTATGTTTACGTAATACATCTTAAGGGTTTGAAATTATTTTTATCGTCTTTCCACGCTCTAATTAATACATTCAGGCGAATTCCAGATAAGTTGAAAATGATTTCGTTGTGTCTTTGAAATATTCCAAATGATAGAATCTACGTAATGAATATTAAAACTGGAGAAACAGTTGTTTATAATAACTGTGAGTTTTTTTTCCCTTGTTTATATTATGTTATTTACAGATCAAAGAAACCGACGAGCGAAGTGCTTCTATTCCAAACAAACTTTTCCGGTCACTACGATTATCGTTTCAACGAACAACTCTCTTTTCCATTTTTTAAAGAAAGCTGATTTTAATTTATGAATTTTGCATATAATTGCATGCAAAGATTAAATGTTTACGGAGAGGATCGCGAGAAATCATAACCGCCTTCAAAAACTTCCACAGAATATATTATTTATTATTAATAAAAAAAAGGGGTCGGCCATAAATTTGAAGAACGACGTTGGTTTTTTTTTTTTCGAAAGCTTCGCTCGTATGCAAAACTGTTGAGATTCACAATATTTTATTCGAGAATGCAGGTGAGACTTTTATTATTGGGCCAAACATAAAAAGTGTGACACATCCTCAATCTCAAAAGGTTTTCACGAACGGCCATTTTAGAAAACAGTTATTCGGTTAGACTTCTGATGGAATGCGAACCTTAGGAAGGTTCTTATTGGTCGGAAATCCTGGCGCAATGGCGGACGAAGCAGCGGCCAATCAACGGCAGTTTTGCAGCTCAAAATGGCGGTTTTGAAAATAGAACACTGCAGACTTTCCAGTGTGAAATATTAATTCTGAAGAAGAAAATAATTCCTGCAACGGTTTCTGGGCCAAAGCAATTTTAATGAAAACTTTTAATTGTGCGTTAAGCGAACGATTTCGAAACTCGGTGGTAATTTGAAAAGATGATTTTAGTTTGAGAGCATAATTAGATTTGAAAAACTAATCCACGCCCCATTATCCTTCCTTCCTCTAGAGCTTTTCGGGATAAGCGGAGAATTTTGCTTAAAAAGCGGAAACACTTTTTGAAAAACCTGTTTGAAAATTGAAATGAGAAAGGATAGGGAAGACTTTTCTCCCGAGAGAAGGTGGCCATATTGTGCTGATTCTTGGGAAGTTCAGAAAGTATGAGCGACGATTGTCCTACATACCTTTCTCTAAGATCCACTCTTCATCGTGAAACGCCTTCAAAGTTCTTAAAAAGTGGACATGGGAGAAAACTTGGGGTCATGGTGCAACTGAAAATGAGTAACGATTTTCATTGTACTTTTGAAAATGAGATGCAAGTTTTTTCATTAATGTCGTATTGCCGTGGATTTTTTGACATGCTTTTCGAAAGTTTACAGACGCCTGAAATACAATACAATTTCCCGGAATTACCGATAAATCAAATACCGATAACTCTGAGTTTAAAAATATGCAGAAGGCGGAGAAAAAATAATGAGTACGTTCGATTGTTGACTCAGCGTTCTCATTCGAAAGAAAACCCCAAGGCTTTCCTTTTTTCTAACAGAGAAGAATGCAAAATGCAGAATAAACTGTGTAAGACTGCACCTTTTCCTGTGGGATCATCAAATGTCTGATGTTTAAAATGTGAGAGCGTTGCTGGAATGAAAGTGAAGTAAAGGTATGTTTTGAGGAGAGCTAAAAACCAGGAAGTCTTGAGTCGTTGTAGGAGAGGAAAGACAAAAATGACAGAAGGGACTACATCCAAGGAGGTTATGATTGCTGATGAGGTAGCGGAAGAAATTAAAGATTGAAATCTTGAAATGCTTACAATAATCACAAGTGAAGGATAACAGGAAAACAAATTGTTTGTATGCGCGGGAAGAGATACAATCAGAAAGAATCTGTGGGAACGTTTTAGGAAATTAAGAGATACGGCCAAAACAGACGAAAAATATTGATAAGAATGGGAGAGAACGATTACCAACAAAAGGAAAAGAGACCGGATATGCTTTGGATAAGAGGGTGAAGATTAATGTACAAAAGAACAATTTTAACTATTGATTTAAGCCCGTTTTTTTGTAAAAGCTTTGGACGTTTTTGACTAAAATCCAAATCTGTCTGAATACAAAATAAAAGCATAAAATGCTTTCTTATATGGATGTAACAATTTCTCGATCTTATTTAATCAGTCAAATTAACGGAAGGTATTTACTTGTCGCAATTTCCGTTGTTAACATTTGATGTCCAAATTTCATTGATGTCATTGCCAGAATACTTCCATTTTGAGAAGTTTATTTAATAGGAAATGTCTTCCACCTTCTTGCGTTATGACACAATAGCAAGCTCATCGGTATTTGTCCGAAGGGAAGTTGTGGTCGCTTCATTGTGTATTTAACTTCTCCAATATTGTACTTCCTCTCTGAATATTACAAAAAGGGAAAGAGAAAACTCTGTGTAACGATTTTAACTATATTAACCGCATTTTGAGAGGTGTCCAGGAACGAAATTGTGCAATACTCTCTTTGATTAAACAGTTGTCGAACGTTCTTTTCTTATTTTCCTGAGTCATAGGTTTCGGCATAGCGGAAAACCTCCGCAAAAGAAAATACAATATTAGTCATAAAATTAGAGAGAGAAAATACAGCAGTGAAACAATATTTTTTATAATTGGGGTTGTTGCAAAGCACCCGAGGGGGGTGCAAATTTAAATAAAACAGATAAAATGGGTCGCAAAACGAAACAGAGATTAGTCGACTGTGTTCCGAACGAATCTCACTTCTAAGCGCATTTCGGCCCAGCTTGTACCTGTCAGATGATGTTACTTTCTCTTCTTGAAACTCGGTATCCTGTTCTCAATAAACACTTTTAGTTTTGTTTCGAGCGAGTCATTATTGCTCAGGTCCTTGCCTCACTTCCATTTTGTTCTTTCAGAAGATCCTTTCTTTGGCATTTCGATGAGAAATTAACACTGAGAACGGCTTTGCAAATCAATAGTGTTTTATGGTTATTTTCTTTTGGAATTATTTTGATTCAAACCAAAACCTTATCATTAAATTTAAATTTATGTTTCCTGTAAAAGTGGTCGTCTTTTAAACTCTCTATTGAATTTTTCAGAATTTAAATCGACAATGCACCCCTCCTGTAATGCAAAAAAGATGGAAACGGCTAAAGCGGTTGTAAGCCATAACTGCGAAAGCTTTCCCGCTCATATTTGTAAAATTGTAAAGCTCAATTAAGATTTATAATTTTTCGTAATGTCATTAAGCCCAATTTTGACTTAAAAAAAATGTGAACATAAAGTTCAGGCGAGTTCTGATAGCCCAAGTTATCGTCTGTCGCTTCTGTGTCCAGACCTAAAAAGCTCTCCATAATTATTATAACCTTTCGGTTGCCCTTCCGCCCCCTTTTGTGGTTGGCCTGATAATAACAATTATCTTTTAATCCCTAATTAAGCCTTGTTTTATTTTTAAAAAACAAACGAAATGAAAAAACTCTGAGATAACAGAATATCCTCCCGAAACCATCGAAACGGCTGCGATTCCCTCACTTTAAGCGGTTAATTAATGGGCTCATATGAGACGATTCCCCGCCGAAGTTGTGTACGAAAACCAAAACACTCACTAAAATGGAACACCCGATGTTATATTTTCTGCAACTTATTTTTATGAATATACAAAGGCGGTATTGTTTATTTATATTCCATTTTAATGAAATAATGTGTTATTATTGGATTTTAAAAAGTCCGCTTTATTCTTTAGAGTCTTTGTTATTGAAAAATTTTTATGACAAATGTTGCAAATTTTAGTAACTTTTGCTTTTTAAAATTTGGCTTTATTTGGCACAACACAAATTATTTAAATTTGTACCTTCTGTCAGGGATGAAACCTCCAAAAGAGAGTGAAATATTCTCCCGTCACTGTCAATGATTGTTTCTTTTTGCTGACGGAGCAAAGTGGTCGCTTTCTTTTATGTAGAAGCATTTTAACGCATGGAAGCTGTGTAAATATTAATGAATTTGAATTAAAAAGGCACGAAAAGAGTTTGGCCAATGGCCAAATTGTTCTCATTCAGACTCCGGTTTTGTAAATGCTTCAGTGAAAGTGGTGGGTTGATGCACGTAGCAGTCAACTATGCTTTTCAAACTGCAGGTAATTAGGTGACCGTTAGCGTTTTTACTTTTCCACTCAACTGACATTGGATGCTGTTTCTAAATTGAGTTTCTAAGACTGCGATGTTGCCGGAAATTTCTTTAACTTTAATTTCCCTTTTCAAAAAAGAAAACGCACTATTAAATATAAAATAAAAACCCCAATGGCCGACCTGAAATGTGCACAACACCAACAAATTCGACAGTTAGGAAATAAAGCTCCAATTGGTTTACTCCCTAAATGAGAAATTTCAGAAACAATACAAAGCAAAAGTGTTTTCAATTTATTAACCCGAAAAATATTGCACAAAAACTTTACTAATTATTATATTAATTAATATCCGCAGATACCCTTCAGCCTTTTTGTAGCGGAACATTATGATTTCTACGGTGAGCGAAAATTCTCCTTATTCCATTTGACCAAATTCTCACTCTAATTCCTCGAAGCTTCCCGTAATGCGGCATGAACCTAATTTCACGTCTCCCTTGCTTTATTTTCCTTTGGCGAAAATAGATTCATTTTCTTTCTCATTTGTGCAGTTTGATTGTTTCATCATTGTTGTGTATTGTCTCATTAAATAAATTCGAGCCTTAAGAAGCGATTTAACGAGAAATACAGTCTCATCATTGGAGATTTTTCATTAAAACTGAATAACTACTTTTCGTACCTGGATGTTTTTCTAAAACTAAAGAATATTTGGAGAAAGTACTTTTTAATTGTGATTAGGCAATAAATAACCCCTATAACTGCAACAGTTACATCTGATTTATTTTTGATGAGTGTGAACTACCCGAGAACGAGAAAAAGGGTTGAATATGATGAAAATATATTCACCAAAAAACATTAACAATGTGTTCCGACAAATTTTTATTCCTGCAATTTACAGATTGGCTCTTAAGCTGATCTTCACATTCCGTGTGAAGAAAAAAAACGTAAAAATTGGTAATTTAAGCAGTCATCGGCGCTATTAATAACACGAACTGTCGAATATAATTCATTGGATATTCAAGCAATGAATGCGCAAATATCCAAGGCCCTTCAAATGAAAAATATAAACGAATTCTCTCTCTGAAAAAAAGAAAAATAACTCGCCCAAGTTTGGCTTGGAGTCACCTTAATTTGGCTTTTGTGTTCCAATCGAGAGGGGCAACCTTGACTTTCAGTGACCCTCTGTCATACCTATGAAAATACTCAGACCCTTATTATTGGCAGATGATGAATTTGGTAAATCTCTAGGTCAGACTCACGAAAAGGAGATCCATTTGGCATTATTTTTGATTAGGGGAAAATTCGATGAAAGAAACCATCGGGGTGGTTCCCTCGAAAAGAGTTATGAACGAGGAAGGTTTGGAATGAAAATTTTTTGCCGTCGAACGTCTGAATCAGTTCCAAGAAGCTCACACCTCGATAGTTTGTTAATTTTAACCCAAAGCATGTTGAAGGGAGAAACATTCTTAAATTTCCTGTGTTATTTGGCTTTCAATTTGAGAGGGGCGGAATATTAGTTTGTTGTTGTAAGTCTCAAAACGGAAGGAGTTTTTCTCAAAGGAAAGACAAAACGAAAATGATATTTTGTTAAAATGAATGAAGATTATGTATTAGGGAAAAAGACGACACTCCGTCGAATCAGACTGTGATCTTTTCCGAAATTTCTTCCAAACTTATTTCAGGCTCACATTATTGTCAACCGAATCGGTGGAAATATATAAAACTAACACCGGGAAAGAAAGTAGACAGAGTATTACAAAACTGGCCGTGTTGCCGCAGCTTCCTTCCTTGAAAAGCATAATTATTTTTCAATTATGTTATCGTTGGACTTTCACTTCTTTTTGCTCTCATATTTTTATTTTACTTGTTTTGTTAATCTGAAAAAAGCCGTTGATATACGCGTAATTAACGGAATTACGCAATTTTATGCGCAATTTTCATAAAATTGAAAATATTTTACTCGCAGTTCCCACAAAGAAGAATAATTTCCTACGAATTATTCCGTGAATTACCAATGTAAAAACACGACATTAAAAAACGACAAACCTCAGGAAGTATAAACAATAAAATAATTTGAAAAAGGTGTTCAGAAAGTAAGCTGAATTATGGCTGAACGATTTTCGTACACCCGAAAACTTCGACAGAGTGAAACATTTTCGAGAAAACCGCTTCTTTTCAATAAATAAAATATAAAAGCTTGGAAATGACGCGATTGGGGTTGTTTTTTTTCCGGGAACTTAGGTCTTAAAGGTGGCAATGTTTCAGAAATTTCTGGAAAAGCTGCGATTTTGGAAGAGTCATAAGAAAATGGAAATGTTGGCAGAATTTCAATGATCTCAAATTCATGTCTGAATCCACAAAGCGTAGCAAAGCATTGAGTAATGGGGCCTCTTTTGCTATAAAAGCGCCGCCCCTGGGGAAGCCCTTGAAAATATTTACTTTTTTTTGTAATTTACACTTTTTTGTATCGCTAATTCTAACGTAAATAAACCGCATATGCGTAATCATACAGATTAAAACTGAGCTTTATTATCTATTATGAATTTTGTATGAAAACTTTAGGGTTTAAAATGTCTAATTTGAGAAGAGTTAAACTTATTTGCAGGACACTGAATTTTTGGAATTGCCTCGCATTTGGCGAAAATAAAATGAAAAAGTAAAATTTTCAGAAAAACAAGAAAACTCTCTTTGCGGGATTTATGCGTGAGTTAATAGTTTTTTCTCTTCTTTGAAATCCTTTGCTCGAAAACAAGGGTTAGCCATTTATATCCCTGAATTAAATATAATTCATAGAAACAGGAGTCGGAGGGACAGCGGTCCGGGGAAGTACGGATGAATGCTGCTGACACTCGCTCCTAACTTGAATGAAAAATGACATTTTGGAATAATAAAACACGAAAACGCTCATTTCATATTAGGAGGAATTAAACTATTCCGTCCACGTTTTCAAAAGAAATAGGATTCTTCTGACCTTTCCCTGATTTTCTTTCGACGGTTTTTCACCAACGAAATTGTGCAAAAGAGCGAATAAACACTTACGAGGTCAAACTTTTGGATTTTCAAAAGGACTGCTGAATTTGGAGTCACTCATCGACGTGAAATTTATTCTCATTTTTAATTCTCCGTCCAGAGAAGAAATCGCTATTGTATCAATTCGTGCACACATCTTTAATTAGTCTGCGTTCAGTTGCGGTTCAGTGAAAGAAAAAAATCTCATAATGAAACGGAGCAGTGTCAAAACACACAGACCAAATTAGAATTATGAAAAATTTCTTTAAGTGAAATGAAAGCTTGGCATTTACAAACAAACACACTTAATAAGCTAATTTAAAAAAGAAGCTTTCGTACTTAATGAAAATTTATATTCTTTGAAAGTTTATTTCTATTCTTCGCAATTTATATTCTTCACACGAGAAACACTCATAAAGCTCTTTCAAGAAGGCTGGGCTTTACTTTACGGCAAAAACAGTTCAAGAGAACACCTTCGCACAAGGACAGATGCCATAATACGTACCTGAGTTTTAGAATTGGCGCGTTGGGAGTGCCTGACGGTTATTTTCCGAAGGTTTTCATTTGTTTGGAAAATACACAACCGCGACATGACTCCTAAATGACTCCCATTTAATTATTAACGGGGATGTAATTTTATTTGGAAAAATTTCCACCCCCCCCCTCCCTCATCTCGAAGGGGAAAAATAAAAACTTTTGAAATAAATTTTATTTCAAAGGCGAGACAACCCCTACTTGGAGGAAAACTATGGGGAGAGTTTTTTAATATTTTTAACGTTTTAGTGCTGCAGCCTGCCTTGTTCCCCGGGGAACTTGTTAGGCAAAATAAAAGGGGACGCCCTTCCTTCTGCTTTTTCTTTTGGAACGCTTTTAGAAAAGCGCTGACTTTGACCGCTCCTCTTGTTTTACGTCATCCGATGAGTTCTTATGAAATAACTGAATTATCGGTTTTCGACTCGAAACTTTCCGAAATTATTCAGTAAAATCTTTTTATTCGTTAATTGCCTGTTTAATTAACCGACGTCTAATTTTCGTCTAATGGCCCCGTTTGTTGGTGAGCGGCAATTTAACAAAGAATTTTTAAGATTATTATTTGTAATTGTTAATACTTATAAGGAATTAAGTTAAACAATGCCGGTTGCACAATATATGGCTGAACTATAGTACAGATGGCGTGATCCGATGAGGCGATTTAATGTTTTCGGTTCAACAGTATCGAAATTGCAGAATAACTAGGTCGCTCTCAAGAAAGAACTTTGTTATTATTATATATTATTTTCAGGGTTTTAACAAAGAGGGTTAATCATTTTTTAATCAGTACTGATCCTCTGGAATGATTATAAAAAATTCATTTGCAGCCGTGAGTTTTTTTTAATAAACTTAGAGAAAAAGGTATTTTCACACGAGTTACTGTAATTGGATTAGAATTTCTGAGGAAGACTGTGAGCTCCCGGGTGTATAACTTCTTCCCCGGTTTCGGTATAAATTTTTCGTTTTTTTTTTTTAAAGGTATTTATCTTGCAATTATCGTCATTGGATTACTGAAAACCTCCCAAAACTCAGAAACCCTTAACCGGAAGCCTTTCTCCTCTTTTTTTGTGTACCATTCTTTTTTCAGGTTTGTCCATAACCGTTCACTTTTATCTGCTTTTTATCCATAAATCAAATCTCATTTTTTTTCCAGTTTTCATATTCGTTTGGGTTCATTTTCTTTTCCCCCTTTTTATAAATGTTGAATTGAGTTCTTTGAAGTGGTCTTCCTTCTCCCCAATTCCGGAGTACTTCCCTTTGACATTTCTAATTTCAGTTCATTTCGTATAATTTCAGTTCTAAATAATCGATTAGTTTTTCGTTATTTGCATAATTCCAAAGTTTTCCATTGATTTTATTGAAATGGAGCATTCGTTTAATTCAATCAGACATTTTTAACCACAATTCCCTTTGGATTCATAATTATAATTAAAGTCAATGTCTCTGCATAATATTACTGCTTTCTCTTTATCGATTCGGGGTTTTTAGTACTATTATTAAAATCAGATGGTACAGAAAGCACTTTGTATAACAAAATTATATTATGAGGAAAATTTATAGAAACTTAAATATACGAATCTTCGATCGAAGTATCTAAAACTGTTGATCGATAAAATTAGAACAGCAATCGAAACATCATCCCCATGCCTGAAAATAATTAATTTGAGGAAACTCCTCCCCCATGAAAATAACAACTAAGCAGAAGAATGTGAGTGATAAAATATTCACCCTCTGAACTCGGCGAACACTTTCCAATTTTCATCATCTTTTCGGGGAAATAAAAAATAATTATTAAATTGTCTCTCTCTCTCTCTCGACGCTGCGGGCTTTGAAGGTTTTCCGTTTTAATTTTGGCGTCTTCGGAAAGGAAAGCTCTAAGCCTGGAAGCGGGAAACTGTGCCGGGAATATTTAAACCAATTTGCTGAAAAATAATATTCAAAGAAAAAGTTTTTCATTCTCGCCGAAGGGGAGGGAGCACCGGATGGATGAAAATGTTTACTCCGTTTTTAAATCGATCATTGCTTAGTATCGAAACATAAAGAATGAAAAATGAAAGCGTTTTATCTCGAAAGCTCTAAGTTTTCCTTTCCGTAATGTTAGAAAAAATTTCTTTTTCATTAAAATTAATGAAGACGATGGTAAAGTCGAAGACGATTTATTTTTAATCATGTCATATTCATCGAGTTTGAGATTTAATGTTAATATAATACAATATTTAAATTGAAAGCACTTTATGAGCATTTCGAGATAAAGCGCTTAATTTTATTTCGGAGGAAAATTAATGGAAAGCAGTCTGTTGAACACTTTCTTGAGAAATTTTATTTCCTTTCAGGACTCAGGGCCAAGTGTTCGCACATGAAGAGGAGACACCAAAGTCCTGCTGCGGAGTGGTCGTTACACAAACTGTATCAATTCGATGGTTCATAGTGATGATATCCTTCGTCGGAATATGCTGTGTTATAGTCGGTACAGTTCTCGGGGCTATGAAAGCCAGTGGCAGAGAACACCTGACTGTGTCTCTATTAATGATAGGTATGTGAGGTTATTAAGATTTTGCTGTATCTCTTATGTATTTGTAATTAATCATTAAACACGAGAATTCCAACAGAAGAAATTTAAGTAACTAAACGGCTTAATAAATTTTAATTTATTGCTGAACACGAGTACCATGAGTCTCAAATTAATAAGAGAATGCTTTGAATTCTTTCCCTCTTTCACAGAGTTTTGTTTTGACTAAATTAAAGACTAATTTTTTTTATAATTTATCGGATAATTTTGAAAAAAATTTCCTATATTCTGAGTTCTCTGTTTAAATTTAGGTTTTCGTCATTTTGCTTTTAAACTCGAGTTGTGTCTAAATTATGAATAAATTCGAATCACAGTCTGTGAATTATGGGCGAAGTTAAATAATCCGGTCATCTAAATTAAGGGTTGATAATAAATTTTTAACGGGTCCCTTACCAATTTTAATTTAATGTTTGTTATTATTCTTGGATATGCGTCTCTCAGAAATGTGTGCGGTAATTTAAAAGTTGCAGAAAGTTGACATTATAAATGGAGGTCCATTTAAGAAAAGACCGCTTCCGTAGTGTCAATGTTTGCAACGAAATTCAGTTTGGGCACAAAAACATTTCATTCATTTTAATGAAAGCTTTCTCGGGGGATGTAATATTTCCCCCCTGACAAATGAAGTGACACGAAGGTCTAAAATTGGTGGTTATCCACACAAAAAAATGGTATGAAAAAAGATTTAGGATTTAAAGCGGAACTTTTGGGTAATAATACGATCGTTTGTTGCAGGGGTAGGAATAGTACTCGTAACTGTTAGTGTGGTCGCCTGGAGGCTGACATCTCAGGATGCTCCGTCCTGCAGATCAATGCTCGGCCTTGGCAGCGCCGATGACGCCGGTAATGAACCTAATCAGAGATTTGTGCCAAGAATGCCACCCAGTTATGGACGACCGCATCATCCGTATTCAGGTAAGCATTCCTTATTTATTACGACATCCACTGAAACTAATAAACGTGCCTCAATTTCAGCTATGATGTACCCGGAATTCCAGTACCGACCTCCACCGCCTTCCTATCAAGCTAGCATGCAAGAATATAGACTGAGATTATTACTATTAGAGCGACCAAATGATACAACAGCGGGACTACAGGCGGCCATTTCGCCGCCTCCCACTTATAGATCTCAACCTGGAAGCACATTGGGTTTGAGGTAGTATATATTTTGAATTGGCTTCGTCTCAACCTGAACAGGAGATACATAATGGTTGTCCTTCGGCAGGGTATCGCCATTGTGCAGAAGTCTCCCTCAGTCGGAGTACAGTCACCCACCCAGTTATAGAAGTAGAACGAGTTCGACGAGACCCACTCTCGATCCGAATGGTGACACTATGGGTTCCGTCAATCACAGCAGGAATTCTTCTCTTCTCAGTCACGTCAGCGATCAGAACGGAAACGTATCTCAAGCAGTCGTTAACGTGATTAGCGTCATGGGTAATTTAGTTTTCATTTGGAGTTCTCCTCCCGACACAACAAACGAAATCCTTCATCGGCGGGAGTGGATTTCACTAATTTTTACTTATAATTAGTTAATTACGGGCGGATATTACGCAAAAGTAATTAAATTAAACCGAAGTAACCGAATTGTGCGTTGATTGCAGCCACGCGGCATTGCCGATGAACTGTGCAAAAGCAGTTCTTTGCTCTCTTAAGAATGATTTTCTAACTAATCCGTCTCGTCTTTTCTTTGGGTGTGACAATAAGTCCTAAAGCACCCATTAAGAGGCCTCGAAGCTTAAAGGGGGAGTTTCCGACCCGAATGGGGATGATAACACGAAAAGGTTAATGCTCCGTATAAAAGGCTTCTCTTTAATTCTTCCCAAACTTTTCGCTATGTTGTCTCTCTTTTATCTTCGCCGCAGTGAAGGAATCCGTTGTTAATAACTGTTGTCAGTTTATTTCAAAATTAAATAAAACATTTTAAACACATCGATCAGAAGACAACATTTCTTGGATGTGATCTTCGACCGAGTGCTTATTACCCATAAGTCATTACAAAGGGAACTAATTTTAGTTTTGTAATTTCAGGTAACACCGTGGATTTACGTCGAGGAGACACGGATTTGCAAATAGACAGCATCAAACTGGGAGTCGATGAAGAAGTGCCCATTCCGCCCCTGAGAATGTTCCTAAATAAGAATAAACGCTCGCCGTCGGCGTCTTTGGAGGAAACTAAATCGGAAAACGTTAATTTAGTAACCATAGTCACTGTCTCGGATAACAACAATTCCGCCCCCAATAGAGATCATTCTGTTGAGAGTGATGTGTTAGCTCATTTGTGATTTTTAATTAACTGTTGCGACATGTTAGAACTGCCAAATGCTTAAAACATAATAAATCAACTTGTACATTAACATATTTTATAAATAGAAAAATAATTTTTTTTAATTTTTATCTGGAGTTGACGATTGACTTTCCTTTTCTTGGGATAAATACACTAGGAATTTAAAAATCTAACCAATTCTCACTAAAAAAGTCCAGTTGAAATTTATGTGAATGCATGAGAAGTAAATTTAAAGTCGCTCCTTGTTGTTCCACTGCTGAAAGCAAAGAATAAGTCAGCACAAAGACTGTGCTTGAAAGATTGTGGTTTTACAAAATTAAATACTTTAGTTTGAGGTACTGACAATTCCATTAAAATCCCTTTCTGTCTTCAAAGGAATATATAAAGTATTTATTATATATGTTACCGTTAATGAGCGAAATTGAAAAATGTCGACTTTCACCGGTGAATGTCAACAGATACCAAAATACGTCGGTGAAAGATTGATTATTTTATTATATTATTATACATTCGGACAATCACAGATATGGTGAATGTCAACATTCGGAAATAAGAGTATTTAGTAAATATTTCGGACACACGAACCGACTATGTCAATGTTGATATTCACCGGTGATAGTCGACATACTCCATTTCGGAGTTTCGCGGTAACTTTTCTCTCAAATGGCGCAGAGTTTCATTAAAAAAATGTATAAGGTACAATAATTTTAATATCTTCTAATATGATTTCCCACAAACTGAATTCATTTGAAGTCCGACCGCTGTTAAAACAAATTTAAGGTGGTTTCCTTCTTTTACTTCTCAAACTCTCGGATTAATTTTTCAAAAACTTTCTGTTTAATTTTCGAAATGAATTAATGCTCGAATGAATGTTTGAGTTATTTTCTTAAGTGCGAAGATATCCAATGTCTTCGAGCGGACTCAAAGGAATTGGAATTAATTCAAACTTTAATGTCGGCCCAAAGTTGAAATGGATTATGGGAATGATGTGTAAATAAATGTCTCGGTTTTGTGATAATTAGAGATGGAATTTTCAACATGAAAAATGTCTTAAAGATAATTGAATATTTATTAATATTTTAGCAAAATTTTTCCCCTCACAGAATGGACGTTATTCAGTACACTCTCAACTGATTATAAAAAAAAGATAAGAATTGAGTGCAAACCTCGACATGTTTTGAAAACTTCCACTTTTACAAATTAAAAGTAATAATTATACACAGCGAATAGAGACTGATTAAAACTAAATTATTTTTATATTAAATAAAATTTTAAGGTAATGACAGCAAAAAATGAGCGAACACATGAATGAGTAAAGCAGAAGACCGGTCATTAAGAGTTAAGAACTTCTTGAATATGATTTCCATATTTTTAACAAACTTTAATGGAGGTGTTTATGCCTCAGCGAACTTTAAAAACTTTTTTTTAAATCTCGGTTTTAAATTAATCACTAACTTATCATTCTTTTCTAAATGTATGGGAAAAATGGAAGTTTGGGCTGAATTTCGGAAGCAGAAAATAAACTCTTATCGGGATATTTTGAGTGATATGCTCTTAAAATTGGGGTATAATCCTTTCGAGTTTTTGGAGGTTTGCGCTTTCATAAATAAGAATATGATTTTAATGAATAAAAGAATTATGAGAAACAAATTCCATCCCCAACGAGGCTTGGCCAAAGTGTTCTACATAAAGTTTTCCTGGCATTCCCTCGATTTTATGTAAATTCACCTTAAATTGTAAAAAAAATTGCAAAATCAACAATATGCGCTTAATTATAACAAAATTTTTCTCCCCGAAACTGAACTAAACATCGCGGCAGTTTTTTTCTGTTACCTTATCTTACAGATATAAAAAAACTTAATTATAAACTTACAATAAATAATTTAATAAAATATAATATATGAATATTCTTCATTACAAAATTTCATAGAGTAAAAACGTTTATAGAACTTTCGCTATACTATTTATACAAATTGGCCTGAATACTTTGAAAGGTGACAGAGAAAATTTGAGAAAAGGGCTTTGAACTCTCTTGAGGTATAATAAAATGCCTAAAACGAAATATTTAAGAAATTTCTTATTCCCCCCCAATAAAAAAAATCTAAACCTTTTGTTAAGCAGGTCTTTGAAGTGAATCTAATGGGAATTCCTCTGAAGGGAATCTATTTTTTAAAACAATAAATTTTTACCCGAATATTAAAAATGGCGAATTAGTTCAAAGCTATCACAGTTTTAGATAACTTACAAAAGGCATTTAAGTGAAGAGTTAAATTTATGGGTTAGGAACGAAAAGCAGAACGTGAAGCAAATTTTTATAGGATTAAAGAAAGGGGCGGTTGGTCAATTTTTAGAATATATTGGCCCGGTTTTAGGTTATCCTCTCTGTTTACGGTTATAGCAGTTTATACTGTGTGGATGTCGCAGGGAAACTTCCCTGATGAATCTTCCAGAACAAAGACCAATTCCAGGAGAAAGTTTGAGCTAAAGTTTACTCCATCCGAAATTGAATTTTGCTATGAAAGACATAGTCAGTTCCAATAATTTATACGTCCACAGCGAGTTTCCCTGTGAGATTAAGTGAGGAAAGTTGGAGATTGATACACTAAGACAGTGATGGCCAACCTTTGATAATGTGCGGGCCAAAGTTGAGTTTGGTGTAATTTCGCGGGACACAACATAAAAATAGTCTATTTGTCGAAAGGTAAAAAGCAATAATTGGTGTACATACTATTTTAGTCTCCAGCTGTTTGTCAGAAATTTCGGAATTTTGGGTCAAAATTTGTCACATAATGCAACACCTTCACGGGCCGTAGGTTGGCCATCACTGCACTAAGAGATCTTCCACATCAATAGAGAGATGCTTTCAAGCCCTACGACTCCGAATAGCCTAAAATTCCTTACAATTGTCACCCTACCAAGTAGAAAAGACAGATGAACTAAGTTTAATTTTCAGTAATTATCACAAAATAAACCATATAACCGAAATGAAAAGAGTCCAAACTAGAGACGAAGACTGAACGCGTGGAGAGCCCCCCCGGCTGAGGGCACTCGCGTGGCAGCTGAGGTCCTCCGGGTACAGCTCCACGATGGGGACCTGACGACCGTACGCGTCTGTGCAGGTGGCACTCCTGATGAAATCGTTCATCTGCTGCGCCACTTCCAGAACGACAGTGTGGATCTGCACCGTCTCGCGAAGCCATCTCCTCAGCCAGTAGCCAACCCAGGTGAGTTCGCAGTCGCACACCCATGGGTTATCGTTGAGGATGAGACCGCCTGGAAGAGAGTGCGGTTATTGTCTGTTGTGATACCAGAGGGAAACCTCCACTCACCGGCTATGAGTTTCGTGCGGATGTTCTGATAATTGGTGATATTCGGGTAGAGAGAGTGCGGCCTCAGTGTCTTTAATTTATTCCTACTTAAATCAAAGCTAAAATGAGGAATATTCTGAAATCTGTAGAAAACTCCCGGTTTGAAGGTACTGATGCTCGTATTTGTGATTCTCAGACTCAGTTCATGCACCTGAAATTGAGTAAAAAATTCTCGTTAACAGTGGACACTCATAGGGGGCACGAAAGAATACAGTTTCTCACCTGTTCGATACCTTCGAAGGCATCGGCCTCTATGCTTTGCAGGTTTTGACCACTGATTTCCAGGTAATTGATTTTCGGGTTGAAGGCCCCCAACAGCTGATCGGTCAAATGACTTTCCTGAATGTCCACAGTGAGGGATTTGAGCGAGGGGACATTTGCCAGCAAATTCCCGAGTCGAAACCTGTATTTTTCTATCTGAGGCCAAGTTTGTATTTTTATTTTGGAAAGGAGTTTCAATTTGGCGAAAGAATCCGAATCGAATCTTTCGAGCATTTTAAGGTTTGATACGTCTAATTCCTGAAGATTTTTTAATCCGCTAAAACTATCCTTCGTTAATATCTAAAATTAAAAAATCAATAAAACTCTTTACTTTTGGGGTAAATCCGGAAAACGGGAAGGAGATGTCAAGTTTAATAAGTTGGAAGAGCTTTTGAGAAAAGAAACCATTTTTTTTTTGGAGGACTCCGATTATGAAACTGAAAACTGTGGAAAACTGAGTGAGCTTTCGTCTCCGGACATTCACTACACTTAAGTGGGAAAGCTGCTGTTCTTTTTCAGTCGTCTTCCCTTTTCATTTCATTGTAAGATTCGAGTTTTGCAGAAGAAAGGGATCTTAATATACTGTATTTTGGGTCATTTTTCTTCGCGCCCGTGACATATTCTAATCCCCAAACTCAGCAATGTCGCTTACCTTAATAGGATTCACTGATATGTCGAGATTTCTCAGAAGAGGCATATAATGCCAAATGGTTGGCGGGATGTGATTCAGTTTATTATTATTCAATATAAGCGTTCTTAACTTCACTAAATACTCCACTGAGTTTATGTATATATTTTGTATATTATTCATGGAGAGATCCAATTCGGTGAGATTCGGAAGCGGAAGAGTCGGTATATTTATCAGTCCGGTGTTGGACAGTAACAGTTTCTTCAGCTTCTGAATGTTATGGAACAGTTCCTTGAAGTTGGAACGCAGAGGATTGTGGCTCAAATCCAGCACCAGCAAATTCCCGATCCATATGAAAGCATTGTCCGGCAGAATCATGAGTTTATTGCTGGAGAGATTGAGGTGCGTGAGGAACGGGACTTCCCTGAACATTGTGCTGTCCAGGTGCTCGATATGGTTGCTCGACATGTCCAGGTACCTGAGGGTGTAGCCGACCTCTCCGAGGGCGTTATTGGGTATCACCACGAATTCATTCGAACGAAGGATCAAAGACTCCAGTCTCGTGTTCTGGAAAATGTCCCTTGAAACAGACCGAATGCGATTCCGTCCGAGATCTAAAACTCTTAGATTATCCAGTCCTTTAAACTGCTCCGCCTGAAGCTGTTCTATATAATTATCCGAGAGGTTAATTATCTGTAAGAACTCCAGTCCGACAAACGCTTTTCTGTCAATTTTAATTATATTGTTTTGTTCCAAGTTTAAAACTTCCAAAAACCTTAAATCTCCGAAGGCGCCGCGAACTAATCTGAATATGGAATTATAGGCCAAGTTTAGAACTTTAAGAGATTTAGAGAATCTCTGCAGGCAGTTAATCGGGATTTCCTGTATGTTGTTGTGTGACAAATCCAGCACCTTCACGTAGACGTCGTAACCGGTGTCACCGCTCGACAAGTTCGTTATCTGGTTGTAGGACAAATTGAGCAGCATCGGCGCGTCCGGATTTGTCACGTTCAGAAAGGAATGCAGGGATACCCCTCTGAGCTCGTTAAACTGAAGCTCCAACCTCATTAAACTCGGCAAGTTGACGAACGTCTTGTGAGAAACGCTTTTTATTCGATTGTTCGTTAGAGAGAGGGCCATTAAGTTTTTCAGATCTCTGAACGAATTCGAGTTTAATTTCTTTATTTTGTTTCCGTTGAGCAAAAGCGTCTGCAGGGCTTCCAGACCGGAGAAGGCGTGTTCCTCCACCTCTGCTATGTCGTTAAATGAGAGACGGACGTCCCGAAGCTCCCGCAACACAGAATTCAGGAATAAGTCTTTTTGAATTCGTTCTATTCGGTTCGATTCGAGATTGAGGTATTGGAGTTTTGTGAAGGTGATGAAGGCATCGTCACCGATGGTCCGAATGTGGTTGTTGTCGAGGGAGAGCCAAATGAGGTTTCGTAGCGGTTTTAGGTAGTTCTTTGGGAAGTCTTCGGCGGTGATCCCGAAGGACATCTCCAAGCTTTCGAGATGCGGCACATCTGCGAAAGCATCCTTATGTATGTGATGCAGTTTATTGAAAGACAAACTGAGTTCTCTCAATTGTGGAGTTTTGCGGAAAACGTTCGCCGGGAGTTCGGTCAACCCGTTGCTTCTTAAAATGAGTGTGTGGAGTTTTTCACCCCAAAAATCAAAATCCGATTCGTTTATTCGTCTTATGCGATTGTATCCTATGTTGAGGTGTGATAATTTAACGCAGTCTCTCAGAGCATTAGAGGGGATCATTTCCAGATTGTTTCTCGCTAATGAGAGAGCTTTCATGACACTCGCGAAACTCTCGAAATCGTCGTCTTGAATCTCACTAATATTGTTGTTTGGAATATAAAAGAGCTTTAGACGTTTCAACTGTTTCACAGCTTTGGGCACGGCGTTTAGGAAGTTGTTTTCGAGGTCTAAAAGTTCGAGGTAAGGCCCGAGTCCGATTAGGGATTTCGGATCCATGTTCCGAAGTCTGTTATTGGTCAGATGCAGACTTCGAAGATTCAGACCCCGAAACACCTGCGGTGGGAGATTTTCTATAAAATTAAAATCTAAAAGTAGGTCCTTAATTGTAATTGACCCATTAAAGAAAGTTTTCTTTAATTCCCTAATCCCGTTTTCTCTTAAATCGAGCTTGTCTAATCGGTTTTTCTGAGTGAAAGTGTAATCCGGTATGTTTTCGATGTAATTCCCGTTGAGATACAGCCAACTGAGGGAGGAGAGTTTCTCCAGAGCTTGGACGGGGAAGCTGAAGAGCATGTTGTTGGAGAGGCTGAGGGTTTGCAGAGTGGGGGGCAGACAGCCGTCCTGGAGGTCGCTGATTTTGTTGTCGTCCAGGTTGACCCACGTCAGCGATTTGAAGTCGGCCAAGGACTGGTGGTTGTAGTTCATTATGACACCGCCCATGCTCGAGGTTTGGGGGAGCTCTGTGATGTCGTTCTCCCCCAGGAAGATGTTGGTCAGAGTCAGTCTGAGTTGGGACCAGTCTCCATTTGCTATTGTGAATATGTGATTTCTGAAAAAAATATTAGATTGAAAATAACCCTTTTAACCTTGTGATATATATGTTATTTATTTTATTTATTAAATTTTGATTTATTTATAATTACGTAGATTTAATGTCTCACATATTTGAAAACTGTATATGTATATAGTCTAACACTTTAAAAAAAGAAAAAGTATACTGATGGGCCACTCATTAGGAAAATTGAACTGTAGCCATTAACACTAATGCCTAATGCGGGAAAAATAGATTAATATATTATTTTATTATTGTTATTATTAATTAGATTGAAAATGTTGGAAAGGAATTAGTATTTGGATGCCCAACTAATGGTTGAGAATTTTTATTTTTTTTATTAAAGAGAACGACTAAGTAGAAAATCTACTTTGGACGACTTAATGAGTACAAAAAAATACGGGAAATGCATTCAGGTAATAAATATTCACAAAACTGATAAAGAAAAAGTAATTCGTCACTATCAGTGCCAAAGTGATACAGTAGCGCTCAAATACAAAATACAATACAAAATTTATCGTTTTCCACCCGTAAGAGTTACTTACAAAGTGAAATTTCATTAAAATGCTTTACAACAGTTATAACATTTCTTAATTTAATTAAATTTTTAATTAATTATTAATTATTATTATTTTATATATTATTTTATTATTATTTATTATTTAATTTAACTATTTTAATTAATTTTTAATTAGTTTAATTAATAATTAAATAACAGAAGGAACAAAGAGTCAGTAATAATAATAAAACTGAGTAAGAGTATTAAAGTAAAAGCAGAAGACTAAAAAGAATGTTATGTTTTGTATATTATTAATGGTATTGATAACTAAATACATAATAAAATCTTATAGTAAAATAATTAAATAAGAAACTATAAAATTTAGTATTGTCAAAATACTTTTGAGCGCTACTGTATGTCTATGGTCGGAGAAAAATAAAAAAAAATACTTTTCGAAAGTTCACAATAACAAAATTAAACTCTGCATACACTTTTATACAGTAATGGCATTTGGTGGCAGAAACAAAGCTGTAACGAACAGTCAAACGCATTTTTAGTTTTAATCCAAAGAATGTTTTTTTTCCTGAAAACTAATTTCTTCCGTTCAACTTTTCCTTTTTTTTCCCCGTCTTTTCTCCGATTCTTCAATCAATTTGAAACGTTTTCCCAAAGTAAGTGATTCGACGGCGTTGACGAGTTGACTACCCCGTGAGAATGAATTCTTTCCATTTCGCCACCACCCCGAGGGACTGTGCACCCCCATCACCCCAGAGGGGCAAACCATGTCACCTCTCCGCATTATGTTAATTTAATCTTCCGAGTGAGTCTCAGATCTGGACGAGGATTACGAATTAGGAAACATGAAAAATATTCAAATTTGAAAATCCTTTATTCGAGAAGTTCTTATGTAGAATTTTCCTACAAATCTCTTTTATTTTCCTTTGAAACTAATTCAAAGAAGAGTCTTAATTTAATCTCGTTGCAGCGGGGCAGTCACTGAGGAGAGTTTCTGCAACTTTTAAAATTTCAGCCGAAATATTTTGTTTTTAGATTAGTATGAATTCACCAAAATTGCATTAAAAGAGTTTTGTGGTATTTTTAAATTTACATTCAGAAAAACCTAAAAACCTTTTTCGCAACTGTTGCTTTTGGGAACTGTTAGGAGGTTTGCAGCAGTGTGTTGTTAGTTTAGAGTTAGAAAAATGATAATTATTATATATTATAATGATATCCATTGATTTATTATATTTGATATTATATTATTTTTGTTTTTACCCACCGGAAATGTCTTCCAACTTGCTTCGGGCGATATTATATTATTATATTTGATATTATGTATTATAATTATATATTACAATGATATATATTATATATTATTATAATGATAATTGGTTAGAATAATGATAATGTATTAAAAGTAATTAAAAGTTATTTTATATAATTTTTAGTTTTATTTATTTTTTTATTATTTATTATTATATATTTATATATTTTATTTATTACTTTATTTATTACTTAATTGATAGTTTTATTTATTTAAATAAATACAACATGGCGCAGTCGTAGTGGACCGACTGAAAACTACAAACTGACTGAACAACAAAAACTCGGAAGTAAAATTAATAATTGTAGTGAAATACTTAAAATCAAGTAAAGTTAGTTAAAGTTAGCAGCAGGAGATTACTTCAACATTCATTAATAAAAAGGGGATGTTAGGAGGTTGGCAGCAGTGTGTTGGTAGTTTAGAGTAGACTGGTTAGAATAATGATAATATATTAAAAGTTATTTTATAGTTTTATTTATTTAAATAAATACAACATTAACCGCGTGGATTCTAATTGAATTATGATGCATTTTGTGCCACTCAAAGAAAATACAAATAAATGGATATAAAAATATCAGGAGAAGAACAAGAAAAGGCAAGATTGAAAGCTCACGTCGTTAGATTTAATTTATTATCGAAAGAGGAAAATTTCGCGGTGATCCCCACGAGATTCAATAGAACCGCAAAACGGATAACTTATTTCACTTTCTTCCGCTCTTTATTCCACCTTCGCCCCCCATTACGTGAAACACAATTAATACACCGGACCTAAAACATTTTTCCCTTCTCGGCCTTTTACAATTTTAGGACTTTGTTGTTTCACCCCCCCCTCCCGAAAGACTGTGCCTACCTGTGCAGGTTCATCCATTCCAGTGTGCGCAGGGGTTGAAGTGCTTCGAAGGGTATTTTGGACGTCTAATTCGTTAAAGCTTAAATCCAATGATTTTAGGACGGTTGTCATGACACTGAAAATTAATGAAGAAAAAAACTTGTTAATATACAAAACTAATTAAATGAATCAATAAAAAGAAGCTTTGGAATTCTTTTTCTCATCGACTTTCGATATTTAATTTGTTTAAATTTTGAGGGATTCCACACTGAATGGGGCAGAAGTAATCAGTGTGACCTCCATTTTTTGTGAGGAGGTGGTGAATGTGTGGTGTTGTGGATGAGAACAAATTAGGGTGAGGAATCCCCCCATTGGACGGTTAATACGCGCGGAAATGCATTTTCCATTCTAAATGGCGAAAAGAGCGCCCGCTAACTCACACAAATAATAACATTAATAAAAAGAATTGTAACATTAATGTGACGGCGGTGAACAATTATGCGAAAGGATGAGCCGAAGGAAAGGAAAAATTTTTATCTCGTGTTTTTTTCAGGCAATCCTAAAAGTTCCATTGTTAGCTTCGGGTTTCGATAATCTTGTTTTTTGAACAGTCGCAACCTATATAAATCGATAAGACAATAAATAAAAGTAATCTTTCCAAGTGAATATTTTATCAACGACTTTTCCCTTTTTTCCTTAACTTTATGTTTTGTCTTTATCAGGAAATAACGCTTTTCCTGAATAAGTTCATTCTCTGTCCATCAGACAAAAAATATCCAGAGGTCTGAAAGAGTGAGCAGATGAGGTTAGGGCCAACCACATAAGGGTGAAAGAAAGGTAAGCATTCGTTTGCAGCAGTGATGGCCAATTTACGGCCCGCGGGCCATATCCGGCCCGTGAAGGTGTTGCATGTGGTCCGCTCTTTTATTCCTATATTCACATACGTATTTGGTGATATGAATTTCTTTCTTACCTTTCGAGAAAATTTTAAATTTACGCTTACACTTCCGAATCCATTCGGTCATATAAGTCAAAAGGACTGCTTGCATAAAAATGTAAAAGGGTAAAGCGGAAAAAAGAGGCAAAGGCAATAGCCGTGAGAGCAGGAACGTAAAGAAAAGGAGAAAATGATAAAAAGAAAATATGGAAATGAGAAAATAAAAAAAAGATAAAAAGAAGAAAATGAGGAAAGGAAAATGAGAAAAAGAAAAGAGGAGAAAATGAGAAGAAAGAGAAAAGGACAAATGAGAAGAAAGAGAAAAGGAGAAAATAGAAAAGAGAAGAAAGAGAAAAGGAGAAAAAGAAAAGAGGAGAAAATGAGAAAACGAGAAAATGGAGAAAATGAGAAAAAGGGAAAAGGAGAAAAAAGAAAAGGAGAAAAAGAAGAAAGAGAAGAAAGAGAAAAGGAGAAAATGAGAAAAAGAAAAAGAGAAAGGAAAAAGAGAAAAAGGAAAATAAAAAGAGAGTCAAAAACTAATTTTAAAAATTCATAATTAATGCCCGCGAAATTACACCAAACTCAACTTTGGCCCTCACATTATCAAAGATTGGCCATCACTAGTCTGCAGAATCTAATCGTTTGGGAAGGAATAACTAAGATAAAACAATGAAAAAGAAAGAGAGAGAGAGAAATAAATGTAAAAAGATATTAATATAAAGAAAGAATGATAAAAAATAAAAGAAAAAGAAGGAAAATGTCAAGTTCAACCCCTCTCTTCATCAGAAGTGTTATGAATTGGGCGCCTCTGCAAACCTTAAAAGTCACTAAGGAAAAAAGCTATTGATTAGGATGTTTTCGTCCACGTTTTGAAAGCTTCCGACAGTGTGAGGATCCACTCAACAGCGAAGTATCTACTCAGATAATAGCTGTTACTCAGACATCAATTTCAATCGGTCACATCTGTTCAGCAGCGCTAAAACACCGCTTATTTATATGTATTCCCCGATTCGCAACGTTTTCATGACTTTCAGATAAAAGATTTAAAAAGAGGATCCTGTGGTTAGTCAATATGGCGATGTAAAAGCAAATATGTTACCTGATTTTCGGTATTGATTTTCCAGTCATCCGTCAGTCATCTCCGTCAACCGGAGGACGAAAATATATTTTTAATTTCCCAAGATTTAATGAAATTCATAAAAATCTTCGGTTATTCAAAGATTATTACTTCAAAAAAAAAAAAAATGTTTCGAATAGAATTTTTCTTGCGTCGGATATTCCAACGCTTTTCTCGCTCGAGGAGGGTTCTCTCGTTATGGCGAGAAAAAAACATCTCTAAACTCCTCTCGAAAAGAAATATAAATAAAATAAAAGGAAATAAGTGCGGAACAAGGGAGGAAAAATTAAAATCCAGATCACGAATCTCTTTCTTCCCTCGATTTTCGTTCACATCTTGAAAATCTGCGAATTGTGAAAAACAGATTTTCAATTAATCGCCCTCTCTGTGGATTCTCAAGAGAAAACTGAAGAGAAGAAAGGGGATCAGCTGTCGCAGTTTTGCATAGTTTAGAGGAGACAGAGGGAGAGGGAGGGAAAATGCAAGTAAAAAAGACAGAAGCCCCGATATATTAACCCTTTGCGGTCGTATGTATACTCTCAACACCACAGCAAGGAACTATACGAGTATATACTAATCTATTACTGTATGCATTCCTATATCAGTTTAATGCCCAATAAACCTTTTCATCAACTAATACAATTGGAGATAACAAAATTTAATATAAACAAATATACATTGTATAATTTCAAAGAATATTTTATAAATTGTATTTAGGAGTAATTATAGATTCTCTCTTGTTAAAATATGAGTAAATATTAGTGAATATTATGTATATGTATCCCTGCTCTTTCCAAAGAAATTAATTCCGACCAATAGATACCCATACACAAATTTATACGACCGCAAAGGGTTAATTCCGACCAATAGATACCCATCTCCAAATTTTATACCACCGCAAAGGGTTAAGAAATTATAAGGCAGTGATTGTGCGGTGCAGAAGATTCAGAGAAGTAAACTTCGACTTGTTAACAAAAAATATAATTAAAATAAAATGTCTAAGGCGAAAAGCTTTCGCAGACACTTCCGAAAGCTCAGGAAAAGACATTGGCGAAATTAATAATTGCGTGAAGTGTTGCAGAGACGGTGTTGTTTATTTTTTAGCCGCAATGATTAATGGTAACATTATTACCCTCTGCAATATTCACGAATATTCATTTTGTCAGCAGCGCCGAAAGGAATTTGATAAACGATAGCGCTTCATTATGAACGTTACTAATTTATTTCGCACAACTCTGCACTGAGCTTCTTTGCCTTTCGGTTCATCTTCTGCTTAATAAACCAGAACTTATACCTTCTCGACAGCTTTGTTAACATGTGCCACATCAATCTGAACAAATAACATTTTAAAATTACCCCAATTTCTATATCCCTCCCCTCCTCCCCCTCCTCCCCCCGACAGTCCCGCCGGGATTTTTGCTCCCGGAATTCCACCCCTTACGAATAAGGCGGGTCTTTGTAACCCTTGTCACTTAATTAACAACATGATTAACACATTTCAATTATGCACGTCCCACTGACAAAGCATTCGACGCGGCAGAGATAGGATTCACTCGCTCCCGGAGGGGCTG